>CAXITT010000072.1:780381-890666 GCA_964033795.1 Lymnaea stagnalis
TATATATATAAATATATATATATATATATATATATATATAAATATATATATACAGGGTGGGCCAAAAAAGTGACAACATCTCGTAAAATATTACGCTACGAAATGTTCTCACTTTTATTGGCCCACCCTGTATATGTAGAAATATATCTCTAGAGAAATCTTATACATATATATATCTATATCTCTCTCTCTCTCAACAATTGGATTTTTTATTGCATTTGTTCATGTATATTTTCAGCACAAAATTAATTATTTATTTTAATAAAGTTCATATTTTTCAACTAAAAAAATGTGAACACAAGACACATACATTAAATTATTTCACTAGTGGAAAAAAACAGCCATTCAGTGAACTCTCTTAGTCATAACACGGATTTATTAGATGTCATTACATTTGTGACTTCAAGGGGAGCATGCTGGCAAATTCGTACAGATTGGGGGAACAAAAGAATGTTTATATCTTTGAGTCCTCACTCTGATAGAAAGAACTCGTCCCGAACGGGCCGATCCAATGTATCTGTTTTCAAGAGGATGTGATCTATCATCCGAAATTTGTTTAGTTTTACAATAACATCTTTCTTCAAATAGTTTTTCAAGGGAAGCATGTCTAGTTTGTGCTATGGTCGGAGCTTTCTTGATTAGCCTTTGTATTCGTTGTTTAATATCATACGATGAATTCCCACACCAGCAAACAATACTGAAATTAAGCAGGCTTCAAATAGTTGCACTGTAAATAAGTTAACTACCTTCTTTTAACGCCAAAACTGTAGAGTTTTTTAATGTAGAACAGTCTTTTGTTGAATTTCTTATACAGCATTTGGCCGTGTTCATGCCATGCCAGCCAGTTTAGTCCCACCTAAGTACTTATATGGCTCTAATTTCGCTACACTTTGCTTTTTTATGATCAGATGAGTAATCTGGTCCTTCCCACTCTGGAGGAAATCAACAACAATATAAATATACTTTTCATTGATACCAAATAGGATATGGTTGGGCGATTCTACGTATATGATTCCAATTGGTAAAAAGTTAAAATATGATCTTTTACCCATTTATAGGGTTAGCAACATATAGTTTACAAATTATGTCATATATTTTAAAAATGTATTTTAATTTATTTAAATAACAAAAATTTTTAAAAATTGTTTTGAAGCCGAAAAATAAAAATAACCTAAAAATAGTCAAGAATTAATATTTACGCAGCTTCTTCACTCGCACTGCTCCTTAACATTTGAGCACGATTATCCTACAGGACAAGGTCTTTTACATATTCTCTGTTATTTCACGTTTATCTGCTACCTTTACCTTTGGGAAGATCTACTTGAGGAAATTAATCTTACTCAGCAGGATCTGCATTACTCTTGACAAAGTGGTGACCACCCAAGTGGTCATGAGAATGTTTCTGCATGAGAAGTGGTCGCACTTAGTGGAACATGCTGTGGAAAAGGCAGTTTTAAAATCAGAAGCATATGGAATTTCTGTAGAGAGAAAATCAAGGTTTAAGGAGGGAATGACAGTAGAACAATTAATAGATGCTGGACTCTCTTGGCTAGAAGAAAAAAATAAGAATATGCTGGGTTGCGTTGTTCGCTTTCATTGAGAACTCTAGATCAGATCATCAGCGATCAAGGAAGTAGCAAATATGTTTCGGGGTGTTCAATCCAAGCGAAGAAGAGTTACTGGTGTCCGTTCCAAAATTAACCTCTTTATATGATAAGTTATCAGAAGATGAAATTTTAAAATAAATACGACGGTTAACAAGACACCTAAAGGCAGATCATATTGAATTTCAAAAAAGTTATTGACTAATGAGTATTTGATGTTTTGAAATTCATTACTGAATGAGACTGTTATTTAGAAGACGTGTTTACGTCACTTTCCCCGTGCCGTGAACTCTGTTTGACCCCAAATTATGCTGCGTTCGTATTGAGCGTGGCCTATTCCCTTTGATCTTGGCCTTTGTTTACTACCACTCCCAACTAAAAATAATTATTGTGTTGTAATAGAATTTTTTGGAAAGTTTGGGAGTGAACTAGACAGGTAAATAATGTGTAAGGCTGTGCGAGATCTTTCAGACGAATATGTATAAAAGAGGATTAATAGATTCATCGATAGTTAGATATTTTTCACTTCACGAGACAAGTGTATTATTCTGTGTGTACTCATATGTGTTTATTCACATTCATCATTATACATTATTAATCTGCACATTGTACTAACTGTGTACTGGTACAAGACAATCCCATAGTCTGTATGTTGGTTAGTGTAATTATATTTCTTTGTTTTTTAATTACATTAATACTTAAATAAATCTTATTAAATGTAATTAGTACTGTGTTGAGTGTCATACTTTTGCTGTTTTCTTTATCTACGGTATTGTCCTTTGTTATGCTCTGTTTAGAACGAGCGATAAACTTAAAATAGAGATTAATTTCTCACTAAAGAAGGCAGTGCGTAACAGAGACTTACTAAAGTCTTTTTCAATACTCTCGCTAAGCCTTCAAATGTTATTTACGTTCCTTGTGTCTGTGTCTTCATGTGAGAGAAGATTGTCAAAACTAAAGCTTATCAAGAACTATTTACGATCCAACAATGGGACAGTCAAGGCCTTCTTCTCTTGCTCTACTCTACTATCAATTTAAAGCGATACTGTGAAAGAAATGCATTTTGATCACGTTGTTGACAGGTTTGCAACTTTGAAGATCTGGCAATTAAACTTTGAAATAAATTAAATTCAGTGTAACCATAACTCTAATTTAACGTTGTTATATTCTTTAAAAGCATTGACCTCCTGAGGTTTAATTAATTTTTTTTATTTTTTCTAATCATTGCTGTACAGTTTCCATTTTAAAAAAAATAATATGTCCATCGTGGAATTTGAGGGGGGAGGGGGGTTGATTCCATAAGTGTACCGCACCGGGTGACACCAACCCTAGCTACGCCACTGCGTAATTTAAACATCCCTCTAAGGTATTTATTATACTGCGTTGGAGTATGATTATTAAGTGGCCGACAATGATTAAAATGTTCACTTAATCTTTTAAATGTCAGGACGTTGTGTGTTTAAGGTGTAAACTTTCCTTTCTTTTAACAAAAGGTTTGATATTCGCGCCGCATTTCGTTTCTTAAGTGCTGTACCAGTGGTTTGTGTGGTTGCTGATAATCATTATTTCTATCTGACACACGACCTTGGAGCACAGACGCAGCCGTCAAGTGGGTCGTGACCTCTTTCAGTTCCGTAACAGAGTATAAATAAAGATACATGTGTAAATATGGTAACATAAGAAATGTGTTAATTCGTATCATTATATTATAATTCTTAATATACATGCAATTTACTCGCCTAAACATAAAACTGAGAAACGTAAGAGAATGATTAAAATATAACAAATATGAAAATTGCTAATGTCTAAAAGATTACAATTTCTTGATTTTTGCGCATGGATGTTTAGTCATGAAAGTTCTGGATCATGAGGTGGTAAGAGGTTTTGCGAGTGCGAGAAGGGTTGTGGGGAGGGGCGGGTGTATGCAAGGTCAATTAGTGGGAGTTTTTATGGAGTTAGTCAGTTTTAAGTTAGTTATTCAGTAGAGATGAGAGTGGTCTGAGTGATCATTGTAGTGCGAGGTAACGAGCTAGTTAGTCAGTGGAGATGAGAATGAGTCCGTGGAGATGAGAGTGGTCTGAGTGTTCATTGTAGTAAGAAAGAACAAGCTAGTTAGTCAGTGGAGATGAGAATGGTCTGAGTGTTCATTGTAGTAAGAAGGTACAAGTTATTTGAGTATGGTTTAAGTGTATGAGGAAAATATATTGAGGGTTAGGGTAGTTGTTGTAACAACTAATACATAATTCAGCGTCATGCACAAACACAGTCTTTAATACTTGCTACGTGTCATTGCTGTCCTTGATACATGTTCCACAGCTGTCTTTGATATATGTTCAACGGCAGATCTCGATACAGCTTCCACGATTGTCTTTGATACATGTTCCAAAAATGTTCCTCGACTGTCTTTTAATTCTCTTAAACATATCTGTCCAGAACGTAAGTTATATGGCCAGCCTTGATTTCTGTTTGATGAATGTTTTTGTTACACATTCCACTACTGTCTTTGATATAGATTCAATGCGCTTATCTTTTATAAATGTTCAAAAGGTATGCTTATGAATGTTAAATGACTGTCTTTGATACATGTTCCAAAGGTATGATTATGAATGTTAAATGATTGTCTTTGATACATGTTCCAAAGGTATGCTTATGAATGTTAAATGACTGTCTTTGATACATGTTCCAAAGATATGCTTATGAATGTTAAATGCCTGTTTTTGATACATGTTCCAAAAGTATGCTTATGAATGTTGAATGGCTGTCTTTGATACTTGTTACATGGAATATTTCGGTACATTTTTATATCATTTCTTGATGCATGTATCCCGAATGTCTTTGATACGTGTCCTGTGTTGTCTTTGATACATGTTCCATTGCTGTCCTTGATACATTCTCTCGGATATATATTCCAAGGCCGATCTTTATACATGTTCTATGGGTATGCTTATTATATGTTAAACAGCTGTCTTTGATACTTGTTATGTTGCTGCTTTTATGTATGATCATCGACTGTCTTTGACACATGTTGAATTTTTGTCTTTTATACGTTTTCTACAACATATTCGATACATTTCATTTCTATTCTTGTTACGTGTTCTACGACTGTCTTTGATGTTCATTACATGTCTTTCATTGACGTATACTCCGAAGACTGTGATTGATACAAATTCCAGTACTGGTTTTGATTAGTGTTTCCTTCTGTGCTTGAGATAGATTCTAAGGCTGTCTTTGATACATGTTCCCTGATGTCTCTTATACATATTACATGACTTTCCTTGACATTTGTTCCATGACTGTCTTTATTGCACAACCCACTACTGTCTTTGATACATGTTCCATGGCTGTACTTTTATGTTCCACGAGAGTCTTTGTATATATTCCACAGCTGTACTTTACACATGCTAGAAAATATAGATTAAAGGACGGCATTCAAGCCTAGCATACATGCTATATCGGTTCGCTTTTTGTATGTTAAATGCATTACTGATAATTTTTCCACTGCAGTTTTATCCAAGTATGTGCTATTTTCTTTCTTGATGCATGTTGCTCAACTGTCTTTGATATATATATTTTAAGGCTGTCCTTTATACATATTTCATGGATATGCCTGTTGTAAGTTAAATGACTGTCTTGGATGCACGTTGTATGCCTGAATTTAATGAATGTTCCATTGCTGTTCTTGACACATATTCCACGACAGCTTTAGATATACGTTCTGGACATATTTTCCAAGGATGTCTTTCATACATGTTATAATGATGACACGAATGAAAGTTCTTGTTTTATACATACTCAATTTGTGTGCTTATTGTATTATCAATGGCTGTCTTTTATTCATGTTCAATTACAGGCTTTGTTACAAGTATACTGCTGTCTGTGATTTATGCTCCTCTTTCCTATTTGATACATGTTCCAATACTGGTTTTAATAGATTTTTCCTTTTTTTGTTCACTTTGAGCCATGTTCCATGGCTGTATTAGGAACAAGACAACATGCAGGCTGAGTGTCGTGCATCTGCGTTGTAAACTCTGGTACAAGACACCAGATAGTTTGAGTATCATATCTTTGGGGTGTTTAACTCGCGTACTTGACACTAGACACGCTTAGAGGCTTAGTGTCGTTTCTTCTACAACTTATGTACAATAATATTGCAAAATGGAAATCTTAAATACACCTGCAAATATATATATATTTTTTTTTCCATACAAATATCAAAGATGTCAGATAAAACTAAACCAAATAAATACAACTACTAACTGCCACAAAACAGCAAACATAAATTTTATAAGGGATTAAGTCTAAAGAAGGGCCGGATATGTATAGAAATACATGTTTTGGAACAAATCCCATCTTATGTGAAGAAATTTCCATGTTATCAATCCGTAAGAGTCATGTGTGTTTTAAGGTATTAAAATGTTTTTCCATAGCTTCATCAGACTGCCAGACTGCCAGACTGCCATACTGCCTTTATGTCATGACGGTAGCATAGACTCGCTGGCAAAATGAAATATCTAAACTAACTTTTTCAGACTATCAGGCTGCCCGTCTCTTATAACGATGGAAATTAAATCTAATGACAAATTGTTTTACACAGAGAAGCTTTGGGAAATAATGTAGTAGTCTCGGAAAATCTAACATCTAAATATTTGACACACACTTGGTTAAAAAACTATAAAAAGGGAATTTTTTTTTTTCGAAATTTAGAATTTAATTGCAGTCTGTATTTAGAAGAACTTTTTTTTTTATTAAAGAAACACAATATTGCTAAAAGTCATTTATTTTTTTTTTAAAGAAAACTTTTTTTTCTAATATTCTAAACAAGAGCTTTTTCAATGAGTGTAATAACATTTTACATTTTTAAATCTATCTTATAATAATGGATCTAACACAAAACACCTGATGTTTTTTTTAATCACGCCACATATATCACTAGTGCACAAAGATACTTTTGGACTTGCTTCATCATTCTGTAACAGTGCACACATTTCAGCGAAAACAACTACATTTTATTTTAGCATTCCTATTTGATATTTTTTTCTTGCAAGGATAACGACCACAATGTTTCCGAAAGCCCTTGATTTTAAATTGTTACCGATTCTCCTGGGCATCTAAGACTGGCATATAACACTAGAACTAGTCGGAGTCTGAGAGCATGGCAGTGTTAGCGACACAGGATCTGTATTACGACGAATGACGTGGATATTTTTTTTCTCTTCGAAGACCTTCTCGCTAATTCCACCCTTTGACCAAAAAAAAAACAACAACATTGAGACGCCAACATTTATTTTTGATATTAAATTATAAATAATTAATTTCTTTTCAAAATCACAGCCATATCAACTGAAAACATTACAATTATTTCAATGACACTTTTATAGGCATTTTTTTTAAAAGTATACATGAATCAAATTGAATTCAAACTTCCATTAAAGTGTTGTCAGATTTTTCGGACATCAAAATTAATTAAAGCAAGAATATAAAATCGACGTCCTTTTGTTACAAAAAAAAAAAAAGGTCACAATTTCCAGCTATTCTCATCGTTTCATTCTTAGTCATTTCATGAAACCCTTCCTTTCTCTCAATTGTTTAGACCAAGAAGACATTGCAGCAATGCTAAGGATTTCTTTTTGTTGAAAGAATGGCTTTGTGTTGGATTTCTACAGACGTTGATTTTAAAGAATGGCTTTGTGTTGGATCTCTACAGACGTTGATTTTTTCATGAGCTAATTTTAGAAGCCGATGTCTCTTAAAGGCATGACCAGACAAACTTATTTCAAAGTAAATTATTCTGACAGTCGTCGAGGTTGGTGAAAATTAATGATAATGTCTAATCCCCTCAATTGTATGGCTCCTTATCCAGCCCGCAATACCCGATCAATCCATACGGCAGGCCCTATCATCCATACGGCAGGCCCTATCATCCATACGGCAGGCCCTATCATCCATACGGCAGGCCCTATCACCAACAAGATTTTCAAAATTATCCTCTTTTTGGTTTACCGGAGGTACATGCTTGTTAGAAGCCATCTCCCTGCTATTATAGCACATTTAAACACCAAAGGATGCAACAGTATCCGTTTAAACACACGTCCCTTTGAGATTTATGTTGATAAAATCACGTTTCCTCTGGGAATATTTAGATTCAAAGATGGTTTTACTTGCACACGCGTCAATTACACCATCATTTGTAACAATGGCGGACATTTATTTTGTAGTTTATTCCCTACAGGACCATTCTAAAAAACACCTGTTCAACATCATTAAACGACCCCCTTGTTCCGTTTTAACAAATTTCAATAGTGCTAAACATAATGTAATTTTACACATTGCAGTTACTTGCATATCGCATGCAAGTATTAAACCAGATCCAAACTATAGGGAAAAAAAAAATTAAGTACGTTGAATCCATACGATATAAAAGAAAGTTCACAACATTTAGATAGTCGCAATGTGTTGTTTTTTTCCTGTTTTGTTTCTATGTTGTACTTTCACCCACTTTCTGATCGTTCTTTTGATCTTCTTTTTGTTGTTTTGTTTTGTTTTGTAGGTTCGAGTGCTCATCCTTTCGTTTCTTTTTAGGCATACGTAGGATATTCATAAATAATGTAAAATTATTTGAATGTTTTGTTTTACAGATGAAGACACTTGTTGAAATTTTTAAATTTGTATTTCATCTAATCATAATGAAGTCTAAGCATATGTTGTTTTATTTTCACTTTTTTTTTTCGTGTGTCTCATGAATCTATTTAAAGCTTTATCGGAGCAAAATTATTGTATAACTATTGTTCATTGTCGTCTTTGTGTTAAATTTAAAATATAAATGAACTAGAAAACTAATAAATGTTCTTGCAAATATGAACTTTCCTATCTTCAATAAATATAATAGACAATATACAACTTAAAAACACAAACGAAGAGCTATTTTAAACTAAAACATGTATTTATTCTTAAACAGCCAAGAAGGTCTTTAAAGCCAATTTAATATGTTTGCCAATTTAATATGTTTCGCGTTTAATTACACGAGATAGTCTCACAAGATGAAATGTAGATTTCAGTAGAAAGATTAAGTTACCATGTAAGTTCAACTATGTAATATTATCTACTCGAGGATTTAGCCTGAGGTGCCTGCAAATGTCAGAAAAAGTAGAAAAAAAAGTTATTCAAGATGAATTTTATATGATACAAGTTTTGTTTTTATGAATATAAACTAGCCGTACCACTACTACAATTTTTTTTTGTTTTTTTTATATAATATAAACTAGCCGTATAAATACAAGTTTTGTTTTTACATATAAGCTAGCCAAATAAATACAAGTTTTTTTAATACATATAAACTAGCCATATAAATACAGGTTTTGTTTTGATTATAACCTATCCCTTATAAATACAAGAAACACGATGATTTTTAAAAAAATGTATATAATTACGATCTGTATTAAATGTTGTAGTTTAATATAAAACGAGATCAGCAAGAAAAAGAATTCGTACCATTGTCAATAAAAGACGGGCAATCTTAGTGGTATAGGCATTTTTTCAAGATATCATATTCACACCGGCGATAACTAATGCTGAAGTCACTTCATGTAAGTTATAAAGTCATTTGTCAGCTATAATGTCATTTGTCAGCTATAAAGTCATATGTCAGCTATAATGTCCTTTATAAGCCCCAATGTCATTTGTCAGCTATAATCTCATTTTTCAGCTATAATCTCATTTTTCAGCTATAATGCCATTTTTAAGCTATAATCTCATTTGTAAGCTATAAAGTCTTTTTGTAAGCTGTAATGTCATTTGTAAGCTATAGTGACATGTTAAATATTTGTTTAATAAACCTTAACAGGTACCTACACCTGATTTTTAAAAAAAAAAAAGGAAATGACATTTAAATTAAGAAAGTATTTACCCTTGTGAACACAGCATGGAAGCCTCATGTCGTAAATTTAAGTTGACATTTTTAAGTTTATAGTATTGTTTAATAGTATTAAACTTAAATATTTAAGGGGTCTTTTAAAACGATAAAAAAAAATTGTTTAAATTTTTAATCGCAGCACTCGTACCTGGGCAGGCACGTTGGGTCACTGATGCAACAATTTGTTTCAGGGCATCAAAATTATTAGCCTTGAAGACATTTTGAGAACCACTTGCAATGTTCTGAAGCTCAGTGTCTTGTGCAGCACCGATACCCACAGCTAGTATTGTAACACCATGTGATTTAAGACGAGTTGCAGCCTCCTTTGCTGGGGAAGAAAATAAAACCATCTCAAAAAAATTATCAATGACACATTTTTTTTTAAAAATATCAAAAAAGTTTTGCCAATAGGTCAGGAGAGATCACTGTACACAAATTTAGGAAGATCTAGAGCGGTCAAGAGACAAGGATTGATCTACTTTAAAGCGCCGTCTTCAAAATCGCTAAGTGAAAATGATGCTAGCGCTGCCCTCAGTTATGTATGTCAAAGTTAGTTTTTAAAGCTAGCAATATTTCTTCATTCCTTGCATACGTTCTTCAAATGCAGATTTAGCCATTCAGTAAGTGTTGCATTTTACAAGCTTCAATTTATATAAGAAAAAGCTCATTTCTAAATATGTCTTTGATGTCTTTCAGGTTATTACATACAGGCCATGCAAGACATTCAAATCTATTTTTGTTCAGAGAATTGTTTTAATTATTCTTATGTCAATTACTAATGTAAAAAGAAAATCAGACATATAGAGACAAAGTCTGTATGTTTAATCATCAGGGAAAAAACATACACAGAACAAAAAATCTGCGAATGTGCAAGACTTTTCTAAGTTAATTATTTGGTTGAATGGTTTGACTAATCGATGTTTAACAACCGTTTCATAACTTACTCAGAGTTGGGTTGTCAGAAAGGCCGTCGGTGATGACGATGACGATTTTTGTAGAGTTACTGCGGCCACCAGCATTCGCATTAAACATTCCAGCACTGCTGATGAGGTCCAGGGCCTGGTCAGTCTTTGTTGTGTAGTTCATGTATGGAGTAGCGCTAAGAACCTACAATGATAAAAATGCCTTTGCTTGTAATATTAAGAAATGTACGGATTTATGTCCACCGCATCTCTCGCAAAGGACGGCTCCTCTACGCGGTGTGACAGACTAATACGCCGTGAGCGCAACTTAAGCTTTCAACCGAATCTAATGAACCTGCGTGCCCACCACGATCGAATGACTCTGTGGACATTGGGCCTAAGAAATGGACATGCTAAAACTTAGGGATGGAAGCTGCTATCCAACAATTCTCTCGGGAAGATTGGTAGTGAATTCGTGACATAGCGGCACCCGAATTTGTGGGTTGAGTGGGTTATTTTGGGGTAAGGGTTACTCTCTTGCGTCGGCAACGAATGACAGGTCAGCACGAGATGAACATTTGACTGACTGTGATAGATGCAATGTTGGAGAACATCATGCTGGAACCCCAGTTTTCCAAAAACTAAATGTGTTTGGCATAGAGCAGAAGGCGTATGACATCGAAAGACTGTAACAAGAACGTGAAGTGGATGTAGCCTTACTGCAAGACATGAACCAATCGGCTTTTGACAAAATTTGTTGCACTCGCCGTATGTACAAATTGCAGAAACTTGGGTCCATTCTTTATTATCGAATCTGTGGATCACAACAAAAATAAAGGGCATATTATCACACAATGATGCCGTCGAGGTTGGAATCCTACAGCTGCGCCTTGCTCCTGGCATACGTTCATAAAATACCAGGTGAACTGGAGTCACAGTCGCTATTTTTATATAGAACTCAGGAAAGAACTCAAAGGAGATATAGCTGAAAGAAACCTTGCCCGGAAATCTGTTAATCTTTCAAGTTATGTCGACGCCCATTTGACAAAGCTCAACTCGACTAGAGAATGAATCATATCCATAACACGCCATGTTTTAATACTAAAGTTTGTTCCTTTGTGCAAACAATTTCACTACACATGTATATGATATACTGTTTTCTACGTCTAATTTTGTAACAGATAAAGCCATTGAATTTTGTTTGAGATATTATTCTTTTTAAAATAGTCTCTTTTATTATACTTGTAAATCCGTCAATCCATTTTATATTTAAGTTAAGTTTAAAGTTAATGTTCAATATTTTTACCCTGCGTAGTTCTGCTAGTGATGGGTTGTCCTTCAGGTCAAAATATTTCTGAGCAAGATGGCTGAAAATAACCGCTCCGACAAGGACATTGCTTGGGTCAATTTTAAAGTTTGAAGTCAAATCAATCGTAAAATTAATCTTTTTCTGGTAGTTTTTTGGGCCAATACTTCCGGAGGAATCCAAGACGTAAATGAGGTCAACAACAGCAGTGCATGCTGGGATCAGTGAAAAGAAATGTCAGTGATTGTTGGAGAACAGTAAAAGGGACTCTTTTACCAGCCGTTGTGTTGTCAACAAGGTAACTTATCAAGAAAAGTGACCTAAAATTACTTTTTCTTTTTAAAATACCAAACTTATAAATAAAGTATGCATGTAAATTTGATTAAATTAGGAGTGTGCCAAATAAAATATTTAAAAAAAATGTATGACCTAATATATTTAGGGTTATGACCTTATAAAATAAACAAATCTTACTAAGCTCTACTACTTAATTTTGTGTCTATACAGACTTAACGACTTTGAACGATTTAAAAATAAAGTGTAATAGAAATGGAAGATTTAAAGAAATATATCTGTTTTTAAAGCTTTTGTTGAAAATATGAATTTCCTTACCCGGTGGCTTCTCTGTGGAGAGAGATAAAAAAATATGCATTGCATTTAATAACTGTTTGAGTTCTTTCTAAATACTATATTATTTACAATTCTATGTTTAAAACTTTAGTTTGCATTTCAATAGGTGGATATTTAAAGATCAAAAAATGAACTCAAGCGTAGGCCTATGTGTAATTAATAGCAGTAGTTGTAAAAAGGGGTAAACTCTTACACCGACATGTTCAAGATCATAGTGGAAAAAGTTGGTGGCAAGCTCATAGTGGAAAAAGTTGGTGGAAATTTTATTTTTAACACATTAGATATATTACATGTTTTCTGATTTGACCAAATTTTCAAATTGAAGATTTGAGTTTATTAAGTACGGGAGATAACAATGTCATTACACGTAAAGCAGAACGACAACTCACCAGGCAGAGCTGAAAGGAAAGAATGTAAACATTTATTATTTGTTTTCACGAAATTGCCTGTAAAGTTAAAAACTATTTTAAGACCACCAAAACCACTTTTAATAGCTACAGCTAATAGTGAATCCAAACGCCTATTTTGATTAAATTTTCAACAGAAATACTTTGATTCAAGATATACAAAAGGTGTACACTATACATTTAATGGAAATAATATTTGATCCATGATTCCTTCTTTTTAAAAATGAAATTATGTTTTTTTTCAATGAATGTGAATTTTAATGGTAATTTGTTTTGTTACTTACGTGCTTCAACTGTAAAATAAAAACAAAACAACAGAAAACATGATTAACTGACGTTGCCATTATAACACATTGTAATGACATTGTCTTTATGATATCATCAACTGACATTGTCATAAAACACAATTAACTTACACTGCCGTTAAAATATAAAATAGAAATAAAAACTAAACAACGCCCCCCCCCCACTCATACACAGTTCAAAGAAGTGCATTTAAAACATGCAGCCCCTCACCTTCTTACACAGTTTAGAGAAGATCTCTTAAAAAAATGACCCCACATTTTGCCATTTTTTTGACTCGATATTAAACGTAGGAGAGAGTTTCAATGGCCTCAGGGAAATTTATTTGTATTGCACACAATAGTAAACAAACAATAGCAGTGCTTTATTATTATATTGTTTTTAAAGTGACAAGCAAATCTATGTCCGCATCAAAGGCGAGTAAATGGACCCACAACCCAGGTGTATTCAAATTTCCCAGCAGTGATCTCATGCAACATTTTTGGAAACACTGCTCTTAATGACTTAACCGACATTCTGACATACGTTTTTTTAAGGATTAAACTCCAGAAATTGAACTGTGGGGAATAATATCTGGTAAATTAGAATTAAAATGACACGCTATAAGATTTGACTGTATAATGTGTCGTATATTATAAACTATATGGTTTGTCGGTGTCCATTGCAACACATTAGTAATATGACTGATGTACTCACCAACGACAGGTATCACGGATCCTCCAGATGCTGTCAAAGAATTTCAACCGTATTTTTTTTAAATTCAATTTTATTTATATAAAAATATCAAATTTTACTCTTTAAAAAAATACAAAAAATCCCTCATGCACTTGAGCCAAACATTACTGTAGAAACCTTTCCTTATTGCCATCTTGGTGAATTTTTTAACCTTTAAGGCGCATTTAGTATTAAAAGCTATTACATTCTGTTTGATATATTTTAAACGATAGTTTGTATTAGTTTAAACCTAACACGATAGATGCTTGTGTACTGACCAAGGCAAACTCTTTGAAGCAGCTGGTACAGAATGTTTCAAAGCACGTCGAAATCGTTCGATCTGAAGACGTTCTCGGGCCGGCTGGCCACGTTCAGAAGTTCCTTCTTGTTAACGTTCCAGCCAATACCAACGGAGAATATGGTCGCACCAGAATTCCTGAGTCTTGAGGCAGCGATGGCAGCTTGGGACAGATGAAGGCATATGTCAAGGGCACTTGAAGATATATGTAAACGACAGACTAGGGCATATGTCGAGGACAGATGAAGGCGCATGTCATGGACAGAGGAAGGCATTTGTCAAGGACACTTGAAGGCATATGTCAACGACAGACTAGGGCATATGTCGAGGACAGATGAAGGCGCATGTCATGGACAGAGGAAGGCATTTGTCAAGGACACTTGAAGGCATATGTCAAGGACAGACTAGGGCATATGTCGAGGACAGATGAAGGCGCATGTCATGGACAGATGAAGGCGCATGTCATGGACAGAGGAAGGCATTTGTCAAGGACACTTGAAGGCATGTGTCAACGACAGATCAGGATGGAGATCAAGGAGAGATCATAATGCATTAACAAAAGATTTGATTAAATCTACAGCATATTTTGTTGTCTTATAATTTCATCTAAACACTACATTTAAAATGGATGCCAATAAATAGTCAACGTTATTTGTGTATTAGTTTTAATTAAGCTAAATCTTAATTAGCAAAATTTTCAAATAAAAACTTCTATAAAAATACTTCCCAGATTTCCTTTTTTTTTTTCTAATGTAATTTTGATGTATGCCATTCATTTAAACTTATACCTAAAAATATTTTAGTTTAAATAAATATTTGTAATACTGCCGAGAATTTTTTTCCGCTATGATACCACTTAAATTTAACTCTCAATATTAATATGAATTTAGCTATGTATTTATTTTATTCTATCTAATACAGTGCTTCTCAGCATTTAAGTCGCGAGCCTTTTAGGAGTCTAAGGTCCCTTTTCCAGGGGTCGCCAAAAACCACCTGAAAATATATACTTTACAATTAATGAAAAGCAACGATAAAAAAATTATGTTCGGGGTCGCCACAATATGAGGAACTATTATAAAGGGTCGCCGCATTTGGAAGACTGAGAACCACTGATCTAATAGAATTAAAATCATACGTGGAAAGCACAGTAGCGTTATTTTTAAAGTGTGCGTAATGCCTCTAACATGGTTGGTAGATTTTTGTTGAAAGTGGTCGTATTTTAAAAAAAAAAAATATTGACAACAAAGCTATTTACTTGCTTGTGGGTTGTTGGACTGTCCATCTGTTAAAACAACGACTATATCAGGGGCGTAGTCCCTCCCCCCCGCGAAGCTTTCAAACATGTAACTGTTGTTGACGAGGTTAAGGGCCTTATCTGTCGCCCTGCCGCCAGCGGAGTAAGGAGTCTTGAGGATAGCCTTTTGGATAATTGATACTCAAATAAGCCTTGATAGACAATGGAAGACGACGTTAAGCGATTTTAGCCAATCGGATAGTTCTAAGATCTAGATGACAAGCAATATCCTTAGTAAATTGAAATAAAAAGTGAGAAAAAAAACAACATTTAATATGAAATTAACAAACATTACCTCCTGGCATAAAGCTTACGTGCAATTAATTAATAGAAATAAATCTATGTAAAATATAAATTTGAATTTCCCATTTTGACTCTATTATTTTTTAAAAAACCAGACGTTACTTGGTACTTGTGTAAAGAGATCAAATGTTGCTTAGTACTTTTGAAAAAAGATCAATTAATGTTACTTGGCACTTATGTCAAGAGATCAAATGTTACTTGTTACTTATGTAAAAGAGATCAAATTTTCTTGGCACTCATGTAAAGAGATCTAACGTTACATGGGACACATGTAAAAATATCAAACGTTACCTGGTCAATGTGTAAAGAGATCAAGCGTTACCTATACTTATGTAAAGAGATCAAACGCAACCTTGTACATGTGTAAAGAAATAAAAGGTTACCTGGTACAGGGCAAGGTTGTCACCTGTGGTGTCCTTCAAGTCCAACCATTTCTTGGCGTCGATACTGAAAACGACGAGTCCGATCTTGACGTCGTTGGGGCCAGTCTTGAAGGAAGCGGCCAGGTTTGTGGCAAATGAGAGCTGTTTCTTGAAGTTGGTGAAGCTGATACTTCCAGAGGCGTCGACGACGAATACGATGTCGGCCACGGCTCTGCACTGTATCGATAGTGGTGCTGTGTTTAAAAAAACATATGACATGAGCAATATAAGAAGATGTGACTTTGATGAAGAAAGGAAAATATATTTCATTCATGGCGTCTTCGTGTCGTAAAACAGTTTAAAGCTGTCTAAGTTGTACCGTTATACCTATGAATAGGTTTACGACTCAGTTTAGTCGGAATCATCCTTTTTTTCCGGCTTAAATATGTTAATTAGTTGTAGAAAATATGTGTGTTTTTTTTTTTTAAAGTGGTTTATCAAGTTCTATATCTAATATAAATATATCTAATATAAATAAAGTAACGTTACATGAGTAAATACAACCATAAGGTAGCCTTGAATCGTTGCAATATATAGATATCCTGTGAAAAAAACTAACGACCAATTGCCTCACACACGAAATGTATTAGTATGGACTTGGTAAATAGACATGTGCTTGTTTTTAAAGAGTAATCTTTTTCTAAATTTGTAAGCTGCGAACATCATTTTCATTCCATAAATGTGTATTTTCTACATTATACTAACGGTCTCAAACATTTATTCAACGCTTCCGAACTATAAATAGATTTTTTTTTTCTTGTAAAAAAAAAAAAATTCAATTAAACACCCATTACATTCTTTCTAATTAGCGTAAAATTAACATTTATCTTAAATGTCAAATCAACATATTCCTAAATTTTGGTATCAACAGCAGACATGTACTGATTCTCTTTCCTGAGACCTTAAATTTATGTTCGAAATTCGCCAAAATACACACACCTTATATCCTTCAAGAAGAAACTATCCACATTTATACGTCCTTAACATCTTTGTGTTCAAAACCGGAATTGTTTTTACTCTCATGAAATTGAACCCACCCATTTTCCTCGTCCATGTACTATCTACAAAAGCCGACGATGGCATTGGAGTCTATATTACATTTGGTTACTATGTTATATTTATTTGTAATTGATACATTGGCAGCAATGAAATGCTGGTTTTAAAGATGTAATGCTGTTTGCAGTTTATGCCTAGGAGTGTATTCAATTGTTATTTAGGATATAATTTGGTGTCCTTTAAATGGGCTGGACACATCTTAATTTCTTTAACTTTCTAAATCAATGCATGAAAGTACACAGATAAATGTGTCTTGTGTAAATGTGTATTGTGTAAAGAGGTCGTGTGTAAACGTGTCAAGTATAAATGTGTTATGTTCCGATAATATTAGTACACTATTTAAATATGCAAATTTTATATTATTTTAAATGACAAACTTCAAAATAAAAGCTAAATAAAATATTTTTTAAAGATTCTTCTATAAAAATATACTTTGAAAAATCTTAAAAAAACAAAAAAAAACAAAAAAACATGATTTTGCTAAAGATCTAGTAACGGTATCAAGTCCCCAACAGCCTCCAAACAAACAAAAATCATGGTTCTTACAGTCATGTGACTATACATTTTGAAAAGGGTGGAGGGAGACATTGAATTCAATGTTCGTCGCAAATCTCCAAATTCACGCAGCGATGTCGTTAAATACATTATAGTTGTCAAGGTCACGATCATCGAAGGGAGCATACATGCTATTCATGTTTTAAACATGGCACTGGTCAGGTCATACGACAGCACTGTATTTCGTGGTCACCCCAAAGCTGTTATAGTCAAAGGACTGTTACATCTCTGAAGGTTAGTTGGAGATTTATTTGATTCTTTTTAGTTCTTTTTATTTTTTTAAATTGAAAACCATGTTTAAAAACAAATTTTATTTTTAAATTGTGCACTTTTTAGTCTTTCATAATGTTATAGAAGATCAGCAAGTGGGTTAAAACATACTATTGAAAAATTGCGGGGAGCTCAAGAAATGCCAACTCGTAAAACGTCAAAGGGCAGTCGTTACCTCTCTAGGACAAAAACTTTCTTGCCGTATTTGTCCAGTATCGGGTACAAGTAATGAAGCATCAAGAAACGCTGTAGTAAATGAAAAAAAACCCGATGTCTCTATCAATTTGCGTGCATGAGATATCCGCAGAGTTGAATAAGGATTCAGTGGAGGTCACTGGTGACCTACTGATCGTGAAGTGTTGTTTTGACAACGGGTGTGGGTAAGTTTCTAAAGTTTCACTTTATTTGGACATCAGAAACTGGTTTAAAACTGAGATTGAAGAGTCCACCACAAATTGACTGAGTAGTCTAATAAATGAGCTTCTAAAAGTATTTTACTCACCAATGCCACCACCAGGTGCTGAAATAGATTGATGAAAAAATAGTTATTATTCTTTGAATAAATTTGATTTATTATAATATTTTTAATATTTAAAAAAAAATATTTTTGTGCGAGTGCAGAAAAAGAAACCAAAATGAATGACACCGTGAAAATCTACTTCCTATTGGTGTCTTCTTTTAACCTAATTTATTATGAAGCATATTTAAGTAACAGTTGAGGCGACAACACTTGACACATTTGTGTCTATTGCCTCAGGCCTTTCAAACCCTAGTTCCTGATACCTTCGCTGAGTAGCCTTTGCAACCAGTGAAATATGCTCTTCAATGCCCAGCTCAGAAACATTTCAAATCAGTCTACATACACAGGAGCCAGAATGATCAATACAATGATCGTGGGCTCTTAATATATAGAAGTAGAAGAATAAATGTACCATTGAGAAGAAAATAACTATATACCCTGCAATTGAAAAGAAGTATTTACAAAAATACCCTAGAATTGAACAAAAGTATATACACATATACCCTAGAATTTTATCAGAAATATATGTTAATATACTCTTGAATTGAAAAGTCGAATATATAAATATACGTTTATTTAATAGTATATATAGATATACTACAGAATTTGATTAGAAGCATACATAAATATACCCTAGAAATAAAAAGGTATATTATATATAAATACGCCAGAGCATTAAAAAAGATGTATACATTAATAAATCCTAGAATTTAACTGAAGTATATTTAAATACACCCTAGAAATCAGCAGAAGTATATATAAATATACACTAAAATATCAAAACAACAAATTAGCACAGGGGCACCCAGTGGATGGAACTCTTTTCATTTGGAAAGTCTCTCACTCCCCACACAATCTTACCATCTTCCTATGTGATCGAATTTCCCCTCCCCACTCCCCTCATAAATCACTTTAACAATGATTGACTCACCAATATATGCCTACTATCTTAACTATATATCGTATTACCAGTCTCATATTTACCATCTTTACAGTGGATCAACTTGTCCCCTCAACCAAATACTCACCATCTTTACAGTGGATCAACTTGTCCCCTCAACCAAATACTCACCATCTTTACAGTTGATCAACTTGTCCCTTCAACCAAATACTTACCATCTTTACAGTGGATCAACTTGTCCCCTCAACCAAATACTCACCATCTTTACAGTGGATCAACTTGTCCCCTCAACCAAATACTCACCATCTTTACAGTGGATCAACTTGTCCCCTCAACCAAATACTTACCATCTTTACAGTGGATCAACTTGTCCCCTCAACCAAATACTTACCATCTTTACAGTGGATCAACTTGTCCCCTCGACCAAATACTCACCATCTTTACAGGGGATCAACTTGTCCCCTCAACCAAATACTTACCATCTTTACAGTGGATCAACTTGTCCCCTCAACCAATACGTACCATCTTTACAGTGGATCAACTTGGCCCCTCAACCAAATACTCACCATCTTTACAGTGTATCAACTTGTCCCCTCAACCAAATACTTACCATCTTTACAGTGGATCAACTTGGCCCCTCAACCAAATACTCACCATCTTTACAGTGGATCAACTTGTCACCTCAACCAATACTTACCATCTTTACAGTGGATCAACTTGTCCCCTCAACCAAATACTCACCATCTTTACAGGGGATCAACTTGTCCCCTCAACCAAATACTTACCATCTTTACAGTGGATCAACTTGTTCCTCAACCAAATACTCACCATCTTTACAGTGGATCAACTTGTCCCCTCAACCAAATACTTACCATCTTTACAGTGGATCAACTTGTCCCCTCAACCAAATACTTACCATCTTTACAGGGGATCAACTCGCCGGCCACAGCGCAGAGGACATTCACGCCAGTGTCCACCACAGCTCCAACAACGTTCGCCCCAACTTGCAAGCCTGTGTTGACCAATGCCCCACCCGTATTAGCCACACCATCGACTTTATTGGCCGGACCATTGACCAAGTTACCGGCTGTGTTCCGAGGGCCGCCTACCACATTGCCGACAAGGTTAGAGGCGCTTCTATTCACATTCCTGACTGTGTCGGAGTAGATAAGCAGTAGGACAGTTAGGAAGTAAAATATTCATCAATATTTTGACTCAGCAATAAAAAAAACAACAACATGTTAATTCGAAAATGAATAAAACTTGGTTCTGACTAAAAATACGAAAAAAAATATTTATTTTAAACAAATTCAGAAAATTTCTATATAAAAAGTGTATATCATCATAATTTAAATATGCTTAAATTAGCTTCAGTTTTGATCGTGGGATAGTATTTGGCTGGGTGTAAGGCTAAATCTTCGGTCGACTAATTGACCCATTTGGGAACACTAAAATCCTTCCAAGCCTTTCATCGCCTCATTAGGCTAAGCCACTGTCTCCTAGAGGGCAGCACCACCCACTTTAAGAACGACTAATCTAACACAACATAATTAAAAACTAAATGCTTTATAAACAAACATAATAATTTAATTAAAAAATTATTAATTTAGCCGTCTGGTGTCTAGTATAAATAATAATATATGTACTTTATTTAATAATATATCAGTTGAAAAACTTATCAATATAATAAAGATGTTTTTGGCATAAGAACATATATGTAGGCCTATATATAAATAATTATATGCACATACTTGTATACAATAAAAATGTGTAGTCTCTAAATATTTAAAATAATGTTTACTTAGAAATAATCCACTGGTCTGATTGACAAGCAGTGCCACCACAAGGAAGTGTATGACTCGCATTATTGGCCTTGATAACTTTCTAAGAATAACAAAAATGAGGTTTGATTTATTTCAAACAAACAGTCTGATGTAGAGTATAATGAAACTAATAAAACGGTAAATATGGACTTTTCAATCTAGCGTAGTTAAAATGGCTAAAAAATTGGGTAAACATTTCTAGTAAAGAGTTTATATTAATGCTTAAAATATTGTACCTGTACAAGCAAATACTTCTAAGAAATACTTAGATAATTGAGTAGAATTCCCTTACGATTGTAGCGCTGTTAACATCTTTCTGAAAATATGCAAAAACCCACTCTATTCAAATGAATGAAGATATTGCAACATCACAATGTTGGGTGTGCAATGATCCCAGAGTGACACTCACCAGAATCGCACGTGATGTAGTAATATGAGTGATGAATTTAGGACAGCAACACTATTTTTGATGGCCCGTCTTGATGTAATATTCAATTGGGTAAAGTTTACTGATACGTATAGACGTCAGGTCAGGTTTTGAGTTAGAACGTGTGTAGAGTTTGGTGTGATTCGGTCAGTCAGGTTTTGAGTTAGAACGTGTGTAGATTTTGGTGTGATTTGGTCAGTCAGGTTTTGAGTTAGAACATGTGTAGAGTTTGGTGTGATTCGGTCAGTCAGGTTTTGAGTTAGAACGTGTGTAGAGTGTGGTGTGATTCGGTCAGTCAGGCTTTGAGTTAGAACGTGTGTAGATTTTGGTGTGATTTGGTCAGTCAGGTTTTGAGTTAGAACGTGTGTAGATTTTGGTGTGATTCGGTCAGTCAGGTTTTGAGTTAGAACATGTGTAGAGTTTGGTGTGATTCGGTCAGTCAGGTTTTGAGTTAGAACGTGTGTAGAGTTTGGTGTGATTCGGTCAGTCAGGTTTTGAGTTAGAACGTGTGTAGATTTTCGTGTGATTTGGTCAGTCAGGTTTTGAGTTAGAACATGTGTAGAGTTTGGTGTGATTCGGTCAATGAGGTTTTGAGTTAGAACGTGTGTAGAGTTTGGTGTGATTCGGTCAGTCAGGTTTTGAGTTAGAACGTGTGTAGATTTTGGTGTGATTTGGTCAGTCAGGTTTTGAGTTAGAACGTGTGTAGATTTTGGTGTGATTTGGTCAGTCAGGTTTTGAGTTAGAACATGTGTTGAGTTTGGTGTGATTCGGTCAGTCAGGTTTTGAGTTAGAACGTGTGTAGAGTTTGGTGTGATTCGGTCAGTCAGGTTTTGAGTTAGAACGTGTATAGATTTTGGTGTGATTTGGTCAGTCAGGTTTTGAGTTAGAACATGTGTAGAGTTTGGTGTGATTCGGTCAGTCAGGTTTTGAGTTAGAACGTGTGTAGAGTTTAGTGTTATTCGGTCAGTCAGGTTTTGAGTTAGAACGTGTGTAGAGTTTGGTGTGATTCGGTCAGTCAGGTTTTGAGTTAGAGCGTGTGTAGAGTTTGGTGTGATTCGATATCATTAAATATCTTTAGCTGTGTTCAATTACTATTCATTCATTTGTGAATTGACCAATTAGACGTAAGGTCGAACCCGGTTAAGCCGACGACCTCGGGGTTTTCCAAAAAGCGTCGAGATAACCGATGGACAAAATAAACGAAAACCAAAATGGGAGGGAAATATATGAACATGTCCTTGAAAATGTCCACGATGTGCGTTTATAACAGAAAATGTCCATGCACGTGCTTTTGTTGGGTTTTTTATTATTTTTTTTTTTTTAAAGCAGCGTTACCATGATTTGTTGGATGAAGCGATCGGCGTGCCATACAAATGTACATACATGTTAGCTAACAACACAAGGCAGATGTGTGGGGTGTCACTTATCCGGATTATATCGGAATTCTTGACTTATTGGGCTAAATAGTTTTCAACTCTGGATCGCGCATTTTTATTTTCTCTGGCTTCGGATTCGGGCAGTTTAGTTTATTTTAATTCAGGTTCTGTTTTTTTTTTTGTTTTTGTTTTTTTTTGTTTAAATCAACGCGAAGGTGCGCGTGAAAACCTCTTAAGTGACAAGTGGGTTTACTCTAACTATAACAGGTACTACGACCTCTCTCTTTTGTTTGCTAGCCTCTCGCTTCTTGCGGTGTGGCGTTAATTTCGTGGACAACGGTATTGTCATTCCATGTCTAATACTACATTTTGGAGTAGGCACGCTTCTGTTGTATATAATGTTAAAAAAACCAGCGATTGGTCATGGGGATGGAGATAACCGAGGTTTAGTGGCGAATTCGGCCGCCTTCTGTGCTCAAAATATATCAAGGTTTGGTGACATAAAAGAATCGACATAACCGAGGAGAAAAAGGCTAAGTCAAAAGAGAGAATTTTGGCAATTTCACTTCAAAAACGTCGACATAACAGGGTTGGCGAGTTAACCGTGGTCGATATAAGTGGGTTCGACCATTTTTTAAAAAGATGTATGCGTGAGGTTATAATCATAATAAAATATATGTTTGAAGAAAACTGACCCGTATAATTTTATGAGTGAAGCATGTGACGTCACAGACCCTGACCCTGTGCTAATATTAATATGGACAAGTTTGGCCAAACAATAAGTACTACAGGCTACAGTTATAAATATAATTTTTTTGTTCAATTTGTTTCGAAAGTATGATACGCTGCAAGGGAAAACGAAAGATGATAAGATATGGGGAGTAAGAATAGGAAATGGAATTGCTGAATAATACCGGTCGGGGGGGGGGGTAATACAGCGGTGTAATAGTGAATCGGGGAGAGACACACAAATGAGATGGAGATTAGGACTCTGTGTGAGACGGGCAGTAGGATGTGGAGCGAGACAGGGAGTCAGGCCATGGAATGAGACAAGGGTGGAGACAGGGGGTGATATAGTAAAAGCAGGGGGCGAGATAGTAAGACAGGCGGTGAGATAGTAAGACAAGGGGGTGAGTTAGTAAGACAAGGGGTGAGATTGTACGACAGGGGGAGAGATAGTAAAAAGTGGGGGGGGGAGATACTAAGAAGGGGGGGTTGAGATGGTAAGACAGGGGTAACCTAGTAAGACATCACGTGAGAGAGAGAGAGAGAGAGATTAAGAGAGATAGTCACATACAATGGTGTAGCTAGTGTTAGTGCCGCCGCCGAAGTCAGCCAAAAATACTGTCTTTCAATCTAAGAAAAAAAAGTACCGCCGACGTGGGATCACCCTCTCAAAGAAAGTGCCGCCGATGTGGAACCACCCTCTCAAAGAAAGTGCCGCCGATGTGGAACCACCCTCTCAAAGAAAGTGCCGCCGATGTGGAACCACCCTCTCAAAGAAAGTGCCGCCGATGTGGAACCACCCTCTCAAAGAAAGTGCCACCGATGTGGAACCACCCTCTCAAAGAAAGTGCCGCCGATGTGGAACCACCCTCTCAAAGAAAGTGCCGCCGATGTGGAACCACCCTCTCCACACAAATTGTCTTGCGAAATAGAGTAATACCATAAGTGAGCCGGAGAATAAGACATGGAGCGAAACAAAGTTTGAGGCACGGACGGAGACAGAGGATGAGACAGACAGTGAGAAAGAGAGTGAGACAGAATGTGATTAAGTGAGTGAAGCGTGGTGTAAGAGTTAGACAGACAGTGGTTCGGAGAGTGAGTAAGGGGATTAACCCAAGAAAAGAGACTGGGATTTAGCTTCAGTTGATAATTTTAGTTGATGGCAGTTTTTTGGCGAGTGGTGAATAGAACTTTTCTTTTTAAGAAACAACAATTTTTTTTTAAAAATTTAAAAACAACATCTCGTCAAAGACAATAACAAGACATTGTTTCTCGGGTGAAGATAAGAGCATAGACTTTTCCTACACTACTGAAGGGGTACTTAAATACATTTAACGGTAATGCTTGAAAGTCAGACAGACGCTGTTGGCTAGGTATCATTGTTTGGTCTTTTTATACCTACACACATGAATTTAAAATCTTTATTATTTTTTAATTTTTAATCAACAATTCAAATATGAGAATCGTTTTCCTAGAGCCTTCATCCCGAGTCCTTGCCAAACAACAGAGTATCACCTTTCAATGATTCCTGGTGACAGCTGCGGTGCCTCCCAGTAACAGGCTTATCATCAATCGCCAGTTCATGCTATTCCAATTATGTAATGTAAGCTGCAGGCTTTGGATCAGATTTTAATTTCCCGATTAATGGTCGTGATTGCCCGGTCACATTGTGGGAGTAATTTAATGCTGTGTAGGCTGTAATATTACTTGGACGTTTGCCAAGTATTAGAACTTGATTGGTGGAAATTGGCAAGAAGTAGGTGTGACCTGAAATATTTTTCAGACAAATATTTTTTTTTTTTTAAATAATTTTTTTTTAATTTGTAAAGTTACGTTTTGCTTTATTTTGATACTTACTGATCAACATTTAAAGATCAATTTATGTTAAAAATCTCAATTTTCTAATAGGAAACTCAAATCCTTCTTGATCTAATCTGAAATGTACAGATCAAAGACTGGGACAGCAAACCAATGGGTAGTGATACAAATGTACAGATCAAGGATTTGGAAAGCAAACCAATGGGTAGTGATACAAATGTACAGATGAATGACTGAGGCAGCAAACCAATGGGTAGTGATACAAATGTACAAATCAAAGACTGAGACAGGAAACCAATGGGTAGTGATGCAAATGTACAGATGAAAGACTGGGACAGCAAACCAATGGCTAGTGATTCAAATTTACATATCAAAGACTTGGACAGCAAACCAATGGGGAGAAATATAAATGTACAAATCAAAGACTGAAAATGCAAACCAATGGGGAGTGATACAAATGTACAGATGAAAGACTGGGACAGCAAACCAATGGGTAGTGATACAAATTTGCAGATGAAAGACTGGGACAGCAAACCAATGGGGAAAAATATAAATGTACAAATCAAAGACTGAAAATGCAAACCAATGGGGAGTGATACAAATGTACATATCAAAGACTGAAACAGCAAACCAATTGGGAGTGATACAAATGTACAGATCAAAGACTGGGACATAAAACCAATGGGTAGTGATACAAATGTACAGATGAAAGACTGGGACAGCAAACCAATGGGTAGTGATACAAATGTACAGATGAAAGGCTGGGACAGCAAACCAATGGGTAGTGATACAAATGTACAGATGGAAGACTGAAACAGCAAACCAATCGGTAGTGATACAAATGTACAGGTCAAAGACTGAGACAGCAAACCAATGGGTAGTGCTACAAATGTACAGATTAAAGACTGAGACAGCAAACCAATGGGGAGTGATACAAATGTGCAGATGAAAGACTGGGACAGCAAACCAATGGTGAGTGATACAAATGTACAGATCAAAGACTGGGACAACAAATCAATGGGGAATGATACAAATGTACAGATGAAAGACTGAAACAGCAAACCAATGGTGAGTGATACAAATGTACGGATAAAAGACTGGGACAACAAATCAATGGGGAGTTATACAAATATACAGATGAAAGACTGAAACAGCAAACCAATCGGTAGTGATACAAATGTACAGATGAAAGACTGAGACAGCAAACCAATGGGTAGTGATACTTATGTGCAGATCAAAGACTGGGACAGCAACCAATGGGTAGTGATACAAATGTACAGGTCAAAGACTGAAAAAGCAAACCAATGGGTAGTGATACAAATGTATAGTTTAAAGACTTTGACCACAAACATTTGGGCTGTAAATCAATCAATGGGAAGAGAAGGGCATTAATATATCTTAGACTGAGTTTCTAACCAATGGGTAGTAACTAATCTAGATCCTGGAACCAAACCAATGGGTAATGACTAATCTAAATCCGAGGCACCAATCCAATTGGTACCAATACCAATGTACACATCTTAGACAGGGTTTCCAAACCAATGGGTAGTATCTACAAATGAATTCGTTATAGTGCCTTTATGTGGTCGCCAACAGGAACACTTAACTAAAATATAATAAAGAATTTTTAGACAATTTTATCTTTGAACTAGCGTCATAAAATTTGAAGAAAAAAAACATCATATTATTTGCTTTTACACATATCTTTGGGAGTAGTTTTTCAACGCCTCATTATTTTGAGCAAAAGTATCATAATACTTGCTTCTACACATATCTTTGGGGGTAGATATTCAACATCTATTCATTTTGAAAATTATCATTCAAATTGCGTCTAAAAATATCTATGATTGTACATGTTTAACGCATTTCACTTTGAATTTTTTTTTTACAAGATTTAATGAAGAAAATTAGAGTAGATTTGCATCTATAATTGGTACAATCTACACTAAATGTGTCTTTTGTGAAAGTAAATTAGAATGATATTATATTTAACACTCATTTTCCGAATGGGGTTTTGACCCCCCTGAAGAATGTGTTTTATTTACAATGTTCATTGCTCCTACACAAACGGGGGGGGGGGGGGGGGGGGGGGGGGTTGGGTTTATTGACACAGAGTCACGACTCAGAAGTGCCGGGCAACTTGTTATCCGTTAATCACTAATCTCTATATTTAGTTTCTTGTCCTGGAATGCACAAGGGGTTCGAGTTTACTGCAGTATGGTGCAAATATATTATATGTCGAGCATTATCATTGATTTATAATAAATAATGGAAACAGATCCTTCATAAATCCATCAACTTCATATCGTTGAGAGTTGCAGCTGACAGATCCTTGCATGAATTTAGTGGGCAATCTGTCAATGTTTATGTAGTGTCGCTTTTCATTCGAAATTGGAAGTTATTTTTTCCCCTATCACAACCTTTGGGTCACGTAAAAGTCCGAGGTATGTTAAATCCAAAGAGGATGCCTGGCTCACGTGATGACCATTGAAACAGATAATGCAAAAATTATTTTAAAGAAAGTCATTTTAAGAAAACAAATGCGTAAAGGCGAGTATGATAATGCTGATATGTGTAGTGATTTATCTATAAGTCATGAAGTAGAGAGAGAGTTGCGGTGAATCTCATAGTTAAAGCCAAAGACACCAGTCTCAAAATTATTCATCTAGGAGTCATTTAGTCAAGGGAATTTCGGAGACTAACCTCCCTGACCCCCATTGGTGGTGACGAATAATTTTTTAAAACTGGGTCTCTTAAAATTGTTGTTCTGATGATGGTTCGATAACAGGGGTCTCCAAAATTTTCTTCCCGAGGGCCGCATTAACTATCAAACAGTAGTTCGCGGGCCGATTGCACACTCAAGCAGGGATTCTTTCAGCATTATCTCAAAGGGGGGGGGGGACCCGCCCCCAAGGGAAAGCAAAGTCCTCCCCACCCGGAGCAAAAATATTTCTGACAATGAATCAATGAATCACCCCTCCCCCGGGGAAAATTTCTGAAATAATCATTGCACTCGAGGTCCATATAAAAAAAAATCAACACATGGAGGTTTTTAAAATTATTTCTATAATATTATTTCATTCAGTTAATGACCTCAAGCTGCAGTTCCTCTGGGCAACTGGCCACATCTGTTTCAATTGGGTTTTGAAAACTTCTCACTTGTTCTGCCATTAAATTCAAGTCAGAAAAATGCTGCTGCAAATGCAGCTGTGTGTGTTTGATGATCTCGCATGTAAATGAAGTGGGAAACTCCGCTGTTGCTTCAGCCACGAAGACCGTCCACTGCTACAAAAGCGTAAAGTTGTTGGCCTGTACTTGTTCCAAAAATAAGACGAATTTGGATATGAAGGCCTTTAAGAGGTGTATAGATCTTGTGTTATGTTCATGTTTTCAATAATACTCCTAACGAACACAAGCAGTTGAGAGGTGGAACAGCTGTCAAGCGATTCATCCATTGCAAATAAAAATTGGTGAAACTTGCTTGCATTTTTCGATATTTGAGTCACAATGTTTTCACCCATGTCTGCAACACGGCGGTCAAAGGCCCGCCACTACATGTCATTTCATTGACTGTGAACGGAAGTAGAAAAACTAAGCATCGGATAAGATTCTGCAAAGTAATGACCGATTAGAAAACATAACGCACTACTGCGCACCTCTATTTTAATTCGATAAAAACTTAACGTCCACGTAAGCGACGTCTGATCTTGTCAGGATACACGTACTTTTGAGTAATTTTTTATTCCGTTGAAAAATGTCTCCGCAGGCTGCATGAGAGTGCCTCGCGGACCGCATGCGGCCCTCGGCCCGTATTTTGGAGACACCTGTTCTAAAAGATCGCTTAATTTGTTTTTTAAATATCGCTTTATTGTTTTTTTAAAGATCGTTTAGTTTGTTCTTTAAGATCGCTTAGTTTGTTCTTAAAGATCGTTTAGTTTGTTGTTATATCGCTTTCGCTGAGTATTAGATGACCGAAAACATCAGTTACTTTCAGCCAGATCGCCGTTAGTCTAAGTCAAACCGTAAAAAAACCCCCGAAATTTAAATTTTCTCTTTCAGCCGAAACCAATACTAAGCCAAAAGTTAACTTTTCAGTTTCAGCCGAAACTTGACCGAAAACAATGAAATGGCCAATTTCGGTGCCGAAACCGAAGCCGGAATTCAGTCGGTCTCTATTCCGCACGAAGACATGGTTCTGCACGAAGACCTGGATGTACACAAAGACCTGGTTCTACAAAAAGACCTGGTTTTACACGAAGACTTGGTTCTACACAAAGACCTGGTTCTACGCGAAGACCTGGTTCTACGCGAAGACTTGATTCCACACGAAGACCTGCTTCCACACGAAGACCTGGCTCTACACGAAGACCTCCTTTCTTTGACGACACCCACCCCCCCCCTTTTCTCCTTTCTCCGTTGTTTGGACTATCTGGTGCCCTTGATGCTGGGGCGGCCTTATTCCGCATAACATGCAATTTCCGGATTTTTTTTTCTGTTTTCTGTCCACGGAATAATCCTCCCCCCCCCCCCCCCCCTTTTCCCCCCCTAAAAAAAAAAAAAAAAAAAAACCCCCCCCATCCTTTTCCAGCCTTAAAATAAAAAGAAAAGAAAATCAAACCTGGAACTCAGCTCTGCGATCAAATTTCCAGTTTGAATGTCCCATTAGCGGTCACTTCAGAAATGTCTACAGGAAACATATTGCACTAATGGGTAGGATGGATAGTGCCAGTAAGGTTGTTTATCGTATTTTTGTCAAAATTTTTATTTTTTTATTTTTTTAAGTGTCTCTACTCAAGGTATGCAGTATCTCAAATAAAGTATACTATTTCAAGAAATTTGGTGCGGATTAAAAAAAAAAATCTGATGGTCTGAGATTGCATCAGATGTGTTGAGAGGCCGTGAGAAGAGAAGGTGGTATAGCAGGTTGGTGGTATAAGGAGGTTGGTGATAAAAGGGGTTGGTTGTGAAAGGGGTTGGTTCTAAGGTGGGTTGATGGATAGGTGGGTTGATGGATAGGTGGGTTGTTGTTAAAGTGGGTTGGTGATAAAGTGGGTTGGTGGTGAAAGGGGTTGGTGGTAAGTCGGGTTGGTGGTTAAGTGGGTTGGTGATAAGTTGGGTTGGTGGTAAAGTGGGTTGGTGGTAAGTTAGGTTGGTTGTAAGGTGTGTTGGTTGTAAGGTGGGTAGGAGGTATGTTGGGTTGGTGGTAAGTTGGGTTGGTGGACAGGTTGGTTGTGGATAGGTGGGTTAGTGGTGAGGGGTTGGTGGTAAGGTGGGGTGGTGGTATTGTGGGTTGGTGGTAAGGTGGGTAGGTGGTAATTTGGGTTGGTGGATAGGTGGGTTGGTGGTAAGTTGGGTTGGTCGTAAGTGGGTGAGTGGTATTTGTAAGGTTGGCTGGTGGTATGGTGGGTTTGTGATAAGGTGGGTTGATGGTAAAGTGTTGTGGTTCTGGTATGGATATTATAGCTCTTTTTTTTTGAACGATATTTTTCATCATGAATACATGAAGATGTTGGATAAGTAAACAGATAAATGATTGGTACACTAACATAGACATATGCATCATGTATGAATACAAGTTGTTGTTTTTTACTGGCATCCGTCCGTTACAATGAGACGAAGGTGAATACTTCGCAGGACGAAATCCACAAGGCCTAGGATTCTCTCTCTAGGATTATAAGCTGGTTCTCAACAGCAAATTGCCTCTCTCCCCGCCGCGGGATAACCCAAGGGAACATCATGCGGATGATACAGCTTGGCATCAGTGGCGGCGCAAGTTGTCGTTCTGGAGTTTAATTCCAGCCAAAAGCACAGTCAAGCAAAAACATCACCAGCACCCCCGGTTGGATGGGACTTGGCATCCTTGGATCGCAACTCATCCAAGAGAAGGAAATTCTGAATTCGAACCCGGAGATGGAGTCCCGTAGGTGGATAACATTGGTACAATGAAAACATTCCGACAACTTCTGCGACGCCACTGGTGCGATGAACACAATGATGTGTGACGAATTATAAGAAAGGAAACATTTAGAGATGAAAGGACATATGAATGATTGATTAAATCATAGGCAGATAATTCGTGGATGATAAGACATGTGGATGATTAATTAATGGGCAAAAAAAGAGATCCTTAAGTGACCGAATGGGCGAAGGCCGTATCCACTTTTCCACCCATTCGAAGGAAATCTGGCCAGTGTATACGGCCAGCGTGACATGGATCGCGTAACGAGCGCAATCAGGCAAGTGAGCGGCGAGTGAATTGGCGTATGTTTGTTGGGTGAATAGACATGAGTAGAAATCTGATGAACTTGGGAGTGGGGGAGTCATGGCTGATTATTGTCACGTCAAACGATGTGTGGATTGCAATGTGAATGATGGATGATGTCATTTGCGAGTTTGTTTGGTGAACAGTTTCAATTAAAAACTCATGGAATGATTAAGGAATTCTTGTATCAAGTACACATTTCAAATTCTTTCCGTTTTTTTTTTAAATTTTACATTTTCTAATTACGTTTTTACATAGATCTCAAAGAATAACTGTACGAGAAGCCATCATGCCCGTATGTAAATTTCCGTTAGGATATCGAACTGGTGCATTGCCTTGGGGCTAGAAAGAGTTGATCCCGTACACTTTTTATTGAATTTACCTTCAACAGTGACCGATAATATCAACATTAATTTAGAATACCTGAAAACTTCCCAAAGTAAGGGAAAAATATCTGTAACTTTAGATTTAATGATTATATTTTCATTTACTTTGAATTTTAATATATACATATATAAAGATATTAAATTTAAAAATAACTAAGTTTTAATTTTCTTTATTCCTGGTTATATGATCTACCTTCCGTTTCCTGTAGTTGCCTTTATGTTACTCCACCGGTGTTGTAACTATAAATTATCCCATATGTATGTGACAGCACGGCTTTTCATATGCTCATTCGATATCATGCTGAAATCAACATGTGGCCCGTGGGTGGAGTGAAACGTCACTTGATTTAATATAAACGGACTATTTTGTGGGCGGAAGAATAAAAAGCGCGAAAGTCGCCCCATTCAATGTGATTGTGTGTCTCCCGGCGAGGCTGGGTCTACATTTTTTGCCCACTCACTTAATGCAGTTTGAACTACGTGCGATTTACATATTTCGATTACTATAGGATCTGGTATGATTTACTTTATTCAACTATTCACTGTAAATTATTTCAAATACCATACCGTATAGAGTGAAACACTGGACTTAACTCTATATTCCTTATGAGTGGCGTATATGGATTTATCAAGTGACTGAACGCCAAACAAGGCTACCTGATAATTAAAAAGATAACCGACAACCACTTTGACAACCACATTGACAACCACATTGAAAACCACTTTGACAACCACTTTGACAACCACTTTGACAACCACATTAACAACCACATTGACAACCCCATTAACAACCACGGCCGCCGTTTAAGAGATCCTCCGTAAATGTTATCAAGATGGTGTTTTTTTTTAAATCCATTATATGAAATTTGCTTTTATTTGTGGCTGGCTGGCAAAAATCTTCGGACGGCTAATTGACCCCCATCCCGTCAATCTATCGAGCTGAAACTTGGCACATAGACTCGTTGATGATGACAACGCATTCTATCAAATTGTCACTCACTACCCAGAACAACCACACAAATTTTTTTTTTTTTTTCTATTTTCTAGGCGACGATGAAGGAAATATGATTTTGCGAAGTAAAGGGAGAAATAAATCCGCGGTGTAAAAGAGGATGCCTCATTAGACTATTAATAGAGTAAAGGTGCGTGGGGAAAAATGTGCTATTGCGAGCCTTGGGGCTGTGGGGGTAGGGGGGAGTACTAATTGATATTCTCCTAAAGTGCGTTACTTGTAAGCATGTTTTATCAAATTTTCAGCACAACCTCCATTTCCTTGATATTATATTTTATAAGTGAATGCTACGAGCAACTTCGTTTTTTATGGGTTGTTAAAATATTTTTAAAATAAACTTATATTTAAACGATAGGCATTGTAAATTTATAATATGAGGATTGGACTACGATAAAGCTTTGAAGAAGATTGACGAGAAACAGTGTGTAGATAACATGAAAATTGGTCATGCTCTAATTGTGATTACAATTACACAACATACAGATTCAAACGGTTTTTTTTTTTTTTTTGGTTTTTTTTTAATGCTGCTTTCATCATTAGATCAAAAAAATGTAAATATATTTATAAAATAAATTTACGTATATCCTACCTATACTTAAAAATGTAAGAAAATAAAAGAATAAGAAAAATTGTGATTACAATTACACAACATACAGATTCAAACGGTTTTTTTTTTTTTTTGGTTTTTTTTTAATGCTGCTTTCATCATTAGATCAAAAAAATGTAAATATATTTATAAAATAAATTTACGTATATCCTACCTATACTTAACAATGTAAGAAAATAAAAGAATAAGAATGGGCACAAGTCCCTTAATGAAAACAAGAGCTGAAAGAAAGGGGGTGGAAGTGCAAAGCAAAAACCAAACAGGAAAAGGGCGTGGCAGCTATGTAAAATTATTAATTTGGTTTATCCCGTACTTAGTCAACGTACCATATCATTATGAATTTTGTATTAAGTATAATTTCTAAAAGGTGTATTGCGCGCTTGCAATATACCACTATCTCTTTAAATATCTTCCTCTTCTATATATTAAGGGCCCACGATCAATTTATTGATCATTTTGGCTCCTTTGCATGGAGAGGGGATTTGCAATGTATCTGTGCCTGTTGTTGATGTGGATATTTCCCTGGTTGCAAGGGCTACTTTGTGAGGTATCATGCACGGGGGGTTGGAATGTCTGAAGCAATAGGCGCAAATGTGTTAAGTCCTGTTGTCGCATCAACTGTTCCTTTCGAAAGCTTGTTCCAGTTCCAGTTCCTGATAGTCTCTGGCAGGAATGAGCAGTTCTAATACTGGCTTCTAGCTGGTATGAATAGCCTATCATTGCCTCGTCGCTGTCTATGGGGGAGAGGGACGAGTTTATGTTTAATGCTGGAGCAGTGGACCAGCCCATTATTTATCTTGTACATCATGGAGAGCCTGGATAGTCGTCGTCGTTCCTCCAATAGTGACCAGGCCAGTGTTTCCAGCATGCTGCCAACACTAGAGGTATTCCTGTAGCGGTTCAGGACAAAGCGTGCTGCCCGACTCTGGAGCGCCTCCAATCTGGTCGATGTCTTCTTGGTAAATGGGTCCCAGGCTAAAGAAGAATAATCTAAAACCGGACGGACGAAGTCTTTTAGGCTCTTTCTTTAACACCGGATTACGCCTTAAGAAAGTCTTGTTTTCCTGGTTGTGTGTGTGTGTGTGTCTCTCTGAATGACCACAGGAAAGTTAGGATAAAAATAATCATTAGCAAAATCAAATTCTTTAAAAATGTTCGTTACTTCGAGAAGTGCGGTACAAAGAAGAACACGTTATTTAGTCGTCGATAATAAATGATATCTTTAAATCTTTTATATTAATTTCACTTTTGTTCGTGGGGCACTGGCTGGCAAAATATTCGGTTAGCTAAGTTGCCCACTTCCCGTCTACCCATCGAGCTGAAACTTGGCACATAGATGCATTGCCATTAGCAACACATTCTATCAAATTTTCAACCCCACTTCCCCACCCCCTTTTCAAGAATTCATTTTTTTCCTGTTTTTCAATGGTAAAATGAGAGAAAATTCACGATAACTGCGCTAAAGGAGATTCCTTTAAAAACACTATCGCAAGTTCGTTGGTGCGTGATATTTTCTTTTGTTTTTTTCTGAAATGGTGAAATGAATCCGTCATGTATAAGCGGGGTGGGTCATTATAGTAGTAATAGGGTTCAGGGGTGTGAACAGATGTGCAATGGCGAGCCTTAATGGGGTGGGAGGAGCAATGATTGGGATTCTTAGCAAGTGTGTTACTGCTATGCAAGTTTTGTCCTTTTGTTTATGGCCCATTACACAATAATACAAATTATAAAGAATTTGGACGAAAATTTTTGTTTTAAGTTTTTTTTAATGACCTACTTAAATAACATAAAAAGTAACGCCAAAGACATATATAATTACATACGTGCAATAGTATTAAGAAACAATTTGACAAATTGCAAAATTCATTTCATTATCATTCAAAAAATAAGTCATTATTTTCTCTAATGTAGTTCTTTCAGGGCAGAGTTATATGCTAGAGAACTACTTACAATGTCTTAAGAATAAATTGTTATAATTGTAAAATATTATCTTGGTTAAAAGTGCATATTTTATTTATGAGATAAAAATAAATATTTATAATAAAATTAAAAAACAAAAACACATTCTTTTATTTTTAGTTGATTTTAAAAATATCTTATCTTGTCTTAACTTATCTTATTTATATTGAAATTCAAAGCCTTAAATGTGGGTTTTGAACTCCATCATCAATGTGTTCTGTTGGATTTTCATATCAACGAAATTGTCTAAATTTATTTTTACCTTAACAGTAACTTGACAGAATGAAATTTCTTAAAATGAAAGTGCTCTCGTACCTGCTGGGTTCTCAACTTCTCTTCTGCTTGACTGTGGACGGCGCTGGTGAGGGTTTGACCACTGCACATATTTATATGTTGGTTTGACCACTGTACATATTTTGATGTTGGTTTGACCACTGTACATATTGTTATGTTGGTTTAACCACCGTACATATTGTTATGTTGTTTTGACCACTGCACATATTGTTATGTTGTTTTGACCACTGTACATATTGTTATGTTGGTTTGACCACTGTACATATTGTTATATTGTTTTGACCACTTTACATATTGTTATGTTGTTTTGACCACGTACATATTGTTATGTTGGGTTGACCACTGTACATATTGTTATGTTGGTTTGACCACTGTACATATTGTTATGTTAGTTTGACCACTGTACATATTGTTATGTTGTTTTGACCACTGTAAATATTGTAATGTTGGTTTGACCACTGTACATATTGTTATGTTGGTCTGACCACTGTACATATTGTTATGTTGTTCTGACCACTGCACATATTGTTATGTTGTTTTGACCACTGCACATATTGTTATGTCGTTTTGACCATTGCACATATTTTTTGTTTGTTTGACCACTGTATAAAATTTAATCTAGTGTTGACCACTGCTATATTTTAATTTTTGTTTGACCACCGCATTCATTTTAATTTTGTTGGTATGAACACTGCATAATTTTCATGTCGGTTTGAGCCCTGCGTACATTTTAATGTTGATTTGCCCACTACACACAATTTTAAGTTCGATGTTTTTATTCCTCAAATCCAAATTTAATTGAGCATCATTGTACAAAAATGGCAGTGCATTCGTTTACATGATGTCACTGAATTTATGTTCCAAATTTTGCAGGGTCCTAACATCTTAAGTAATTTCATTTGAGGCATTCGTAATAAAATATATTTATTAACAAAAGAAGTAATTTGATATGATTAATTTATCAGAGGTGGCTTTAAAAGAGAAACAGTTTTTATAAGTTTTTTATTAAATAAAACATTTAGATTTGAATTTTATACGTTTTTTTCAGCGAGGAGGAAAAGATTTTTAAATGGTAAGCCAAGCAAATGAAAGTATTAAAATTTATTATTTTAGAAATGTAATCATATTATTGTCAACGTATCTTTAAGTAAGTATATTTAAAAATACATAGTATCTATACACAGTAACAAATTATTCGTGTCTTTCTTACGATTCTGTATAGAACAAGAGCCATACTACGTCGGTAAGTAATGTATACAATAGTTAATGTATATTGAACAGTTAGCGTCATTTAGCACACAAGGACCTATGATGTTACGTTCTCCTTTAGAACCATGATGTTATGGTCAGAAACATGATATATTGTCACTTTTAGAGCCATGATGTTTTGGTCACTCTTACAAGGATGACCTTGTCTCTACTCAGTTGTGCTCTTCCATAACCTTTATGTTCTACCATAAAACATGAGGCTAAATCAAAAACATGTAAAAAGAAATTGAATATGTAAGCAGTAAGCACTAACTTCACAACGCTAACTAACATGTCAACCGTGATATGCTCATACATATTTCATCTGTGTATTCGTTACAGAAGAAGGACCCCCTACTTATGGCGGTAAGTAATTTAGACAATGTGATATGTCAACGACTAAAAACTAATTATCATAAAACGTGTATTGCAGTGCTGGCTTATAGCGTTGGATGTATGAACAAAGTCATACACGTGTGAGAGGCTTGTAAGATATTTAATATTTCTGATCATACTTCATTAAATACATACCGTGATGAACATGACCACTTAAAGATGTATATGTTATGTATTAGTATATGTAGTTTTAAATGAAACATATTCTGAGAACATCTTTAATATTATAAATGATTTAATTTTTTTTTTCCCTTCTGAATTCAAAATATTTCAGAAATGGATCCACCAGTTTATTCCGGTATGTATTAGCCACCAGCGTATTCAGATATATATTAGCAACCAGTTTATTCCGCTTTGTATTAGGAACCAGTTTTTTTCCGGTATGTATTAGCATCCAGTTTATTCAGGTATGTATATGGAACCAGTTTATTCCGGTATGTATTAGCATCCAGTTTATTCCGGTATGTATTAGCAACCAGTTTATTTAGGTAGATATTATTAACCAGTTTATTCCGATATTTATTAGGAACCAGTTTATTCCGGTATATATTAGCAACCAGTTTATTCAGGTATGTATAGCCACCAGTTTATTCAGTTGTGTATTAGCAACAAGTTTATTCCGGTATGTATTAGCAACCAGTTTATTCAGGTAGTATTAGTAACCAGTTTATTCCGGTATGTAATTAGCAACCAGTTTATTCTGGTATGCCTAACCAACAATTTTCACACAAGATTTTGCTTTATCAAAGACCGGTTTCCAAAGTTCTACACTGTCCGTTTTGGCCAAATATGGAAAATGTTGGTTCAATTGGTAATCTAATCAAAACTAAAAGACTTTTGCTGTATCGTTTTACATTATAAAAATATGACAAAACGCTAGGAGCTTGCTAGCATTTTTAAAAAATAAAATACTATTGAAAATGTTCCACTATATTAAGTGTCAAATCAGCGTACTGAAGGCTACAGACCAATGGCTTTTATTGATTCGATTTTTTCATTAAATGTAAATCATTTGATTTATATAAAGTATAGCATGAGATTTAAAAAAAAAAAAAAAAAAAAAAAAAAAAAAAATTTAAAAAATAAAAAAAAAAAAAAAAAAAAAGAGAAAATCATTTTATAAGTTTAAAAGCTAAACATATTTTAATAAAGAAACAAAACTATTTGATAAACTACTTTATAATTTCTTTATAAAAACCAGAATTTTTTTTTTCAATTTAACAAGCACATTAACTAAAGCTTTTATATGTTTCATTTTCAGAGTCGGATCCCCCACAATATGCCGGTTAGTTTGACTTTACCGCATGCATCGTGTGTCTACAGGAGGGACTGGTGACGTCACTTTGCTGTTGCCATGACGTCATTTTACTGTTTAGTTATGCTCCCTCAGGGCCGTGTGAATCGGGAGGTCAAAGGGACATTAGACCCGGGAGCCAACATCAGCAAGGGCGCTAAAATGTCGTCTAAAGATTTAAAATTATTGGTTAATTAAAAGATTCACTCACGTGCTTTTCACAAAGATAAGGGGAACAAAATTCATCTTCTTTATTTAGCGATTATGTTTCCTTTATTATTCAGGGGCTTCATTTTTAGACTTTACCCATGACGTCACGTTTTCTTAGCATGGCCCTTCTTGCCTTATACAATTAACTTCCCCGGCCCTGCTTGCCTTATACAATTAACTTCCCTGGCCCTGCTTGCCTTATACAATTAACTTCCCTGGCCCTGCTTGCCTTATACAATTAACTTCCCCGGCCCTGCTTGCCTTATACAATTAACTTCCCTGGCCCTGCTTGCCTTATACAATTAACTTCCCTGGCCCTGCTTGCCTAATACAATTTTACATCAAGAAATGGCGTCAGCGGGGCGAGTTTGCACTCTTTATGCCCCCCCAAATTACCCCTCCCTGGCCCTACGTATCAGGCCGCGGAGCGGCACGTTGGAGATGCCCCCTCGTCAGGACGGCCCCACCCGGACCCCTCACCCAAGTCCTCCACCCGGGCGCATGGGCGCTCAACCAGGACCCCGCCTGGGGGCCGCCCCAACCAGCAGGCACCCGGTCGAACCGACACTATGCATTTAAATAGTGCAGTCGATCGACTTTCTTTAGGAGTTGGGATGGAAAATTTACGTCCAAATATCTTCTCGCACCCATCCCGGGAAAGCGTCCGACGCCCTATAAGAGGGATTCCACAGTGGGTTTCCAAAACGCAACTAGCTCGAAGCTGTAGCTGGGACGAAACGGTTGCCTATGGGCAGCTTTCTCAGGGCTGCATTTTTTGAATCCTCGCCCAGAGGTTACCACCCTCACATACCCGTCACCGCCAACTTGTAATCATGATCCCTACCCTGGCTCTGCCTAATTTTCCAGCTGTAAAATATCACAACTGGCAACCCTGTGGGAGCTGTTTTATGTAAGGCAGGTACCGAGCACATCCCTTGTCTGCCCACGCAGGATGCGCCCAGTAGTTTTGTCCCCCGGGTAACGACGAGGGGGTCAGTGACCGACGCCTCCTAATCGACAAGCCACCACAGACTTGTCAAATGGAGCCCCGGGGTGGCGTAATACAATTAACTTCCCTGACCCTGCTTGCCTTATACAATTAACTTCCCTGGCCCTGCTTTCCTTATACAATTAACTTCCCTGACCCTGCTTGCCTTATACAATTAACTTCCCTTTCCCTGCCTGCCTTATACAATTAACTATCCACAATGTTTCTAGCATAACATTAAATGTTTTAAGTTTTAAAGTTTAAGATGTATGACATCTCATAATTGTTAGAGAAACTTTAAGTGTCGTAAATAAAAATGAAACTCTGCTAGCATTGAATATATTTTGAGCTTAAGATAATACTTTAGCGTAGTTCACATCATTGATAGTCATACCAAATTATTTTCTTATACCTTTTAATAAATATTTTATAATATATATTTATTTAAATGTTACACCAATGATTGATCAATACTTTAATTTATTGCCAGAAACCGAGTACCAAGAACCAAGTCGTGGTAAGCTCTAATGAAAACAAAAACAAAACAAAAAACAAATTAGTAATTTTAGTGACACTGTTGTCCACAATGTGGACGCTATAAAAAAACGATGCTCAAAAATGACCAACTAGCCTGCAAATATCAGACCTTGCTCCTATGTTCCCATTACTTAGCAGTCTCATGTCCATATCTTTGTTGACATGACGTCCACACTCACTGCAGCAGGACATGCTGGTAGGAAGTTGTAGGTCTATCTCAGGCAGCCTTTGAATTTAAAATTTTTGTTTTACTATAAGGTTATCCTTATCAGCATTAGCAGTTCGGAAATAAGCATTTCAACAATAATTTCGCGGGAGCCGAGCTATGTTCACTGATGTTAGTAGTACTTGAATCTGGTCAGCGAATCATAGTGTGTATGATATTTATCTTTTAGTTAACTCATTTAAATGACTTTGGAATCTAATCTTTTCATCGCAATGTATTTTTTATTTTATTTAATTTTTCTAAATTGATTCAACTTATAATATATGAATCTTATAATAATCAAATGTTATAAAATATTAATGTTATAATATATGTATTTTATTATATACATTAATGTTATACTATATGAATGTTATATATATTAATATCATACTATATAAATGTTATATTAAATGAACTTTATAATAATTGAATGTCATACTACATAAATGTTAAAATGTATGCATCTTAAAATATATGAAAGTTATTTGTTTAAATGTTAAAATATATGAAAGTTATAATACATGAATGTAATAATTAAAGAATTTTACAATTTATGAATGTATATTTTCCAGGGGAAGATTCAACAACAACACAAAGTACAACCACCACCACCCGACCAACGACACAAACCACAAGAGCTACAACAACTACAACCCGACCTACAACAACAACAACTACAAACCGACCTACAACAACAACAACTACAACAACGACAACAACAACGCGACCCACCACAAAAACAACAACTTCCACAACAACTACAACAACTACAACACCTAGACCTACAACAACTTCAGCTTCACCTACAACTACAACCGCTAAGCCAACTACTACCCCAGGTAAAAGTTAAGGTTGAATTTAAAATCTAATATTCGCAGTAATACTTTTTGTACATTGTTGACGTATAACATAGCATGTTGGCCTGGTTGCCTGAAGGCATAATCATACTGACATACTGAAACAGGCGATTTTACCTCATTTAGCACAATGACATGATACAATGGAAAGATTTAGTGGAATGTCTTTCAAAGCAAACCGTGCCACTATTGGAATTTGGGTCGCCGAGAACAGAGTCTGGTGACCAAAAGGAGAACAGAGCTTTGCCCTTCTAACGCATGCTTTCAAACGCTAGACAACAACAGGAACCCGACCTGTCGACATTGCAGCCTGAACCCAGAAACGCTACGCATCTCTTGACCGAATGCCCAGGACTAGATCATGCGGGGGAAGCCAGGTCTGCGGGAGAGTCCTGGGTTCTGATGATGTTATAATGCACAGCGCCATCACATGGAGCTGGTAGCCAATGTACTAGCCGGCACAACCCAGTAGATGGAGCTCGTTGCCAATGTACTAGCCGGCACAGCCCAGTAGATGCAGCTGGTAGCCAATGTACAAGCCGGCACAACCCCATCAGATCGAGCTGGTAGCCAATGTACTGGCGGGCACAACCCCATCAGATGCAGTTGGTAGCCAATGTACTAGCCGGCACAGCCCAGTAGATGCAGCTGGTAGCAAATGTACAGGCCGGCACAACCCCATCAGATGGAGCTGGTAGCCAATGTACAGGCCGGCACAACCCCATCAGATGCAGCTGGTAGCCAATGTACTAGCCGGCACAACCCCATCAGATGGAGCTGGTAGCCAATGTAAAGGCCGGCACAACCCCATCAGATGGATTTGGTAGCCAATGTACTAGCCGGCACAACCCCATCAGATGCAGCTGGTAGCCAATGTACTAGCCAGCACAACCCCATCAGATGGAGCTGGTAGCCAATGTACTAGCCGGGCAGCCCCATCAGATGGAGCTGGTTGCATATGTACGAGCTGGGTCTTTAAGAGCGTAAGCTCTAACCCCCCCCTCCCACCCCTAGAATATGTGTGTTAGTGGAATGATAGCATGGATTGATTCAATGAAATGATACACAATCAAATAAGAACAATTTTCACACAAATATCAATTCTAACGGAATAGTATAATTTTTAAACCAGACATCTTTTTCTGCTTAATAATTACAATGAACGTGTATATTGTTACAAGTTTATACATGCATTTAATTCTTTTTAAAGCATTAGGCACCGATTATATTATAACCAATGTGTTCCTCTATTGACCCTTGACATTTAACTTCAGCACCAACACCACCCCCGGTTCAGCCCTGTCGTAACACGACCAAGGCCGACATCATCCTACTGCTGGACGCCTCCACTAGCATCGGGTCCATCAACTGGCAGAAGCAGGTCAAATTCGCCGACGAAGTGACCCAGGCGTTCACTGTGGGTGCTAATGACGTCAGATTCGGTACACTCCTTTTTAACAAGTCGCCGACTAAGATATTCGATTTGAAAACTTACTTCGACCACAAATCAATATCTCAGGTATTTTGTTGTTGACCTTAATCCATCACATAGGCAGTTACGTACATAGGCAGTAAAGAGCATAGTACGGTACGTACATAGACAGTTACGTTCATAGATAATTACGTACATTGACTATTTTATACATAGACAGTTATGTGCATATAATAAAGTTTCGTAAATTGACAATTATGTACATAGACAGTTACGTACATTGCAAATTATGTACACAGACAGTTACGTACATTGAAAATTATGTACATAGACAGTTACGTACATTGACAATTTTGTATATAGACAGTTATAAACATTGACAATTATGTACAAAGACTGTGACGTGCATAGAAATTTACGTAAATTGTCTATTACGTACATAGACATTTACGTACATAGGCAGTTACTTACATAGACAGTCACGTACGTAGAAAGCTACGTACACAGGAAGTTACGCTCCTTGCTTAAGACCATATTACAGGACATATCAATGGTTTATGTTTATGGGGCAAATACTTTATACGTCAATGTAAACGTTTGAAGGGCTCAGAATGGTTCCATTTACTCTGTGCGACACAATGCTGTACCGTCATCATCAAATATTTGTTGAGTATCCGTCAGCGCGCTATGAAGCTATCTTTCCTATTCTCTATTGCATACATCAGGGTTAAACTCCTAAGGGACACTGTTAATAAACAGAGCATGGATCTTAAAAACATTTTGAAGGTTTCAGTAAATCCATAGCGAATAGTTGTGATTAATATTTGATTGCATATCTTTAGCTTAAACATTTCAAACATTAATCTATAACATACATAGATATTTTTTGTAGATTTAAGTTAACTGCCATATCATAGAATATTGTTGACACCCTTCTTAAACATTAATATGACACAAAAAGCACTGAATATGTTATGTCTTTAACCATATGATAATACAAAGAGACGTCTTTAAACATGTTATAATACATAGCAATGTCATTAATCATGTCATAATACATTGACATGTCTTTAACCATGTCATAATTCAGGGAAATGTCTTAAACTATATGCTACTACATAGAAATGTCTTTGACAATGTGATACTAGATAGAATTGTCTTTAATTATGGAATAATAGATGGAAATCCCTTTCATCGTGTAATAATACACGGAAATGTCTTTGAAATGTCCTAATACATACTAAGGTCTATAATCATGTGATGACACATAGATATGTCTTTAAAATGTTTAAGCCCATCATTTTAAAATTACAGGTACAGAGTTAAGTGTAATGTCAATGCCATCCCACAATTCCTTGCTCAACGCATTGCTATCTTTTGAATTTCCTCTAGGCATTGAACTCAGGATAAGTTTTCCTGAGTCACTTCAAGTTTTCATAACGTGCTAGTCTTAACGTAGTCAATTTAAAGTCACCTGTTACCTTAAAAGAAAAAAAAATATAATTGATACAACAACAAAAAAAAACAGGTTTGAAATCTATTTGTTTTCTTGTTCAGGCAATATTAAGCATAGAGTACCCCTACCGCAGTGGTACCAACACTCACCTGGGTCTGAAGGAGATTCGGGAGCAGAAGCTGTTCAGTCCAGAGAATGGCGGCAGAGATGGTGTCAAAAATATTGTCATTGTCATGACGGACGGGCTGTCGACCTTACCCACTCTAAGTAAGTCAGCCAATGTCATTGTGTCAGTCAGTCAAAAAGCAGTATGTATGTTATTGTGTCGTCAGTCAACAAGAAGTATGTATGTCAGTTTGATTGCATAAAAATGTCAGACAAAGTCATGGTATCATTTCTCAGTAAGTCAGCAACTGACATTTGATCAGTAAGTTAGCCACAGTCATGTTATCAGTAAGTTAGCCTCTGAATCAATATGTCATGATATTATGTCTCGGTATAACAGACACTGTCGGGTATCAATATGCCAGACATGGTCGCATGCCATGATTGATCTCTCCGTATGTTAGCCACTAATATGTTATCAATATTGCAGTCACTGTCAGGTACCAATATATAAACGTAACTGTCAGGTATTAATATGTCAGCCACTGTCACGGTAGCAATATGCGAGACACTGTCACGGAATCAGGATGCCAATCACTTTCCCAGTATTTGTGTCAGCCAATGTCATGCTATCTGTGTCAGTCACAGTACATGATCTGATTTGTGGGTTTGCTCTCGTGACTCTCGCCTCATTATATTCTTATAACATACATATGATATAATATTATGACACCCCACATACATATGATATGATATATGACACCCAACATATATAAGATATAATACATGACAATCTACATACGTATGATACAATACATGACATCTTACATAGAAATGATATAATACATCGCACTATTCACTCATACCTTATTCTTCTATATATAAGAGCAAAAATCAATGTATTGATCAGTCTGGCTCCTATGTATGTAGAGGGACTTGTAATGTTGCCGGGTCTGGTATTGAAGAAGATATATCACTCGTTGCAAGGGCCCTCATTGAGCGTATTGGGAACTGGGGTTTTGACGATTTACATATTATATAATACACGACACCTAACATACCTTAATATGTTAATACGTTAATTATAAATTTAATACATGACATCTTACATGCATATGATATAATACATGACACCTGTTAAAGATACATCTACAATCTTCATATACTCCTGCAGTTTTCTTCTCACTTTCTCATTTTCACTCATTATGTGGTAACTTATGAAGTTTTTGACAATGCAGTGGGCCTGCACAATAGAATCTAACAACAAAGTGTACTTTGAACGTTTTTCCTCGTGCCATGTTTGTTAAGCCCAGGAAGAGGCCACGCTTCTGAAGAATGAGGACGTGACCCTGATATCTGTGGGCATCGGGTCGGGCGTCAACACGACGGAACTCCAGGGCATCGCCAGTAAACCTGATTATATGTTCCTAACCGGCGGTTACAACCTCTTGGACTTTATCAAGAGAGACTTGGTCAAAATGACTTGTGAAAGTAAGTGCAGACTTTAATTTGGATGTTAAACACTTCAAGACAGAAATTAGATATAATTTCCAAAAAAAAAATGAAAAAATAATTGTTTTTGTATAAATGCATTATAAAATGTAATAAAGAGAATGGGGCGGGGGTGGGTGGGATGGGCTGGAAATTTGACAAAACATGCATACACGTCACACATTTTAAAAGAATCTGTATTAAGTGATTTCCCCAACCCATCCCAAGGCTAGCATTTGCATATTTTATTCACGCCCTTCAATTATATAATTATTATAAATACCCACCCACTTTGACATTACAGATTTACAAAATTCACTATTTCAGAAAAATGAACGACAATATTAATCACCAAACGCACTTGCGTTATTTTTTAAGAATGTTATTTAGCTCAGTTAACAGGAATTTGATTTAGTAAAATCAGTGGCGTCATATTTCTTCTTTCCTTTGTAAATTAAGCAACAAATAATTTTGGGGACTGGTGTAGGGGATGGGACTTAAAATAGATTTACTGTGTTGCCGTCGGCGTGTCTAAATGCCAAGTTTAAGCTCGATAGGTTGTCATGAAGTGGGTCGATTAGCCGTTTAAATAGTTTGCAAGCCGGAAAGACATGAAGGAAAGCAAAGTTAATATAAAGGTTTTAAAAAGTGCGCCTTTTGCAATATTTATTTTTTAAAAATTAAAATGTGCAAACAACCTTTTGACATTGAGTTTAAATTCCTGTTGTTGTTTTTTCTTCTTCTTCTACCAATCCGTTTCACTTCTCTAATTTAATTTCTGGGCAGTCTAAAATTTAATGAATGAACTAATGTTTGTCAAAAACATAGCTCGTTAATACATGAACACACATCGTCTCTGAATCAAACTCTGCAGGTAACCAGTTAGATGTTTACTGTTGACGATAGCCAATTTATAGAATTAGATGAATGTATTATTTTAATTGCAGGTGTTTCCAACTAGGACAGAGCACGTGACCTGTTTTGGTGCATTTCAAGTCTTTGACAAACTGCAAAATAATGACACATCGTTGATGACATTAAAGTCTGAAAACACCATTTGGTGTCAATTCTATCGTCTGTTCTTTTGTTTTTACATGTTGTTCATTAAAATATTTCCCCCCAAAATTTTTATTAATTTCCATGAGTTATTTAACTTATTAATTTATATAGACCTATAAATTTACTGATCCATCTTTACCATTTAAAAAAAAGACACATTCAATCCATGCTTCATATCCATATTTAGTCGTACATACTCTTGTGTTTGTTTTAACTATCCCAGTGTACTGATACGAACATAAATTCACTCAAATTATACCAGGGCACTCATAGGTACATTAACAAAATAAACTGTAATCCAAAAATTGTCTGAATTAAGCGATGCCTCTTAAATAGATCAAACTGGATACAATAGCTAGAGGTAAAATGTATAGACATATACAGATTTGAGTTGAATGTTTTAATACAAAATAATATAGGAATGTGTCCGCCAGAAACGAAAAGTAATTAAATTTCAATAACTTATTCCCTGCCCGTCCTTCGCCCGCGAAGTTGACCAAGGCGATTTTCGACTTAAGCCATAGTAACCCTGACGAGCTGTGTTTTGTTTAAAGTGAGGGAGAGCAGCTCAATTCATCTACATCACTGTTTGTCTCTCTCTCTCTCTCTCTCTCTCTCTCACCTTTTCCTATTTGATCCAATGGCAAGACAGTCAAAAGGAGTGGGTGTAGACCAGGATGCCATAGATGGCCAGCAGTATGTGTGGTGTTTGTCAATGGCGTGCTGATGATGTTGTAACATCACATAATATACTTTTCGTGTGAAAGCGAAGGGGAACATTTAAAAAAAAAAAGTTTAAAAAAGTCCTCTACAACCAAAAACAAATAAAGATAAGACAAAACTATGGGGATCAAATAGCATTGTCTTTTAAGCAACGGCAAATAATGCTGGGCACCTCCGTCAGATAGCGATTTGCTTGTGTCCTATGACTAGCATCTGAATCCATGTATTTTCAAATAAATATTTCCAATGTACTCAAATAGCTCACTCCGTTTACCGGTTATCCGAAATCCTATTATGGGCTACCACTTTTGAAATTTCTAGAAACGGGATATAGTACTTTTATGCTTTTTACTGTTTTGTTTTATACAGTTTGTCTTTAAACTTGTCACAGAGCAGATCGCTACTACATAACAATTTCTTCGATGTTCCCAATCAGGAGGGAAATTCCGTTGTGAATAAAAGAAAAAGTCGATTCATTGATCATTTAAAAAAGCAGCAGCATGGAAGATGGTCTAACTTATTTCATGGCTTGTTATAGCAGCATGGAAGGTGGTCTAACTTATTTCATGGCTTGTTATAGCAGCATGGAAGGTGGTCTAACTTATTTCATGGCTTGTTATTGCAGCATGGAAGGTGGTCTAACTTATTTCATGGCTTGTTATAGCAGCATGGAAGGTGGTCTAACTTATTTCATGGCTTGTTATAGCAGCATGGAAGGTGGTCTAACTTATTTCATGGCTTGTTATAGCAGCATGGAAGGTGGTCTAACTTATTTCATGGCTTGTTAGAGCATTATGGAAGGTGGTCTAACTTATTTCATGGCTTGTTATAGCAGCATGGAAGGTGGTCTAACTTATTTCATGGCTTGTTATAGCATCATAGAAGGTGGTTTAACTTATTTCATGGCTTGTTATAGCAGCATGGAAGATGGTCTAACTTATTTCATGGCTTGTTATAGCATCATGGAAGGTGGTCTAACTTATTTCATGGCTTGTTATAGCAGTATGGAAGGTGGTCTAACTTATTTCATCGCTTATTAAAGCAGCAGAGGCGTCGCGAAAGGGGGGGCAGGGGGTACAGATGTCTCGAGGTGCCAAAACACTGTTGCTACGCCTCTGTATAGCAGCCTTGATGTTGATGCCAATATGTTGTTTGATTGCATAGAAAAAAAAATGTTCTTAAATCTTCTTGCCTTCCTTTTTTTCCACTGCCAATTCATAAGAAAATAATACAAGGTCACATATTTTGTGCAATTAGATTTCTGCCAACAATGCTAAAGAATATAAAAGAGGCAAGTGTTACAGCCTCTGTTGCCACTGTCCTGCATAATCGTTTAAACCTACTACAGCCTCCACTAATCTACACTACCATTTAACACCACCAGTGTGGTGACTACCCTTGCAGATTATTTAAAATATTCACTGCACATGGTGTCCTAGCCTAACCTTTAAAACTACTGCCTACAGCCACTGTTTGCTTTAAGAAAGGCAAATTGTTTTAAAATCCACCCTATAACATCGGATTGATCTAACACGAAGTTCATGTCGAGCTGCCCGTGTTGTTCATCAATCAATAAAACGAACATTCTCACATTCGCTCCCCTTTCCTCTCTAATTAACGAATATCTTCTTATCGATCAAACCATGGATACAATAAGCTTTACCTATTGTGTGAAAATTTGCTATGCATATTTCAAGTTTGTATCAGGAGCTAACCAGAACATGTTTTGAGAATCTTCATATTCAACTTAAAATCCGTAAGTAATAATGTTGTACCATTATTTCGCAAAGACACACTTTATCGTGTTATTTTTAATACGCACTGGCTTTTAATATGAGAAATTAATCTCCTATTTTAATTTTATTGGCTCGTTGTAAATAGTGCCTAACAAAGGACGATACCATAAAGTCAACAATATTAAAGATACAACACCCAAAAAAGTTGCCAGTTACAATTAATAAATATTTATTAAGTATTAAGACAATAATAAAACAAAAAAATATAATTATAAATCATCAACTTACAGTATGGTAGATCTTGTACCGGTACACAGTTAACACAGTTAGAATAATGTGCCAATGAATAATGATGAATGCGAAATAAACACGTACATAAGAACACAAATAATAATACACGTCTCGTAAAGTTAATAATTTATATCTGAATCTCCGCCCCTTCGTCCCTGCCTGTGAATCCCTTATATAGGCCTCGTAAGCCCTGCCTTCAAGAAAAGACTTATGCCGTGTTGTTTACATTTCTCGGGTTATCGAGCACATCCGAGAAAATAACAGGAGAGAGTCTAACATGCTTAAGTCGTAAACACGGTTGTAAGCAAAATACATAAAACGAATAGGCCACGCCCACAACAGACGTTACTGTCTGCTAATATTGTAATTTAGGTCAAGTAAAGTTCACGCATGGAAAAATTTTGCTACATAACAGTTTGAAGGTCTTGTAAGAGGATTTGGTACCACAAAGTCATGATTCGAATGTCTTAAGTATAAGTTCATTCGTCTGGACGGTTATTTTGCTTATTTTCATGATTCTTGTCTTAATAAATACACACTAGTTGGACGTACGAGTCGAAGAAGTTCAAAGTTAACTCATTATTGCCAACATTTACTCATTATTGTCAACTTAAACTCATTATTGTCAACATTACCTCATTATTGTCAATAATAACTCATTATTGTTACTATTAACTCGATTCTTGATGAACATTATAATAGTGTTAACAGTAGCCAATGTCAATGCTTTACATTTAAAAAAAAAAAATTTCATGTACATGAGTGGAATTTACATCCACAAATAATCGATTACTAAGAAAAAATCATGAAATGAACATGGCAAGACATTATAAAACTTTTCAATGTTTACGATACCCAGGCTGAAAGTTTCGAGGGGCATATCCTGTTCGTGAAATTTTTTCTGCTGTTGAACACCATCTAACCTATGACGCCATCAGACATTTGAAACCATCTAAATTTGAGCACCAAGACAATAGATAACATCTGACATTGGACACCATCGGACATAAACATCATTTGACAATGGACACAATCTGACATACGACACTAACAAACCTTGGACACCTTCTAACATTAACATCATTTGACAATGGACACTATCTGACATTTGACACTAACTGACATTGACACCACCTGACATTAACATCATTTGACAATGGACACAATCTGACATTGTACACTATCTGACATTTACATCATCTGCGATTAAACACCATTGACATTGGAGAGTATCTGTCAGTCGATATGCGTGACCACTGAACACCACCTTCTAATAAGTTGACTAAACATTACATATTAAAACAATGTTTTGTCTTGTTGGATATACTTGAATTACAGTTACGTTTATGTCCAATTATTTGATCACTCCCCGGAGGCGCTTTATCAACGTTCAACAAGTGATTCATGGGAAAACAATCGATATTAATAATTCAGTAAATAATTCTTAATGACATCAGACATTGAATTTCCAGTTTCGAGAAGAATCTCCAAACGTACCCCAAGCAATACCCTCAACACCGATGGCCAAACAGCACATTATTCAAAATCAAATTTTCAGTGTCAAAGACGTCCATGCACTTTTTAAAGCTTCATACAATTTTAAATGAACCCATAGACTGCGTAAATTTAATGAATCAATACAATAATACTATATCTGATTTAATATCAGCCAGATATTCTTCGCAAAAATAACATCTTTCTTTTCTTTTCAGAACTTGCAGGACAGATGTCATGGGTCACGTGATGCACTTGATTCCAGCAATCGTTATTTTCGTATGTGTTTTAAGTAAGGTTTTTATGGAAAGGAGCTTTTTGCATTCTTGTCATCGCTCCAATTCCTTTTAAATGCCTACTTTAATTAATAAACATATTAATTCAACGATTTAACTTCTATCTAAAGTAATATCTTAAATAATTCATTTGCATACAAATATGTTACATTTATGGTAGCGTACGCAGCAACAACCAAAGCGGCTCAGACAAACCTTACTGATTTAAATGGTACCCCCAGAACACCTGTCCAAGGTATTGGTAAGTAAAATAGTGAAATCCAAAAAAATAAATATTATTACTTTGTGATGTCATATTGTTGCAAACAGGCATTTGAAATAGCCTTCGTAAAGTATCGATTAAATTTTTATATTAAAAAGTTGTTAATAAAACAGAATTTAAAAAAAAAGAATAAAAAAAGAAGAAGAAAAAAAAGAGGAAAGAAATAATTTACCGAAAACATAATTCATTGAAACCCCTTACATTAAAATAAATGTGTTTGTAAATAAATATTTCTTCATTTTAATTAGTGTTTACAATGTTTAAAACAGGGGAAGCCAACCTTTTCATCAGACGGGCCAAAGTTTAGAAATAATATTTGATGCCGGGCCACGCAACTTTTTTATTTTTGTTTGTTAATAAAAGTAAAAGTGCCACAGCTTCGACCACATCACTGCTTCCGAGTAGGTGAGAACGTGGACAAACGCTGTCCTGGTTTACTGTTTAAAAAATCCCAAGAAATAGGTATATCTGTAATTACTTTTTTGAAAAAGTAATACATAATCGAGAATCAAAGAAATTTATTAGACAATTTAAAAATATTTCAAAGTGAAACATCTGGCTTTGTTTTGCAGAAGTAAGTGCATCAAAATTGATCTCGACCGATGTTGTCAATACGCGTAGACAATTTTCCAAATGAACATCAGTATTTTGTGTTCTCACATGTGATTTGACGTGCCTCTTACGACTAAAATGTTTTGTATCCGTATAAGTGTTTCGAAATAGCAAAACCATCGTCAGAGCATGTTTGTAAAACGCAGGATATTTATCCACTTTCAAATACGTTGATAGAACTCTTCCAAACGAACTTGATGGAATTTCTCCTTTAACTGTGTATCCCAACACATTTCAAATGATCCATTTGTAATCTTCCTGGTAATAAATTTGCGTCTACCGTGAATGGCGTTGCAAATGCACAAAAAAGTGCCTGTTGTTGTTTTTTAAGATCCTGAAATCGGTTTTCAAATCCAAGGTTTAATTCAGATATCAAAGAAGCGTATTTATCCATCGACTTTTTCTCTTCAAACTCGGGGATAGTTATTGACGTGCTTGCAAAGAAGGATTGTATTTTTTGCTTCAAATCAAACACCCTTTTCAAAATTTTGGCAAGGGTCAGCCATCTTACAACTTCATAAAATTTAAAGGGATTATAATCTGAGTCCAAAGACTTTTGAAATTCTCGGAACTGACAGTGATGCAGTTCATTCGACTTAGTGAAGATCACTATTTCGACGACCACTTTCATGATATTAACCATTTTGAGGGACTTGAAACATAACTTCTTCTGATGACTATTGCAATGAAAATTTAGCATTGAAGTATTACCGAGTTTAGAGGCTTCATTTCCAATTAACTTTACTAAATCTTCCTGTTTCCTAATCATTGTTGGAGCACTCTATCCGTTGTTATGTCTGATAAATTTTTAAGTTGTAACAAAAATCAATTCAATGTCGATGTAACTGCTTCTAACAAATCTCGTGACTTTGTAGTGTCCTTAAGTGGATAAAGTGCCGTTAATGTCCTTTTAATATGTGCATCAGAAACCCTGATAAAAATTGCCATATCTTTGATATCTGTGCTTTGATCCAATGCTAGAGTTGGGCAGTATCTGCCATATCTGTGCTTTGATCCAATGCTAGAGTTGGGCAGTATCTGCCATATCTGTGCTTTGATCCAATGCTAGAGTTGGGCAGTATCTGCCATATCTGTGCTTTGATCCAATGCTAGAGTTGGGCAGTATCTGCCATATCTGTGCTTTGATCCAATGCTAGAGTTGGGCAGTATCTGCCATATCTGTGCTTTGATCCAATGCTAGAGTTGGGCAGTATCTGCCATATCTGTGCTTTGATCCAATGCTAGAGTTGGGCAGTATCTGCCATATCTGTGCTTTGATCCAATGCTAGAGTTGGGCAGTATCTGCCATATCTGTGCTTTGATCCAATGCTAGAGTTGGGCAGTATCTGCCATATCTGTGCTTTGATCCAATGCTAGAGTTGGGCAGTATCTGCCATATCTGTGCTTTGATCCAATGCTAGAGTTGGGCAGTATCTGCCATATCTGTGCTTTGATCCAATGCTAGAGTTGGGCAGTATCTGCCATATCTGTGCTTTGATCCAATGCTAGAGTTGGGCAGTATCTGCCATATCTGTGCTTTGATCCAATGCTAGAGTTGGGCAGTATCTGCCATATCTGTGCTTTGATCCAATGCTAGAGTTGGGCAGTATCTGCCATATCTGTGCTTTGATCCAATGCTAGAGTTGGGCAGTATCTGCCATATCTGTGCTTTGATCCAATGCTAGAGTTGGGCAGTATCTGCCATATCTGTGCTTTGATCCAATGCTAGAGTTGGGCAGTATCTGCCATATCTGTGCTTTGATCCAATGCTAGAGCTGGGCAGTATCTGCCATATCTGTGCTTTGATCCAATGCTAGAGTTGGGCAGTATCTGCCATATCTGTGCTTTGATCCATTGCTAGAGTTGGGCAGTATCTGCCATATCTGTGCTTTGATCCAATGCTAGAGTTGGGCAGTATCTGCCATATCTGTGATTTGATCCAATGCTAGAGTTGGGCAGTATCTGCCATATATGTGATTTGATCCAATGCTAGAGTTGGGCAGTATCTGTCATATCTGTGCTTTGATCCAATGCTAGAGTTGGGCAGTATCTGCCATATCTGTGCTTTGATCCAATGCTAGAGTTGGGCAGTATCTGCCATATCTGTGATTTGATCCAATGCTAGAGTTGGGCAGTATCTGCCATATCTGTGCTTTGATCCAATGCTAGAGTTGGGCAGTATCTGCCATATCTGTGCTTTGATCCAATGCTAGAGTTGGGCAGTATCTGCCATATCTGTGCTTTGATCCAATGCTAGAGTTGGGCAGTATCTGCCATATCTGTGCTTTGATCCAATGCTAGAGTTGGGCAGTATCTGCCATATCTGTGCTTTGATCCAATGCTAGAGTTGGGCAGTATCTGCCATATCTGTGCTTTGATCCAATGCTAGAGTTGGGCAGTATCTGCCATATCTGTGCTTTGATCCAATGCTAGAGTTGGGCAGTATCTGCCATATCTGTGCTTTGATCCAATGCTAGAGTTGGGCAGTATCTGCCATATCTGTGCTTTGATCCAATGCTAGAGTTGGGCAGTATCTGCCATATCTGTGCTTTGATCCAATGCTAGAGTTGGGCAGTATCTGCCATATCTGTGCTTTGATCCAATGCTAGAGTTGGGCAGTATCTGCCATATCTGTGCTTTGATCCAATGCTAGAGTTGGGCAGTATCTGCCATATCTGTGCTTTGATCCAATGCTAGAGTTGGGCAGTATCTGCCATATCTGTGCTTTGATCCAATGCTAGAGTTGGGCAGTATCTGCCATATCTGTGCTTTGATCCAATGCTAGAGTTGGGCAGTATCTGCCATATCTGTGCTTTGATCCAATGCTAGAGTTGGGCAGTATCTGCCATATCTGTGCTTTGATCCAATGCTAGAGTTGGGCAGTATCTGCCATATCTGTGCTTTGATCCAATGCTAGAGCTGGGCATTATCTGCCATATCTGTGCTTTGATCCAATGCTAGAGTTGGGCAGTATCTGCCATATCTGTGCTTTGATCCATTGCTAGAGTTGGGCAGTATCTGCCATATCCGTGCTTTGATCCAATGCTAGAGTTGGGCAGTATCTGCCATATCTGTGCTTTGATCCAATGCTAGAGTTGGGCAGTATCTGCCATATCTGTGATTTGATCCAATGCTAGAGTTGGGCAGTATCTGCCATATCTGTGATTTTATCCAATGCTAGAGTTGGGCAGTATCTGTCATATCTGTGCTTTGATCCAATGCTAGAGTTGGGCAGTATGTGCCATATCTGTGCTTTGATCCAATGCTAGAGTTGGGCAGTATCTGCCATATCTGTGATTTGATACAATGCTAGAGTTGGGCAGTATCTGCCATATCTGTGCTTTGATCCAATGCTAGAGTTGGGCAGTATCTGCCATATCTGTGATTTGATCCAATGCTAGAGGTGGGCAGTATCTGCCATATCTGTGATTTGATCCAATGCTAGAGTTGGGCAGTATCTGCCATATCTGTGCTTTGATCCAATGCTAGAGTTGGGCAGTATCTGCCATATCTGTGCTTTGATCCAATGCTAGAGTTGGGCACTATCTGCCATATCTGTGCTTTGATCCATTGCTAGAGTTGGGCAGTATCTGCCATATCTGTGCTTTGATCCAATTCTAGAGTTGGGCAGTATCTGCCATATCTGTGCTTTAATCCAATGCTAGAGTTGGGCAGTATCTGCCATATCTGTGATTTTATCCAATGCTAGAGTTGGGCAGTATCTGCCATATCTGTGCTTTGATCCAATGCTAGAGTTGGGCAGTATCTGCCATATCTGTGCTTTGATCCAATGCTAGAGTTGGGCAGTATCTGCCATATCTGTGCTTTGATCCAATGCTAGAGTTGGGCAGTATCTGCCATATCTGTGCTTTGATCCAATGCTAGAGTTGGGCAGTATCTGCCATATCTGTGCTTTGATCCAATGCTAGAGCATATAATATAAACGCGGATGCTTGATTTTTCCAATTGTCTTCAAAATATTTTCCAATGTCGTCCACACGACTAGTAAAAGTCTTACGAGACCGATTGAATTTTGAGAGATCCTTCTTTTCTGGACACAGATATTCAACGACGCTCTTCAGATATTTCGTAACCATTTCACCATCTGAATATGGCTTCATTTTTTTTTGCTAGTATTATGGCTACTGCATAGTTAGATTTTACATAGCATGTTGACTCTGAACCCACTCTAGTAAATATATTTTGTTGTTCTGAAATATTTTTTTTAAAAAGTCATTTACTTGATCTTTTCGAAATCGCCCTTTGTACTTATCAAACGTATTTGCATGTTTAGTCTCGTAGTACCATTTGATGTTATACCCTTTCAAAACAGAAACAGATTCGTTGAATATCAAGATATTGGCTTTGTTTTAATTTTCCCGAAAAAATATTTTATAGTTCACCTTTCTTAAAAAATTCTTCACTCTTAATTCTTGAAATAGCTCAAAGCCAATGAATATTTTTTTTTTTTTAATGCGAAACTCTTTCAATTTCTCGTTGTTACAATTTAAAAATATTTTCTACGAGTGACTCATATAATGTTCTTTTGTTGATACAATAAAGTTAACATTTTTCTTTATATGACCTAGCTCTGCGGGCCGCAACATGACTTTTTGCGGGCCGGATGTTGGCCACACCTTGTTTTAAACTAAGATTTACAATTCTTACAGACATAATTTCCTCAAATTTATAGATTTTGTTTTCACCAGCTTGCAAAGCTGCAGCTGACGTCATATTTATCTTAGACGCGTCGGCTGAAGTTGTAGATGAATCAAGTTACCAGAAAGTTGTTGACCTGGCATCCGATTTCGTCCGGAGTTTCATCATAGGTGACGATGTTGTCTTCTTTGGCGGCGTCACCTACAGCGACGACGCCAAGAAGCTGTTTGACATCAAAGATTTCAAAACACATGATGATCTAACAAATGTATTTGTGTTACAAGATGCCCACAAAGTTCAATAATAGAATATAATTAAAGGATAATAAACGAAGGAAAGCGTTCAAACCACCTGAAGGAAAAAAGGGAACAAATTTTGTTGAAGCTTGAATCGAAAGACAGGACAATAAAAGAACAAGGTATGTGGACGCTTGAATCGAAAGACAGGATAATAAAAGAACAAGGTATGTGGACGCTTGAATCGAAAGACAGGACAATCAAAGAACAAAGTTGGTGGAAGTTTGAATCGAAAGACAGGACAATAATAGAACAAGGTTGGTGGAAGCTTGAATGGAAAGACAGGACAATAAAAGAAAAGGTATGTGGAAGCTTGAATCGAAAGACAGGACAATAAAAGAACAAGGTATGTGGACGCTTGAATCGAAAGACAGGACAATAAAAGAACAAGGTATGTGGACGCTTGAATCGAAAGACAGGACAATAAAAGAACAAAGTTGGTGGAAGCTTGAATCGAAAGACAGGACAATAATAGAACAAGGTATGTGGAAGCTTGAATGGAAAGACAGGACAATAAAAGAACAAGGTATGTGGAAGCTTGAATCGAAAGACAGGACAATAATAGAACAAGGTATGTGGAAGCTTGAATCGAAAGACAGGACAATAATAGAACAAGGTATGTGGAAGCTTGAATGGAAAGACAGGACAATAAAAGAACAAGGTATGTGGAAGCTTGAATCGAAAGACAGGACAATAAAAGAACAAGGTATGTGGAAGCTTGAATCGAAAGACAGGACAATGATAGAACAAGGTATGTGGAAGCTTGAATCGAAAGACAGGACAATAAAAGAACAAAGTTGGTGGAAGCTTGAATCGAAAGACAGGACAATAATAGAACAAGGTATGTGGGAGCTTGAATCGAAAGACAGGACAATAATAGAACAAGGTATGTGGGAGCTTGAATCGAAAGACAGGACAATAAAAGAACAAAGTTGGTGGAAGCTTGAATCGAAAGACAGGACAATAAAAGAACAAGGTTGGTGGAAGCTTGAATGGAAAGACAGGACAATAATAGAACAAGGTATGTGGAAGCTTGAATGGAAAGACAGGACAATAAAAGAACAAGGTATGTGGAAGCTTGAATCGAAAGACAGGACAATAATAGAACAAAGTTGGTGGAAGCTTGAATCGAAAGACAGGACAATAAAAGAACAAGGTTGGTGGAAGCTTGAATGGAAAGACAGGACAATAATAGAACAAGGCATGTGGAAGCTTGAATGGAAAGACAGGACAACAAAAGAACAAGGTATGTGGAAGCTTGAATCGAAAGACAGGACAATAATAGAACAAGGTATGTGGAAGCTTGAATCGAAAGACAGGACAATAATAGAACAAGGTATGTGGGAGCTTGAATGGAAAGACAGGAAAATAATAGAACAAGGTATGTGGGAGCTTGAATCGAAAGACAGGAAAATAATAGAACAAGGTTTGTATTTCCCTCATCTTCCCCTTAAAAAAAAAAAGGAAAAGCTGATTTTTTTTTCATTTTTGGTGGGTTGGTGGTGGGGCTGACAATTTGATAGAATGTGTTGTGGTCGACAACGAGTGTATGTGCCGATTTTCAGCTTTGTAGGCTGACCGCAAGTAGGTACATTAGCCGGCCGAATATTTTGTGAGCTAGAAACACGTGAAGAAAAGGGAAATTAATGTAAGTGTTTGAAAAAAAATTCCTTGGTAAGAATCATCCATTTATTTGTCTTGTTTCATGGCTTAGATTTTTAAAAAAAAATGTCATGAATATTATTGCAACGGTCCAATGTTTTTCTACGCAGCCAAGGAAGCTGCTAAATATCTGGCCAATGAGGGAGTTTTCATGATTGTAGCCGGCATAGGGTCGGATGTAGAGCCAGAGTTAGTGGACATAGCCAGCAGGGAACAAAACGTTGTCAAGGTCAGGTCATTGGGTCAACTTAATCAGCTGGTAAAAGTGATCACTTCCCGCGTTTGTCAAGGTGAGTAGCCGAGAGATTAGTCATTAAGAAACGCTGCTGAAGGCTTAACTTGTTCAACGTCCGCTCTTTTGACAGACGCATATACCGGCTCAAATGTTTGCAGTTATCAGTAATATCGGTTGTGTTTTCATGGTTGATTTTTACGATGTCCGGGATGGTTTTAACACTGACACGTTATTCAAGCCGTGATGAGTGGCAATGCTGCTCGCATGGTGTTTAAAAGATACTTCATAGAGACTGCATTTATTGCGTGTCAATGAAAGCTAAAAACGATACTATCTGACAAGGTGGTTTTTTTTGGTTTGTTTTTAAGTGAACTTTATTTTTGTCTTGTCGGAGGTGGAAGGCTTTCTTCTGTATCTTCAATTTTGTTGTTTAGCGTCATTATTCAAGCAGTCACATATCCCAAACTAGCATCTTGTTACTTGTGTGCTGTACTTGTGCACTAATGGTGTGAGTTGACACAGCACTGGGATTTAGTGCACTGGCGATGTAAATGGACATATCACTGCTTGAACTTTTCAAATGCGAATGATCAGATGAGAGGCGATACTTTTTACATTTGTGCGATCAACTTGCATTTCAGGACGTCCGTATTGGTTTTGAAATTGGGATATTGGGAAAGGGTGTGTCCAGTGAACATGGATGGATGTGTCAAATAAAGCTTTTGAAGGGGCGTGGCGAATTAAAATGTTGAACGGGTGGGGCGAATGAGCATTGGATGTTGTGCAGCGAATGAGCATTGGATGGGGTGAAGCTAATAAACATTGGATGGGGTGCAGCGAATGATTATTGGAAAGGGTCAAGGGAATGAACCGAGGTACTTGTTATTGTACGTTTATAATTATTGACTTCTTCGAAAAGATCAATTATTTTAGTATTGAGTGAATTTTTAAAAAAAATATATTTTTAAATCTATATTTGTGAAGCTATATAGACTTGAGTAGAAACACTTCTTGTAATGTTACCAGATTTTAAAATCAGTCGTTAATTTTTATTTTCAGTTTCAAGGATACAGGACTAGAAGACACGTGTGTAGAAAATTATTTGTGAAATTAACTTGGACTTTCATTTCAATGTGTTCAATTTCGAATATTCTAAACAAAAGCTTTTGCATAGACTGCACTATCATTTTACATTTTTAACTATTCTGTCTTGCGTGCATGTTGCATGTCTGTCTTAATGCATGTTCCATTGCTGTTATTGTCACGTATTCCGAGACAGTTATAGATATATGTTTTTTATCCGTTCTTGACACATTTTCCAAGCTTGTCTTTCATGCATGTAATTATGATAACACTAATGTAAGTTCTTTTTTAATACATACTCCATTTCTGTGCTTATTGTATTTTCAAATATTTGGCACACACTTAGTTAATAAACTGTAACAAATACTTTTTTTTTTTGTTCGACCTTTAGAACTTTATTCCAGTCTGTATTTAGAAAAAGTTCTTTATACACACATAATATGGCTAAAATCCTATTAAAATAAGAAATTTTTTCGAATATTCTAAACGAAAGTTTTTGCATAGACTGCGCTATCATTTTAAATTTTGAACTCTAGCTCAAAAGAAACAATCTAAGACGAAACACCCGATGGCATTTTTTTAATCAGGTCCCACATATTATAAAGGCATAAAGGTACTTTTGGACTTGTTTCACCATTCTGTAGCAGTGCACATATTTCAGCAAAAATGTCTTCATTTATTTCAGCATCCCTATTTTGATATTTTTTTCTTGCAAGGTTAACGACCACAGTATTTCCGAAAGCCCTTGATTTTAAATCACTACCGATGCTTCTGTGCATCTAATACTGTTATCTAACACTTGCATTAGATCTAGAGTTGGACAACATAGCAGTGTTACAATGAATGCCATGGATATGTTTTTCCTTTGGAAGACCTTCTCACTAACCCCAACCTTTGGGCAAAAAAAAAATTGAGCCTCGAACATTTTATTTTTTAAGAGGTAGATTTTTTCCTAAGATAATTTTAGAAGACGCTTTCACTTAAGGGTATGACCAGACAACGTTATTTTAAAGTGAATCGTTCAGACAGTATTGATTGGCCTGTATTCGCTATATCCTCTAATTACCACAGCCTTATAGCTCGTTGTCTAGCGCTAATTAACTGATCAATCCATATGGCAGACCCTGTCATCATAGTCACAGTTTTCAAAATTCTCCTCTTTTTTTTGTTTCTGGGGGGGGGGGCATTCTTGTTAGCAGCCACCAAAAGGTTCAACCGTAGCCGCTGTAAAACACATCACTGGGAGATTATGTTGATAAATCACGTTTCCTCCAGACAAGCTATATCCTCTAATTTCCACAGCCTTATAGCTCGTTGTCTAGCGCTAATTAACTGATCAATCCATATGGCAGACCCTGTCATCATAGTCACAGTTTTCAAAATTCTCCTCTTTTTTTTGTTTCTGGGGGGGGGGGGGCATTCTTGTTAGCAGCCACCAAAAGGTTCAACCGTAGCCGCTGTAAAACACATCACTGGGAGATTATGTTGATAAATCACGTTTCCTCCAGACATATTAAGATACAAATATGGTTTTACTTGTGTAAGCGTAATTGACACCATCGCTCGTAAACTGTGCGGAACGTTATATGTAGCTCGTACAACATTAATAACCAAGCCGTTCCCCCGTTTCTAAACATTTCAATAGTCCTAACCATAATGGAATTTCACACATTGCAGTTCCTTTCATACATTATGCAAGAATTACACCTGATCGAACCTGTATGAAAAATAAAATGTATAAAATGTACTACGCTTATCCCATATAATATAAACAAAATTCACAATATTTAGATAGCTGCATGGTGTTATTTTCTGTTTTGTTTTGTATTAAACTTTCAACCACTTTCTTTTCGTTCTTCTGATCTTTATTTCTGTTAGGGACGTTTGCCATACTTGTCATTTGCCTTAATACTTAGGTATGTTTAGAATATACACGAATTACGTCAATGTAAGTGAATGTATTTTGATTTACTGATGAAGGCATATGGCGAAATGTTTTACTGTGTAAGGGTTTTAACTGTAATAAACTCTAAGCATATGCTGCGTTATTTACACACACCTTTTTGGTGTCTTATGAATCTACTTAAAGCTTTATCGGAGCAAATCACTTGAAAAATTATTGTTCATAATCGTCTTTGATTTAAATTTTAAAAATAAATGAACTAGATAACTAATAAATGTTTTTAAAAAATAAAATTTTCATTCCTTCCATAAAAATGACAGAAAAATATTGTCATTAAAAAACACAAACAAGTAGCTATATTAGGCAAAACATGTATTTATTATTATATATTTAAGAAGCTCTTTAAAGACAGTTTAAAATGTTTTGCATTGAATTACAGGAGGTAGTCTCGGAAAATTAAATGTAGATTTCGGTAGAAAGATTAAGTTTCCAATAACTTCCACTCTGTTTGATGTTACCTGAGTACGTGAGGGTTTAGCCGGAGGTGCCTGGAAAAAATTCAGAAAAAGTAGAATACATTTAATTAAGATGTATTTGATATAATTCAAGTTTTGTTTTTTACTATAAACTATTTGTAAAAATACAAGTGTTGATTTTGACTATGAACCAGCCGTATTAATTATTATTATTATTAGTAATAATGTTTGTTTTACATAGTGTGATGCCCCAGCCTATGGGGGGCTCACCACGCTGTACAGACCAATTAACAAACATACGCATGAACTTAAAAATTAACATGCATTAATTACATAAAACATAACACTAATTTTGATTATAAACAAGTTGTGTAAATACAAATTTTGATTTTGACTATAAAGTAGCCATTATGTTTATAATACAGTGTAAATTATTAAACCCACATATTTAAGAGGTCCCTTAAGACGATACAATAAATTATTCTATAGCTGCTCTCTGACCTGGGCAGGCACGCTGGGTCACTGATGCAACAATCTGTTTCAGGGCATCGAAATTAGTAGCCTTGAAAACATTTTGAGAACCGCTTGCGATGTTCTGAAGCTCAGCGTCTTGAGCGGCCCCGATACCCACAGCGAGTATTGTAACACCCTGTGACTTAAGACGTGTTGCAGCTTCCTTTGCTGGGGAAGAAAACAAAAATACCATCTCAATAATTAACAATCACACATTCTTTAAAAAATCAAAATAGTTTTGCCAATAGGTCAGGAAAGATCACTGTGCACAAGTTAACGAAGATCTAAGCCGGTCAACACACAAGGATTGATGTACTTAAAATCACTGTACACGCTTTAGGAAGATCTAAAACGGTCAAGAGACAAGGATTTATCTAGTTAAGAACACCGTCTTTAAAAACGCAAAGTAAAAATGATGCTAGCGCTGTCGTGAGTGATGCATGTCAACGATAGCTTTAAAGCTAGCGATATTTCTTCATTACTTGCATACGTTCTTCAAATGCAGATTTAGCCATTCAGTTGGCGTTTCGTTTTACAAGCTTCATATTATATAAGGAAAAGCTCATTTCTAAATATGTCTTTGATGTCTTTCAGTATTTTACATACAGACCATGCAAGACATTTAAATCTATTTTTTTAAAATTGTTTCATAACTATCATGTCAATTAATAATGTAAAAAGAAAAAAATCATGCTTATAAAGAGAAAGTCTGTATATTAAATTGTCATGGAAAAACATGCGTAGAAAAAAAATCTTCGAATGTGCAAGACTTTTCTAAGTTAATTATTTGGTTTAATGGTTTGACAAATCGATTTTCAACAACCGTTTCATAACTTACTCAGAGTTGGGTTGTCAGACAGGCCGTCGGTGATGACGATGACGATTTTTTTAGAGTTACTGCGGCCACCAGCATTCGCATTAAACATTCCAGCACTGGCGACGAGGTCCAGGGCCTGGTCAGTCTTTGTTGTGTAGTTCATGTATGGAGTAGCGCTAAGAACCTGCCATAACACAACTGTCATTACTTGTGATATTAATAAATGTACGGATTTATGTCCACCGCATCTCTAGCAAAGGACGGCTCCTCTACGCGGTGTCACAGACTAATAGGCTGTGACCGCAACTTAAGCTTTCAACCGAATATCATGAACCGGCGTGCCCGCCACGATCGAATTCCTCCGTGGACATGGGGCCTAAGAAATGCACATGCTAAAACTTCGTCATTAATACCGTGAAGATTGCTGGTGAATCCCTTACATTGCGGCAACTGATTTTGTGAGGTGGGTGGGTTACTTTTGTGTGGGGGGGGGGGGGCTACTCTCTTGCGTCGGTACCGAAGGGCAGGTCAGCATGAGGTGAACATTTGTATGGCTGTGNGGGGGGGGGGGGGGGCTACTCTCTTGCGTCGGTACCGAATGGCAGGTCAGCATGAGGTGAACATTTGTATGGCTGTGATAGATATGAGTTAAGAGAACATCGTACCGGAACCCCGGTGGTCCTACCACTATATATGGTTGGCATCAAGGCAGAAAGCAGAAGCTGCGCCTTGCTCCTGGCATACGTTCATAAAATACGAGGTGAACTGGAGTCACAGGAGTTATTTGTATATAGAACTCAGTAAAGAACTCAAAGCAAATGTGATCGCCATGAAAAGTGCCAACAGCTAGGCCAGTAAGCGAGACGGCTCGAAATCCGTAAGGCAAAATCCGAGATGCTTAAAAACTCATCAAGAAGATGCGAACCGTGTACTGTCCAACACGTAGCTACCTACATAGACTCGACTCACTTAGGGATCCTAGCTTCCGATACGGTAACCTGGCTGCTGAAGAAGTAGAAAACTTAATCGCAGAGTGCCCGCCAAAACCGAAAGTGGTATTAACAAGTCGACGCCCATTTGACGAATCGCAACTCGACTACATCATGAATCATAGCCACGACACGCTATGTTTTAATTCTGATAATGCCCTTTGTGCAAACAACTTCACTACACGCGTATATGACAGACTTTTTCTACGTCTAATGTTATAACAGATAACGCCATTGAATTTGTTTGAGATTTATTCTTTTTAAAATAGAGTCTCTTTTATTACACTTGTAAATCCGTCAATCCTTTTTATATTTAAATTAAGTTTAAAGTTAATGTTCAATATTTTTTACCCTGCGTAGTTCTGCTAGTGATGGGTTGTCCTTCAGGTCAAAATATTTCTGGGCAAGATGGCTGAAAATGACCGCTCCGACAAGGACATTGCTTGGCCCAATTTTAAAGTTTGACGCTAGGTCTATCGTAAAATTGATCTGTTTCTTGTAGTTGTTTGGTCCGATACTTCCGGAGGAATCCAAGACGTAAATGAGGTCAACGACAGCAGTGCATGCTGGAATCAAGGAAAAGAAATGTCAGTGATTGTTTGACAACAGTAAAATGACTTTTTTTTTACCAGCCTTTGTACGGTAAACAAGTTAGTTTATCAAGAAAAGTAACCTAAAATCACTTTTTCTTTTAAAATAACAAACTTAAAAAAGTAAGCATGTAATTTTGTTTCAATTATGAGTGTGCCGAATAAAATATAAACAAGTTTATGACCTAATGTATTTAGGGTAATGACCTTATAAAATAAACTAATCTTACTAAGCTCTACTACTTAACTTTGCGTCTATACAGACTTAACGATTTTGAACCAATTTTAAAATAATTTATTTTAAAAAAAAAAAATTAATTTAATTTATCGAAATACGTTTCCCTGAAAAAATATAAAGAAATGGATTTTTTTTTTAAAGTCTATTGTTGAAAAATATGTATTTCCTTACCCGGTTGCTTCTCTGTGGAGAGAGACAAAAGAATAATCATTGCTTTTAACAACTGGGTTATTTCTAATGCTAGATTATTTACATTTCTATGTTTAATATGTGTAGTTAGCATTTAAATACGTAGATATTTAGATATCAAAAAATGAACTCAAGTGTATGCCTATGTGTAGTTAATATCAATAGCTGTAAAATAGAGTAAACACTTACAACAAGATGTTCAAGCTCATAGTTAAAAAAAATGGAGGAAATTTTATTTTTAACACATTAAATATTTTAAAATATTTTCTAAATTTGACAAATGTTTCAAATTGAAGACATGTCGTTCCTTAAACCTTTGAGTAGACTAAGTGCGGGAGAAAACCCAATGATTACACGTAAGGCATAACGACAACTCACCAGGCAAAGCTGAAAGGAAAGAATGTAAACATTTATCAGTTGTTTTCACGAAATTGCATTTAAAATTAAAAACTATTTTATGACCATCAAAACCATTTTTAATAGCAACAGTTAATAGTGAATCCAAACTATAATTTCGATTAAAATTTCAACAGAAATACTTTGATTCAAGATATAGCTCAATTCAAAAGGTATAAACTATAAATTAAATGGAAATAATATATGGATCCATGATTCATTCTTTTTAAAAATGAAATTATTTTTTCAATGAATTTTTATTTTAATTGTAATTTTTTTTACTTACGTGCTTCAACTGTGAAATGAAAAGAAACAGAACACATCATTAAGTTTCGTTGCAAGTATAACACTCTTTAATGACATTGTCTTGATAATATCATCCACTGACATTGTCTTGATAATATCATCCACTGACATTGTCTTGATAATATCATCCACTGACATTGTCTTGATAATATCATCCTCTGACATTGTTTTGATAATATCATCGTCTGACACTGTCTTGATAATATCATCCACTGACATTGTCTTGATAATATCATCCACTGACATTGTATTGATAATATCATCCACTGACATTGTCTGGATAATATCATCCACTGACATTGTCATGATAATATCATCCACTGACATTGTCTTGATAATATCATCCACTGACATTGTCTTGATAATATCATCCACTGAAATTGTCTTGATAATATCATCCACTGACATTGTCTTGATAATATCATCAACTGACATTGTCATCAATACAGAATTAACTTACGCTGCCTTAAAATATAAAACAGAAATTAAACTCAACCCACGCCACCCTACCCCCTTCCCTCTACACCGTTCAGAGAATATTCTTTTTTTTTAAAAAACCCTCCCCCCTTGCCATTTTTAGACTCGATATTAACGGTAGGAGAGAGTTTCAATGGCCTCAGGGAAATTTATTTGTATTGCAAACAATAGCAAACAATGGCAAACAATTATAAACAATGGCAAACAATAGCAAACAATGGCAAACAATGGCAAACAATGGCAAACAATGGAAACAATGGAAACAATGGCAAACAATGGCAAACAATGGCAAACAATGGCAAACAATTGCAAACAATGACAAACAATGGCAAACAATGACAAACAATGACAAACAATGGCAAACAATGACAAACAATGGCAAACAATGGCAAACAATGGCAAACAATGGAAATAATTGCAAACAATGGAAACAATGGAAACAATGATAAACAATGGCAAACAATGGCAAACAATGGAAATAATGGCAAACAATGGAAACAATGGAAATAATGGCAAACAATGGAAACAATGGAAATTATGGCAAACAATGGCAAACAATGGAAACAATGGAAATAATGGCAAACAATGGCAAACAATGACAAACAATGGCAAACAATGGAAATAATGGAAATAATGGCAAACAATGGAAACAATGACAAACAATGACAAACAATGGAAATAATGGCAAACAATGGCATTGCTTTATTGTTAAATTGTTTTCAAAGTGACGTGCAAATCTGCGTCCGCATCAAAGGCGAGCAAAAGAACCCACGACATAGATTTGTTCCAATTTCCCAGCCATGATCTCATGCAACATTGGTTGAAACATTGCTCTTAATGACTTAACCTACTCTTAGACACATTTCATAAGGATTAAAATCTAGAATTAGAAATGTGGGGAATAATATCTTGTAAAATAGAGATTTAAAATGCCAAGCTATAAGATTTGACTGTAAAATGTTTAGTATATTATAAACTAAAATGATTTGTCGGTGTCGAGTGCAACACATTAGTAATATGACTGATTTACTCACCGACGACAGATATCTCGGAACCTCCAGATGCTGTAAAAGAATTTCAACCATAATTTTTTAAAATTATTTTTTAAATGGTATGAAAATATCAAAATTTCCTCATTAAAAAATTGTTTTAAAAAACTAATGCACTTTAGCGAAACATTATTTTAGAAAACTTTCCCTATTTACGTCTATGTGAATTTATTAGCATTTAAGACATATTCACTATAAAAAAAAAACAATTACATTCTGTTTGACATATTTAAAGCAATATTTTTTTGTTAAATTTGAGACGATAGGTGCTTGTGTACTGACCAAGGCAAACTCTTTGAAGCAGCTGGTACAGAATGTTTCCAAGCACGTCGAAGTCGTTCGATCTGAAGACGTTCTCTGGGCGACTGGCCACGTTCAGAAGTTCCTTCTCGTTAACGTTCCAGCCAATACCAACGGAGAATATGGTCGCACCAGCATTCCTGAGTCTTGAGGCAGCGGTGGCAGCTTGGGACAGATGAAGGCATATGTCAAGGGCACTTGAAGATATATGTAAACGACAGACGAGGGCATATGCCGAGGACAGATGAAGGCGCATGTCATGGACAGAGGAAGGCATTTGTCAAGGACACTTGAAGGCATGTGTCAACGACAGATCAGGATGGAGATCAAGAAGAGATCATAATGCATTAAAGAAAGATTTGATTAAATCTACAGCATATTTTTTTGTCTTATAATTTCATCTAAACACTACATTTAAAATGGATGCCAATAAATAGTTAGCGTTATTTGTGTATTAGTTTTAATCAAGCTAAATCTTAATTAGCAGAATTTTCAAATAAAAGGTTCTATAAAAATACTTCCCAGATTTCCTTTTTTTTTTCTAATGTAATTTTGATGTATGCCATTCATTTAAACATATACTTAAACATATTTTAGTTTAAATAAATATTTGTAATACTGCCGAGAATTTTTTCCGCTATGATACCACTTAAATTTAACTCTCAATATTAATATGAATTTAGCTATGTATTTATTTTATTCTATCTAATACAGTGCTTCTCAGCATTTAAGTCGCGAGCCTTTTGGGAGTCTAAGGTCCCTTTTCCAGGGGTCGCCAAAAACCACCTGAAAACATACACTTTACAATTAATGAAAAGCAACGATACAAAAATTATGTTCGGGGTCGCCACAATATGAGGAACTGTTATAAAGGGTCGCCTCATTAGGAAGGCTAAAAACCACTGATCTAATAGAATTAAAATCATACGTGGAAAGCACAGTAGCGTTATTTTTAAAGTGTGCGTAATGCCTCTAACATGATTGGTATATTTCTATGTTGAAAGTGGGCGTGTTTTAAAAAAAAAAATATTGACAACAAAGATATTTACTTGCTTGTGGGTTGTTGGACTGTCCATCTGTTAAAACAACGACTATATCAGGGGCGTAGTCCCTCCCCCCCGCGAAGCTTTCAAACATGTAACTGTTGCTGACGAGGTTAAGGGCCTTATCTGTCGCCGTGCCGCCAGCGGAGTAAGGAGTCTTGAGGATAGCCTGTTGGATAATTGATACTAAAATAAGCTTTGATAGACAATGGGAGACTACGTTAAGTTATAAGAGCCAATCGGATAGTAATAAAAGCTAGATGACAAGCAACATCCGTAGTAAAAGGAACAAAAGGGAAATAATCCCATTTATATGTAATTAGTAAACCTCACCCCCTGGAAAATAGCTTAGGAGAGTTAAATAATGGAGAAAAAAAAACTATTTAAAATATAAATTTGAGTTTCCTTTTTTTTTTTTTCTAGGATTATTGAAAACCAGACGTTAATTGGTACTTATGTAAAGCTATCAAACGTTACCTGTTAAGCTTGTAAAGATATCAAACGTTACCTGTTCAATATGTAAAGCTATCAAACGTTACCTGTTCAGTATGTAAAGCTACCAAACGTTACCTGGTCAATATGTAAAGCTATCAAACGTTACCTGTTCAATATGTAAAGATATCAAACGTTACCTGTTCAACATGTAAAGCTGTCAAACGTTACCTGTTAAACATGTAAAGCTATCAAACGTTACCTGTTCAATATGTAAAGTGTAAAGATATCAAACGTTTCCTGTTCAATATGTAAAGCTATCAAACGTTACCTGTTAAACATGTAAAGCTATCAAACGTTACCTGTTCAATATGTAAGCCTATCAAACGTTACCTGTTAAACATGTAAAGCTATCAAACGTTACCTGTTCAATATGTAAAGCTATCAAACGTTACCTGTTAAACATGTAAAGCTATCAAACGTTACCTGAACGTTACCTGTACTTATGTAAAGAGATCAAACGCAACCTGATACATGTGCAATGATATCAAACGAACGTTACCCGGTACAGGGCAAGGTTGTCACCGGTGGTGTCCTTCAAGTCCAACCATTTCTGGGCGTCGTTGCTGAAAGCGACGAGTCCGATCTTGACGTCGTTGGGGCCAGTCTTGAAGGAAGCGGCCAGGTTTGTGGCAAATGAGAGCTGTTTCTTGAAGTTGGTGGCACCGATACTTCCAGAGGCGTCGATGACGAATACGATGTCGGCCACGGCTCTGCACTGTATCGGTAGTGGTGCTGTGTTTTAAAAAGCATATGACATGGGCCTATACAAGAAGATGCGACTTTGATAAACGTAGAAAAATATATGTCTTTCAAGGCGTCTTTGTGTCGTAAAACTTTGTAAAGCTGTCTAAGATGTACCATCATACCTTTGATTAGGCTTACGACCTAGCAGGAATCATCCTGGATGTTGAGGCTTATATATGTTACTTATTTGTAGATGATATGTGTGTTTAAAAAAAAATGTTTATCAATTTTTATATGTAATATAAACAAAGTAAATGTAAATGGGTAAATGCTATCATAATGTAGCCTTGTTACGTGACAATGAATTCAGTCCTGTGAAAAAAAATAACGACCCATTTCCTAACACTTGAAATGTATTAGGATGTACTTTCGAAATAGACAGGCACTTGTTTTTTAAGGATAATATATATCTAAATGTGTAATCTGCTAACATCATTTTATTTCCATAAATGTGTGATTTCTGCAATATAACGCGCTCCAACATTTATCAACGCCTCTAAACTATAAATAGATCATCCTTTTTTATCGTTAGAAAATATTTAACACCCAACAAATTACATTCTTTCTAACAATCGTATAATTGACTATTATCTTATATGTCAAATCGCCATATTTCTAAATGTTGTTATCAACAGAAGACATGTACCTATCTCCTTGCCTGACCCCTTAAATGTATGTTCAAAACTCACCAAAGGACATACATCTTATATTTCAAGAAGAATCTATATAGATTTTTACGTCACTAACATGTTTGTGTGTTTAAAAACAGAAATATTTTTACTCTCATGATTTTGAAATCACCCATTTTCGTGGCCCATGTACCATCTACAAAAGCCAACGATGGCATTGGAGTCTATATTACATTTGGTTATTATGTTATATTAATGTGTAATTGATGTATTGGTAGCAATGAAATGCTGGTTTTTATGATGTATTGCTGTGTGGTTCTGATCCTTAGGCCTATATTCAATTGTTATCTAGGATATAATTTGGTGTCTGTTTATATGGGCTGGACACATCTTAATTTCTTTAACTTTCGAAATCAATGCATGAAAGTACACGAATAAATGTGTTTTGTGTAAATATGTATTGTGTACAGAGGTCATGTGTAAACGTGTCAAGTGTAAAGGTGTTATATTCCGATAAGATTAGTACACTATTTAAATATACAACTTTTATTTTATTTTAAATTTTTAATTATAAACTTTAAAATAAAGGTTAAGTAAAATATTTTTAAAAATCTTTTCTTATAAGAAAAACGTTATTTTGCTAAAAATTTACTAAAGGCATAAATGCCCCCTTCCCCCCCCCACCAAAACTCCAAACAAACAAACAAAATCATAATTCTTACAGTCATGCGACTACACATTTTGGAAGGGGTGGGGGGAGACATTGAGCTCAATGTTGTTGGTAAGTCGCCAAATTCACGCAGCGGAGGATGTCGTTAGTTACATTACAGGCGTCAAGCTCAAGATTAGCGATGGGAGCGTACAACATAAACTGTACGTGTGTCAAACATGGCATTGGTCAAGTCATACGACAGCACTGCATTGTATGGTCACCCCAAGCTTTTATAGTCATGGGACTGTTACATCTCTTACGTTAAGTTGGAGATTTTTTTCAATTCTTTTTAGTACGTTTTTTTTGGAAAACCGTATTGTTTAGTTTTTAGTCTTTGAAAATGTAGTAGGAGTTTAGGAAGTCGGTTAAAGGATACTACTGAAAAATTTCGGGGAGCTCATGTAGTGCCAACTCCTAAAAGGTCAAAGGGCAGTAGTGACCTTTCTTGGATAAAAACTTTGTTGTCCTGTTGACAGGTATCGGGAACAAGTGATGAAGCATGAGGACAGGCTGTAGTTTAAAAAAAAGCCTAATGCCTCTATCTATTTGCCTTCCTGAGATGTCCGCAGGGGGTTTCAGTGGAGATCACTGGTGACCTCCACTGGTCACTGGAGATCACTGGATAAATCATAAGTGTTTTATCGGGGTCGGGTGTAGGTAAATATAAAGTGTCAGCTTATTGGGACACCAGAAACTGGATCAAAACTGAGATTTAAGAGTCCACCAAAAATTGACTGAGTAGTCTGATAAAAAAGCTTCTGAAAGTGGTTTACTCACCGATGCCACCACCAGGCGCTGAAATAGAGAGATACAAAAATATAAATTAGTTTTTGAATACATTTGATGTATTATAATATTTTATTTTGTGTGTGTGCAGGGATCGAAAAAAATAATGTATCGCCCTCTGCAAATCTACATTCTATTGGTTTTTCTAGTAACCTAATTTATTAAGAAGCATATTTAAGGAACAGTTGGACCCAATCACTCATCATCACCCTCCCCAAAAAAGGTAACCTACAGCTATGCCAAAACTATCGCACAATTAGCTTAATAAGCCATCCAAGCAAGGTCATGCTGAAGATCATATTGAACCGACTAAAGCTATAGGCCGACAGAATCATCGCTGAAGAACAAGTAGGTTTCAGACAAGGACGGGGTTCTACTAAGCAGATTCTAAACCTCCGAATACTATGTGAGAAATATGCTCAACACCAACAAACTCTACACCACGTCTTTGTTTACTTCAAGAAAGCATTTGACAGGGTTTGGCATTCTGCTTTATGGGCCACCATGAGGCACTACAACATCAACACAAACCTGACCAGCATGATATGCAACCTCTATGATAAGGCCACCAGTGCAGTCTTCCTCAACAACAACATCGGAGAATGGTTCAAGACCACGGTTGGAGTACGACAAGGCTGCATGCTCTCCCTCATCCTGTTCAACATCTTCTTAGAGAGAAATATGTCAGATGCTCTGGAAGCGCATGAAGGGACAGTCAGCATTGGTGGCAGAACAATCACCAACCTACGCTTTGCGGACGACATAGATGTGCTGGCTGGGAACGAAGAAGAGCTAGCCGACCTGGTAAAGCGTCTCGATAAGACCTCGTCGTCCTGCGGCTAGCTAAGCAGGGCCGAAAAGACAAAACTGATGAAAAATAATACCGCAGGCATCAACACTGAAATTAAGGTCGGGGAGGAAAGATTAGAGACTGTCGGCCGCTTCAAATACCTAGGAGCAATAGTCTCAGAAGAAGGCTCCAAGCCCGAACTGATGTCCAAGATTAAGCAGACTTCAACAGCACTAACAAAGTTCAAGAAAATATGGAATGACAAAAATATAGCCCCCAGCACCAAAATCAGGCTGATGCGCTCATTATTCCTCTCCATTTTCCTGTATGCCTGCGAATCCTGGACATTAACAGCCGAGCTTGAAAGGAAAATAAAGCGATGGAGATGAGATGCTTCAGAAACATTTTTGGCATCTGCTATAGGGACCATATTTCCAATGATACAGTGAAAGAAAGTGTTCGTCAGCCAATTGGGAAGTACGATGACCTACTGGTGACTGTGAAAAAACGCAAACTACAATGGTACGGCCACGTAACAAGGAAACAAGGGCTTGCCAAAGAAATATTGAATATTGCAGGGCACCACAAGAGGAGGGAGAAGAAGAGAAAGACAAAGAAAAAGATGGGAGGATAACATCAAAGAGTGGACAGGACTAACACTGGGCGATGCAGTGCTTAGTGCTAAAGACAGAGAGGAATGGATGAGGGTGGTTCACATGTTATCTGTGGCGCCCCAATGGTCCAAGGATTAAGGGGCATGGGGATGAGGAGGAGGATGAAGCGACAACACTTGACACATTTGCGTCTATTGCCTCAGGCCTTCCAAAAACCAGTTCCTGATATCCTAGCTGAGTGGACGTTGCAACTAGTGAAATATGCTCTTCAATGCCAGTCACAGCAAAATTGCAAACCCCTCTACATAAATAGGAGCCAGAATTATCAATACATTGATCCTGGGTTCTTTAATATATAGAAGAAGAAATATACCACTGAAAAGAGCATAACTATATATAAATAGACTCTATAGAATTGATCAAGAGTATATACAATATATAACCTCAAAGTTGCTAAGAATTATATTTTACTCAACCCTAGAAGTGAAAATTCGCATATATAAATATACCTTTAAATTAATAGTATATATAAATATACTCTAGAATTTGATTAGAAGCACACATAAATATACCCTAGAAAGAAAAAAGGTAGATATAAATACGCATGAGAATTGAAAATATGTATACAATAATGAAACCTAGAATTGAGCAGAAGTATATATAAATATACGCTAGAGTATCTAAACAACAAATCAGCACAGGGATTCCGAGTGGATTACTATTTGGAAAGTCGCTCACTCTCCACACAATCTTATCATCTTTTATGTGATCGAATTGCCCCCTTCCGTATATTGTTCCTTTTTAGGAGTGAACTGACTCACCAATATAATATGCTTACTATCTTAACTATATGTCATATTACCAGTCTCATACTATTATCTTAAACGTGTATCAACTTGTCCCCCAACAAAATACTCATCATCTTTACAGTGGATCAACTTGTCCCCACCCAACCATAACTTACCATTTGAAAAGTGTATCGATTCGTCCACCACAACAACCTCATACTTACCATCTTTACAGTTGATCAACTCGCCGGCCACAGCGCAGAGGACATTCACACCAGTGTCCACCACAGCTCCAACAACGTTCGCCCCAACCTGCAAGCCCGTGTTGACCAATGCCCCGGCCGTATTAGCCACATCATTGACTATGTTCCCAGCAGTATTGGCCAGACCATTTACCAAGTTACCGGCTGTGTTTAGAGTGCCACCGAGCACATTGCCGGCAAGGTTCACGGCGCCGCCTAGCGCATTCCCGACTGTGTCTGAGTAGATAAGCAGTAGTGCAATTAGTAAATAAAATATTTATTAATATCTTGCTTCAGCATGTAAATAAAATTTGAATTCGAAAATTAATAAATCTTGGTTCAGACTACAAAGACAAAAAACATGTTGTTATCTTTTTTTTTAAAATTTTAAACAAAGTCGAACTTTTTTTGTAGGCCTATAAACTCTATCTGATCATCATTTAAATATGCTTAAATTAGATTCGGTTTGGATCGTAGATCACTTTTTTTTTTGCTGGGTGTATTAGGTTAAAACTTAAATAATGTCAAAAATATTAAATATAATTAAAAACGGTTTTTCTCTTTAATTGAAAAATGCTTAAACGTCCACTGAAATCACTGGAAGCCTCCCACCGCCTCATTTGGCTCTACCAGTGTCTCCTAGCGGGCCGCACCACCCACCATTAAGGACGACTTGTCTAGCCCAGGCTATGCTACAAAAACTAAATGCGTTGTAAACAAACATATTCATTTGAAAGAAAAATTAATAATTTAGCCTTCTCCTGTCGATTATAAATAATAATATATGTACCTTTAAAAAAATAATATATTCATTTAAAAATGTATCAATGCAATATAAATGTATTTAGGGCATACGGTCATATAATGTTTTTAAAAAAGTGATTAGAAAAGCGTATATTATATATATATATATTTATTTATAGATATATATATATATATATACATACATATATATATATATATTTATGTAAATATATAACAATGACCCTAACTATTAAAAATAATTTTTACCCAGAAAGAATCCATTTGCGTGAGTGACAAGTAGCGCCGCCACAAGGAAGTATATGACTCGCATTATTGGCCTTGTTGACTTTCTAAGAATAACACAGTGGTGGTTTGCTCTATTTTAAAAATAACAGTCTTATTTATAGTAAAATAGTACTACTTAAACAGTAAGTATGGAATTTTAAAATCTAGCATAAAATTAAAATGGCTGAAAAAAAACCAGGGTATGTATGATTAGTGAAATGTGTATATTAATACTCAAACTATAGTCTCTGTAAAAAAAAACTACCTTGAAAAAAATAGTTCGACAATTGAGTAAAACTCCATTGCAATTTTTGTTTTCAGGTTCTCAAGAAAGTAGAAAGTATTAAAAGTATTATAATTATTATTATTTTTTTAATTTGGGGAAAACGTTTTAACGTCTTTCTGAAAATATCCAGATGGTGTTACGGAGATTGAGAAAGTGATTGACTCAGGGGGAGAGCTTAGGATTTAGCTTCAGTTTTTAATTTTAGTTGTCTGCAGTTTTTTGGCTAGTGGTGAATAGAACTTACCTATTTGAGAAACAAAAATATAAAAATTAAAAAAATTAAAATTAGTCGAAGAAAATAACGAGAATATTTTTCTTGCATGAAGATAAGAGTATAGACTTTTCTTACACTACCGAGGGAGTACTTACAGACTTTTAACCGTAATGCTTGAAAGTCAGACAGACGCTGGTGGCTAGGTATCATCGTTTGGTCTTTTATACCTTCACACCTTGAATTTAAAATCGTTATTATTTTTTTATTGTTAAATCAACAATTCAAATATGAGAATCGTTTTCCTCACGCCTCCATCCCTAGTCCTTGCCAAACAACAGAGTATCACCTTTCAATGAATTCTGGTGACAGCTGTGGTGCCTCCCAGTAACAGGCTTATCATCAATCGCCAGTTCAAGCTATTCCCATTATGTAAAGTAGGCTGTAGTCTTTAGATCAGATTTCAATTACCCGATGAATGGTCGTGTTTGCCCGGTCACATTTTGGGAGGAATTAAACACTGAGTAGGCTGTAACATTACTTGGACGTTTGCCAAGAATTAGAAGCTGATTGGTTGAAATTTGCGAGAAGTGGGTGTGACCTGAAATATTTTTCAGACTCTAATTTTTTAAATGGGTTTTTAGTTTTTTAATATTTCTTTTTTTTTTTAAAATGACATTTGCTTTATTTTTATACTTAATGATCAATATTTAAAGATCAATTTATGTTTAAAATCTCAAATTTAGGAAACTAAATCCTTCTTGATCTGTTCTGAAATGTCCAAATCAAAGACTGGGACACCAAACCAAAGGGTTCCAAATCAATTAATAGTAATAGAAATGCATTTTTATATCTTAGACTGGCTTTCCAACCAATGGGCTGTAACTGTATGTAGTCTAAATCTGGGAACCAAACCAATTGGTACCAATACCAATATACACATCTTAGACAGGGTTTCCAAACCAATCGGTTGTATCTACAAATGTAATAGTGATGGTGACTTTATGTCGTCACCAACTGGAACACTTCACTAAAATATAATAAAGATGTTGTTGACAACTTTATCTTTAAACTAGCGTCATAAATTTTGAAAAAAAACATCATATTATTTACTTTTACACATATCTTTGGGAGCAGATTTTCAACGCCTCTTTATTTTGAAAAATATCATAAAAATTGCTTCTAAACATATCTATAAGTGTAGAGTTTTAACGCATTTCGCTTTGAATTTAAAAAAAAAGATTTAATGCGGAGAATTAAAATAGATTTGCATCTATAATTGATGTAATCTACACTGTACATTTTGAGGCTGTTAACGAGATACATTTTCTTTCATCTTATTCAATGTGTCTATTGTGAAAATAAATTTGAATTATATTATACTTAACACTAATTTTCCGATATGAGGTTTTTGACCCTACAAAAGAATTTGTTTTATTTCCAATGGTCGTTGCTCCTACACAAAGTGGTGAAGAGGCGTGTGGCTTGGGTTCATTTGCATGGATCACGCCTCAGAAATGTCTGACAACCTGTTATCCATGAATCACTAATATCTATGTTTTATTTTCTAGTCCTGGAATACACATGGGCGTTGAATTTACTGCAGTATTGTGCCAATTTAGTATATCTCGATCATTATTATTTATTTATACTAAAAATTGGAAACAGATTCTTCATAATCCAATCAACTTCTAAATGTTGATGGTTGCAACTAACAGATGCGCCACGTGACTTTGTGGGGCAACCTGTCAATCTTTATGTTGTGGCGATTTTCATGCGAATTTTGAAGTTATTTTTTTCGCCCATCACAGCCTTTGGGTCACTTAAAAGTCCGAGGTAGTTGCAGCCATAGAGGTTGTCTGGCCAACGTGATGTCCATGTAAACAGATAATGCAAAAATATTTTTTTAAAAAAGAAATTCACCTTTAGAAAAGAAATTAGTAAATGCGAATAAGATATTGTTGATATGTGTACTGATTTATCTGTAAGTCATGAAGTCGAGGGAGAGTTGTGATGAATCTCATGGGTAAAGTCAAGGCACAAGTCTCGAACTGATTCATCAAGGAGTCAAGAAGTCGAGGGAGAGTTGTGTTGAATCTCATGGGTAAAGTCAAGACACCAGTATCCAACTGATTCATCTAGTAGTCATGAAGTCGACGGTAGGTTGTGGTGAATCTCATGGGTAAAGTCAAGACACCAGTCTCAAACTGATTCATCTAGGATTCATGAAGTCTTGGGAGAGTTGTGGTGAATCTAAAGGGTAAAGTCATAACACCAGTCTTAAACTGATTCATCTAGGAGTCATTAAATCTTGGGTAGGTTGTGGTAAATCTCATGGGAAAATTCAAGACACTAGTCTCAAACTGATTCAACTAGGGGTCATCAAGTAGAGGGAGAGTTGTGGTGAATCTCTTGGGTAAAGTCAAGACATCAGTCTCAAACTGATTCATCTAGGAGTCGTGAAGTCTTGTGAGAGTTGTGGTGAATATCATGGGTAAAGTCAAGATACCAGTCTCAAACTGATTCATCTAGGAGTCATAAAGTCGTTGAAGAGTTGTGGTGAATCTCTTGGGTAATGTCAAGACGCGTCTCAAACTGATACATCGAGGAGTCATGAAGTCAAGGGCGAGTTGTGGTAAAGCTCATGGGTAAAGTCAAGACACGAGCCTCAAACGGATTCATCTAGTAGTCATGAAGTCGACGGTAGGTTGTGGTGAATCTCATGGGTAAAGTCAAGACACCAATCTCAAACTGATTCTTCTAGGAGTCATGAAGTCGAGAAAAAGTTGTGTCGAATCTCATAGGTAAAGTATAGACAGCAGTCTCAAACTTATTCATCTAGGAATCATGAATTCGAGGTACTGTTGTGGTGAAAGTCATGGGTAAAGTCAAGACACCAGCATCAAACTGATTAATCAAAGAGTCAAGAAATCGAGGGAGAGTTGTGGTGAATCTAATCAGTAAAGTCAATACACCAGTCTCAAAATAATTCATCTAGGACTCATCAAGTCTTCACAGAGTTGTGGTGAATATAATGGGTAAATTCAAGACACCAGTCGCAAACTAATTAATCTAGAAATCATGAAGTCGAGGGAGAGTTGTATCTAATCTTATCAGTTAAGTCAAGACACCAGTCTCAAACTGATTTATACAGGATTCATGAAGTCTTGGGAATGTTATGGTGAATCTCATGGGTAAAGTCGAGACTTCAGTCTCAATTAGATTCATCTAGGAGTCATGAAGTTGAGGGAGAGTTGTGGTGAATGGGTAAATTCAAGACACCAGTCTAAAACTGATTCATCTAGGAGTCATGAAGTCGTTGGAGAGCTGTGGTGAATCTCATTGGTAAGCTCAAGGTACCAGTCTCAATACGTCTAGCGAAAGAAAGGGACACGTCGACACGAAATTGGACTTGCATACGTTTCTTTGGAAACATGTAAATGAAGAAACGGAAAAATCCGAAAGAGGGAAGAATCAAAATAAAGAAAGTATCTGCAAGAAGTCTTGTTCTGCAATTAATACTATACAAATGTAGCAAAATATAAAAAAAAATAATTAAAACTGATCTGAAATCTGGTATCCAAGAGGACAGGTGGAGAATGTAGAGAATTGGTAGATAATAGGGTTAATATTTGCAGTTACGGGGCGATTGAATGTAAAAAGATGGTGGGGTGGAGACAAACATTTGAAAAAGAAAGAAGAACACGACATGTATGCCATGTGGTGTCAACGTCACATTGATGTGGATCAGTTGTTTTTTTTTTTATAATATCAGCTTGGCAAACTTGATGTTACAGGAAACAAATGTGGTAATGGACAAGTAAATGAAACATGTGCGGTCGCGTTGAAAAAAATATTGCGAAGATCTCCAATGCAACTATCTCAAAGCAACCAACCAGTTTCGCGCTGACACGATATTTATATTTGCTTCGATAACTTTGCAGCGTATGCACAGAAAACCGTTTTTATCTTAGGGAAGGAATGTGTTGGGGCTGGATGAAAAAAAGGGCAAGTCTTGTCACGACTTCGTCCACCTGGATTGGTTAGAGTGCTGGAGGGATAGTTTTAAACGTCAGAAGGGGTGATGAAAGTACTTTTCAAGGTAGGGCCTGCACCGAAAATAGTCAATCATCTCAAACTCATTGTCCTAAAATTAATCTTTAAACTTGCAAAGTAGACGAGGGTAAACTAGTTTAGATAAGGGAATAGAGTCCTTGCAGGATTTAGGATAAGAAGAAGAAGAAATAAATCGCTATGGCTTTCAGTAGGCTGCGGATGCTTTCGTGAAAGATTGAACGTTGACCGTAATGCCCAAATCATGACCCAAGAGACCTGTGATTTTAATCTAATGGACGGGTGAAAAAAGCCTAAAATGTAGATGAATAGCTCAAGTTCGCCCCTCTCCATTGTGGTTACTCCAATGCCTTTATCGATGTATCATTTTTAAAATTCATGAATACGTCCTGTGTAGTCTCTATCCTACATGTGTTCAAAAAGGTTTTAGTTTTAGTTTTCCGCTTTGCTGTATTTTTTTATATTTTAGTCTCCCTTCATAGGTGTTCATTACGTTTCCTTCAATCCTCTGTCATCCAGGCATTAGTTGTTGTTTTCATTTCCTACACCGCTTTAACTTTAAATAATTTAAAACAGCGATAAAACAATGTCTTTCAATGTATCTTGTGTTTAGCTTATTTACCCCCGAACTAGCCAAGGATTGTAATTTACTGTTCGTCACCCATTTTATAAAAGCAAGAGACACTGTACATTGAACATCCGGTACGTTCACTCAGTACAAAGATTTGCCAATCTAGAATGGTGCATGGTGTAATATCTCTTCTGGTTGGATAGTAAATCTGAACATTTTCTTTACTTTGTTATTTATTTGTTAACGCTTTTGTGCTTTAACACCTACCCAATGGTTACCATAGTTGCAATATTACATTCTTGATTTAAGTCATCGGATCTAACATTGAATTTAATTACCTCAATACTGTATGTTTTTAAATCTTTCTCTTTCCAATGCCCCCCCCCCCTCCCCGAGCCCCCGAGCCCCCGATCCCCCCCCCAAAAAAAAGTATTTAAATTTCACAGCATATTTTCGGAACAATAATTCGGCAAGACATGTTCATTTAGTCTGCTCAAATTTTTTAGACACAAAAAAAAACAAAAACACAACTACACAAATATGTAACTGGTTTTTTTTAAACACAATTTATTAAGGAGTTTAACAGTCTAGAAGTGCTAGTGAAGACAAGTCATACTATTTCACTGTAAAGTTTCTTGACAAGGGGCTGTCTTGTCTTCTCGTGTTCGTTATACTCGCCAGTGCTCATCCTGATCTACCTGTAATAGTGAGAACAAGGCAGACAAAGAAAGCGTTAAAACCGAATTGATTTCGACAGTTATGTGGTAAATGTAATGTTATATGTTCCCAGTTATACATACTATTACATAAATGATATATTTATTATCATATTAACAGGAAAATAATCTATCAATTTTTATTTAAATGAAGCTTTTGAACCTTGGCACGCGCGTTGGATCACTGTTGTTTCGATTTGTTTCAGAGCATCAAAGTTGGCTGCCTTGAAGACGTTTTGAGAACCACTTGCTATTGCCTGCAGTTCACTGTCTTGTGCAGCACCGATACCCACGGCAATGATGGTAACCCCTTGAGCTTTAAGACGTGCAGCAGCTTCCTTGGCTGGGAAAGAAAAAACATTCAATAACATATTATCAGGAATACGAATAGGTAAGGAAAATCCCCAGGTAAATTTTAAAACAATTTCTTGACACGTAAATGGGCACAGTAAATTTTAATGTTTAACTCGATGTTGAGCTCTCTTGTGTTTGTGTTGACATCAATGGGGCACGTGACGTCGCGTCGTAAACAAAACCCTTCCATCATAAAGAGTACTTATGTCAAGTGTTGAGCATGACGTCATGTCGTAAACGCACCCTCCTATCATCTAGAGAGTACAGACGTCAATGTCATATGTGTCATAATGTCGTAGATTCATCCATCTATTCTCTAGCGCAGGCCTGCACAACTCGCAATGTAAGGCGGGCCGTAATATTTTATGAGAAACTTATGCCAGCTGAAAGCAAATAGGACAAGGGGGAAAGCTATTATGAAAAAGATAATAATAAAGAACATTTCGTTGCTTCGAGGGCTTTAAAATGCATTCTGGCAGGCCCAATGCGGCCCGCAAGCCGAATGTTGTGCAAGTCTGATCTGGAGAGTTGATGTTACAAGTGCCTGCAGGATTTGCAGGCCTTTCGTAACTGGTGGTAATCATTATTTCTTGATCACACGTGGTCTAGGAGCTCAGATGCAGCCGTCAAAGGAGTGTTGACCTCTTCCATTTCGGTTCAACAAAATCAAGAAAAAATAGTTTGTTTATACGTTAGCACCAGAACTATTTTAATCGGGATTAATTCAACATAAATCACTTATTTAACATACAATTTAATAGATATATCATATATATACATATTAGAGAATGATTAAAACTAAACAAAATATATGAAACGTATCAATGTCAAGAAGATAACAACCATCTGTATTGTTTCTAGAGGAAGTCGGTATGTTATGAACTCATGGGCAGAGTTTAACTAAGAGAAAAATAATTAAAAGCAAGACCTGTGTAAGACGGTACAATAAAGGCTTCAATTCTTTGACTCGTGCAATGGCTCTCACGTTATAAAAAAAAGACGTACTCAGCTGTTGGTTATCGGACAGACCGTCAGTGATTACAATGACAATTTTGCTAGCATAGCTGCGGGCACCGGCAGCTTCAGTGAACATGCCATCGTTGGTGATGAGGTCCAGAGCCTGGTCAGTATTTGTCGTGTAGTTCAGGTATGGAGTAACGCTCAGAACCTACAAAAATAAAATACATTTTGTGTTTGATACCACGATGAGACGGATTTATATCTGTCATAAGTACATGTGCGCATTCGTTAAAAAATATATTTATATATATAACTAGAAAATATCACCCGATGTTATCGAGATAATAATGGTGGACATGTTGCGATAAATTCCACCTGCTATTATGAAAACTAATCACACTTCCGAGTTTAAAAAAGAAATATCTATGTAATGATGTCTACCTTTCTAAAATCCTTAAAATTTTAAAGAAGTATTTTGATGCTATATATTATAAGCCAACTCTAACCCTTTTTACGCACCTAAACTTCATCTTTTTAACATCCAAACGTAACCTCAATAATTGACCAAATCTACTTATCACTAATTAAATCAGTAGTGTCATTAAACATTTCGTAGAATGCTTATTTCTAGGCTAATGAAATACTTTAAAACTTCGAGTCTTTTTAAATTATTTGTTGGGCTTAAGCTACCACATTTCCTGAAACTAAAATATTTTTTTTTTCTAAAAAATTTAAAAGCATAATCTTTAATTGGCAACAAACACTTTATATACCATTTTAAATAAATTTAAATTACGGAATTGGACAAACTGATAACTTCATTAAAAATATTCCCTCTGTTTTATTTATTTATTTATTTAGGCATTTTTTATATAGCGCTTACCTTAAAGCTCTAAGCGCTTTACAATTATTAAAAACATGTAAACTAAGTAAAATAAAAAAATGAGACACTAGGATAGTAACTACTATACTATAGAATCAATTAAAATGGCTATAAAACTTTGGCACGTTTTGGCCTATAATACAGGATCAATCCGAGACAGAAAATGAGGCAGGGCAAGGAGGGTGCATCACAGGTCATAGGCGACACCTAAACAGATGGGTTTTAAGGGACTTTTTAAAAGTGGACGAGGTTTCACAATAACGGATATGGAAGGGGAGCTGGTTCCAGAACGAGGGCCCATGGAGGTAGAAGGAGCGTTCACCGATGATCCTAGTTTTGGTTTTCTATACGAGTTTTGTTAACGCCATTGATTTCTTAATTGGTAAACATTTTATTTTGTAAAAAAAATAAAAGAATGTAACGTCTCTTTTTCAAAACTATTATATCAAAGGATTTAGAGAAATTGTCAGTAACGTCAAAATGTAAAAATGCTAAGGCATATATTATGCTGCATGGGGTAAAATGAAAGTTTCGATTCATCCCCCCCCCCCCCCACCCAAATTTAAAAAAATTACTAAAATTATCCACCAGATTGAAGGACTTACGTACGCAAGCAAACATTTTCTGCACTTCATGTGGTTTGTTCTTATTTGGAGGAGTAATATGTTCATTAGTGAATGCTATTTGAATTTGGATTTTCCCTGCACTGGTTTACTTAAATGGCATTGTCTTATTAAAAATATAGTTAAAGGTTTTTTTTTTTTATAAATTTAAGAAAATTATATTTTCAATATAAATAGAATAAAAGGTAAAAATGTATTAAATATTAAAATTTCAAAGCTAAAAAATGTGTTGTTATTCATTAACAATGTCAGAAGCAATCAATTATATCTATTACTTTAATTTTAGTTAGGCGAAAATGCCTTATCATTTATTTTTTTTGGAGTGGCTATTAAATGAAAGAACTTAGAAAACTGGCTAAAAGAAACAATTACTCTAAGATGCTATTTGCATGTTTATTTTAGATCACATAATTTATTTGCAATATTAACAACGCACTAAAAACTCACTAAAAATAACAGATGTCTGGGTTTTTCCTATAAAGGTGATTGTGCTAGAATGCTTAGATGATAATTTTTATTTAAATAATTTTCAATAGATTTAAAATTGTGATAAAAATGATTAAAATTTGTCCTTGGTTTTTATTTTAAATGCTTTTGTAATTTATAATAATAATACCTAAATATTTACTAAAATAAATGATAGTAAATTATTTATTTTTTTAATTTATTTATTTTTTTTATTTATTTTTTTTTAAAAAGTTTAATCCATATTTGATTGACGTAAAAACAATTGAAAATCACCATTACTGTTTTTAAGATTCCGACTGTATTGAAATCGCTTTGTTACTTTGGTGTTACAGTCAGCATATTTCTTTCTATATGCTACAATATAATTTAAAGTAATTTGGAAATTTGATTATAATCTGCATTTAATTATATACATGATAAGATATTAGATAATACAGTTCTGCCCAAAATATGACCCGCGGGCCATACGCGGCCTGCCAGCAACCACTTTGCGGCCCGCGAAGTGACCAAATATGCTTTATTTTTATTATTTTCTTAATTGCTCCCCCCCCCCCCCACTTTCCTATTTTCTTTTTCCCCCCGCACAAGTCCGGTCCTATTTTCTTTTCGCCCGCACAAGTCCGGTCCTATTTTGTTTTGCCCGCACAAGTTTTCATCAAGTATAACGACCCGCCTTACATTTTGAGTTGTGCAGGCCTGATGAGGCCTGGCGTATTACATACTCCAAATTGATTTTAATCGACATAGTTCATATTATATCAGAGCTTATTTTTTGAAAATTAAATTATTTGAATTTAAAAAAAAATTTTTTTTCTTTTCGCCCGGCAGCTTCAGTTAACAATTTAAAAACAATAATTGTTGGTCTAATTATTTCAATACTGTGCAATGAAAGAGATGACCATGTCCATACCCTGCGTAGGTCTGCAAAAGTCGGGTTGTCTTTCAGGTCGAAATATTTCTGTGCAATGTGGCTGAAGATAACCGCTCCGACAAGGACGTTCTTTGGGCCGATTTTTAAGTTCGAAGCCAAATCTATCGTGAAATCGATCTGTTTCTTGTAGTTGTTTGGTCCGATACTTCCGGAGGAATCCAAGACGTAAATGAGGTCAATGGCAGCAACGCATGCTGGGATCAATGAGAACGAATGTCAACGATTGTTAAAGTTGAAACACGTTATTTTACAATAATTGTTATAAGGGATATGTGGACCTGCTGCAAATTTCTAAACAAAATTACATTATTGTAGCATAATTCAAATGAATAGTTACTTTACGATTTTAAAAATTCCACTGAAATATTACAGACACATACTTATTTCTTTGTAGGTACACACATCTAACCAAATTATACTGCTATGTAAGTGTGCTCACGTACAAATACGAGTTGAGGTGCATTGGACTTTTTCAGCATAAATACATCTTAGTTCTAGTATATATATCTATATCTATCTCTCTCTCTCTCTCTATATATATATATATATATTTATATATATTGTTCCATGGCTTTCACCATCAGCCATTTGAATATTTTTTTTTTTAAATAACGATTTTTTTTTTCCTTACCTGGTGGGTTGTCTGTGGGAAAAAATAAAATACAATTTCTTTAAATTTTAATTTTTTATTCTGATACTGAAAGAATTATTTAATATAATTATGTTCAAAAGTTTGAGTAATATTTTTTCTAACAATTATATTTTAAAGTGTACACTAAAATCCAATTCAAATATATTTCAAGATTAAATATTGAGCTTAATTTGTAAATTGTATTATAAGTTAATAAGAAATTTAGATGAATTCTTGAATTGAAAAATAAAAATAAAATTGAAAACATCAATTCAAAGCCAAAGAAAATTTGAATAATTAAGTGTAAATGTGTATTGATTCATATCAGAATAAATTGTGTAATCTCTAATTCTGCATAAAATTAATTTTATAATGACATTATAGTAAATCGTTTCACTTGACACAAGACTTTAAAATGAAAATAGGCAGCACTGAAAACACATTGAAAGCAATCAAGACCACTCACCAGGCAGAGCTGAAATTAATTAAAATACACATGAATTATTATTATTTTTTTAAATATGGTTAACATTAAATTTTTTTAATTTTTTTTTTTTAAGCTTGTAAGTTTAAAACAAATGATAGTTGAAATTAAAATTATATTTAAAAAAAAACTGTTAATATATTAGTTACAGCTAAATTATTTTTAAAAAAAACAATTAGTATAAATAACAAATAAAAAATAAAAATAAGCAGCACTGAAAACACATTGAAAGAAATCAAGACCACTCACCAGGAAGAGCTGAAATTAATTAAAATACACATTAATTATTATTATTTTTTTAAATATGGTTAACATTAAATTTTTTTAATTTTTTTTTTTTAAGCTTGTAAGTTTAAAACAAATGATAGTTGAAATTAAAATTATATTTAAAAAAAAAACTGTTAATATATTAGTTACAGCTAAATTATTTTTAAAAAAAACAATTAGGATAAACAACAAATAGTAATTAATGTCTTTTAATACACTTTTTTTTTTACAAAACTAATGTGGATATAATAGCTGAAATGCTACTTACGTGGCTCATCTGTTGAACGGAAAAAAGAGATATAAGAAAACATTAACCTTTCTTTCAAGTGATAAAACACAAAATGTGATTTTTTTCTTATTACATATCAAAATGTTAAATCGTATGATTAAAACCTCCCCTCATAACCCAATCAAATTTATGGGAATTAAAATATCAGGTTTCTCTAGTTTTAATTTATCCAATTTTATCTCATGTCTCCCCATATAATATGTATTTAGTACCAATGTCAAAAATGTTCAAGTCTGACATCTTCATTCAGTTGTCTAGAAACATGATATAGTTAAAAACCTTCTCAAACATGTTAAAAGATGGACGGCTCATAGCAGCACACCAAACAGTATTCTACATCATCTAGAAGTCCAACAAGATCGCAGATATAGACGTGACACAATTGTAGTGTTTTTTTTTTTAATTTGTAAACTGTCCACGAGCTTCACAGCGCAATTGTAACTTCACAAGTTTGTTACAACCCAAAACATCAATCATTTTCAATTTCCACGTTTGGATTATCTGCATCGATTTCAGGATTTTCTTTATCAATGTCTCCAATTATCTACATCAATGTCACGATCTGCATTAATCTGCATCAATGTTGAGATTATCTGCTACAATGTGTCAAATATCTGCATCAATGTAGAGATTATCTTCATCAATTTATCAATTTTCTACATCAATGTCTCGATTATCTGCATCAATTTTTGATTACCTTTATCAATGTGTTGGATGATGTGTAATAATGTTAATTTTGTTTGGATCAATGTGTTGGATGACATGTTCAGTGCTCAGAACGTAGAGTTCAATTAAGCTTAAAAATAAACTTATCACACAATACGTTACTGTCAAACTTTCTTTTTCTAAAATTTCAAGGTCTAAAATGTGTTAAGCACACTATCTTATTCACACAACAAACACGTTTCTATTTTTACTTATGCGACAGGACATAGTTGTATCACAATAATTTTTGGACAGGACGAGTGCAAGAGAGGGAATTATGTGATAATGGGACTCACAAGCAATAGGCGTTTGCGATCCTCCGATATCTGTGAATAAAATGGTAGAAGATGCATAACTTCGAATTAATGGAAATAATTCATAGTAATGAATCGTTTATTTCTTTGTAATTTTAATGCTTTTTAGGTAACTATAAATACTTTATTGTATAGATACGTTTTTCCTATCAATTCTTTTACTTTTTAAAAAATATTAAAAATATTAAGTTTAATCATCAATATGATTTTAAAATATATGAAACATATATTTATTCTAAACGGACACGTCGATTATTGATTGCTTAACTGACCAACGCAGACTTTCTGGACCAACTGGTACATGATGTTTACAAGAAGATCAAAGTCGTGGGTTCTGAAAACATATTCGTTTCGGCTGGCCATGCTTCGAAGTTCTTTCTCGTTAACATTCCATCCTATACCAACAGAGAATATCGTGGCACCATTATTCTTGACCCTTGAGACAGCGGCAGAAGCTTCGGACAGATAATGCAGAGATCAAGGTTAGAAAAACGCAGAAGTCTACGAATGATAAAGATATATATTAAACAGACATTTGTATAAATTCAATTCATTTTTTTTTTAAAATCATGTAATCTCTTGAGGAAATTTTCTTTAAACTTTAAATTTTTTGACCAAAGTTGTTATTTAGTATCTGTAAACACCGCATGTGAACAGTGTATCTAAACAGTGTCTGTAGACCAGTGTCTTTCAACAGTGTCTCTAAAAGAGTGTGTAAACAGAGCCTGTAAACAAATTCACTAAACAGTGTTCCAAAAAAGTGTCTGCAAAACAATGTCTCTAACCAGTGTCTGCAAAACAATGTCTCTAACCAGTGTCTGCAAAACAATGTCTCTAACCAGTGTCTGCAAACAGTGTCTCTAACGAGTGTCTGCAAAACAATGTCTCTAACCAGTGTCTGCAAAACAATGTCTCTAACCAGTGTCTGCAAACAGTGTCTCTAACCAGTGTCTGCAAAACAATGTCTCTAACCAGTGTCTGCAAACAGTGTCTCTAACCAGTGTCTGCAAAACAATGTCTCTAACCAGTGTCTGCAAAGAGTGTCTCTAACCAGTGTCTGCAAACGGTGTCTCTAACCAGTGTCTGCAAACAGTGTCTTTAACCAGTGTCTGCAAACAGTGTCTCTAACCAGTGTCTGCAAACAGTGTCTCTAACCAGTGTCTGCAAACAGTGTCTCTAACCAGTGTCTGCAAACAGTGTCTCTAACCAGTGTCTGCAAACAGTGTTAACCAGTGTCTGCAAACAGTGTCTCTAACCAGTGTCTGCAAACAGTGTCTCTAACCAGTGTCTGCAAACAGTGTCTCTAACCAGTGTCTGCAAACAGTGTCTCTAACCAGTGTCTGCAAACAGTGTTTCTAACCAGTGTCTGCAAACAGTGTCTCTCAAAAGTGTCTGCCAAAGTGTTACTAAACATTGTCTCTAAACAATTTAAACAATTTATTTTTAAAGTGACAATAGTGATATAATTAGTGATAATTTTGATTGGGTAATTTAGGTCCATTTAAGGGGGGGGGGTAGTTAAGGGGCGTTACAACTTAATCATGTTAAAAATCATTACATAGATCTTTCTGTTTAAAGTTAGGAATTGTGATGAGTTCTTGCAATAGCAGGTAGAAAGTATCGCAAAGACCTGCCATTATTATCCCGATGACAACGGTTCATATATTTTAGTATATAAGAATTAGATAGGATATCCATTACATGTTAAAGAAACGAATTAATTTAAGTATGTTCAGATTATTTAAAATGATCATTTGTGAGTTCTCTATTATGTTAAGGAAATCGAATACATTTCAACGCTCCAAAAAATATATCTGTTTTTATGTGAGTAAACTTTTAATTATTATTTTTTTTAAATTACAAATTCATCTAAAATAACAATTACAATTATTTTAATTATTTTATCCAAATTCAAAAGTTAAGAATATTTTAAAATAAAATGTATGATCTTAGGTTGATTTTTATTAAATCATAGTCAAATTTATCGGGAAAACCTAAATGTATGTTGTTTATGGTGCGTTGTTAATTAATATTGCGACACTAAATTAAAATTCATTTAATCTAAATATCTTTAAACACTATAAAAAAACACGCAAATGACCATTCGGCGCGAATGGTCTACGTAAGATATGATACGTTTCTTTGATTTAATAACCTTGTGTGACAAAACTGCTAATGTATTTTCCCATAATTAAAAGTAAAATTAATAAATATAATTAATTGCTTTTAAATTGTTAATAAAACACACAACATTTTAACATTTTATTCTTAAAATTAAATAAGTTTCTACATTTTTTATTCCAAAAATATACTTTTATTAAATTTATAGTTATGTAAACTCAATATTTAATTATACGTTTAATATAGTTTAAGTTTAAGTATAATCAGCCCAGCGAAACTTCATAACGCAATGGTATTTTATTTGTATGTAAGAAATAATTGAACAATTACTTGCTGACGGGTTGTTGGACTGTCCGTCTGTCAGAATAATGACAACATCAGGGGCTTGAGGTCTCCCTCCGGCGAAGCTCTCAAACATGTAACTGTTGCTGATGAGGTTCAGGGCCTTGTCAGTTGCGGTGCCACCTGCTGTGTAAGGTGTGTTGAGGATAGCCTACGGGTTCAGAGATAAGAAGTTAAGCCGACGGTATCAGAGATAAAAAGGTAAGCCTACGGGTTCAGAGATAAGAAGTTAAGCCTACGGTATCAGAGATAAAAAGGTATGCCTACGGGATCAGAGATAAGAAGGTAAGCCTACGGGATCAGATATAAAAAGGTAAGCCTACGGGTTCAGAGATACGAAGGTAAGCATACGGGAGCAGAGGTAAGAAGGTAAGCCTACGGGATCAGAGATAAAACGGTAGGCCTACGTGATCGGAGATAAGAAGGTAAGCATATGGGATCAGAGATAAGAAGGTAAGCCTACGGGATCAGAGATAAGAAAGTAAGCCTACGGGATCAGAGATAAGAAGGTAAGCCTACAGGATCAGAGATAAAAAGGTAAAAAAGGTAAGCCTACGGGATCAGAGATAAGAAGGTAAGCCTATGGGATCAAAGATAATAAGGTAAGGCTACGGGGTCAGAGATAAGAAAGTAAGCCTACGGGATCAGAGATAAAAAAGAAAGCCTATGGGATCAGAGATAAGAAAGTAAGTCTACGGGATCAGAGATAAGAAGTTAAGCATACATGATCAGAGGTAAGAAGGTAAGCCAACGGAATCAGAGATTAAAAAGTAAGCCCTACGGGATCAGAGATAAGAAGGTAAGTGCACGGGACTTGAGATAAGAAGTTAAGCCTACGGGATTCAAGATACGAAGGTAAGTTTACGCATTAGAGTTAAGAAGCTAATTCATGATAGACAAAGTAATTATACAACAACGCGATGATAACAGACAACGTGAAAATAAGTTAAGCTTAGGCTAAGCAAAGGAATAACCTAAAGTAATATGGTAATAGAAATTCGATGTTTAGAAATGATACGTTTATTACTTAAATAATATGAATATAGCAAATTGATATATAGAAATTATATGTTAATTACTAAAATAATTTTAAAAAAAAACAAGATGAGAAAGCATAGATTTTGTAGAATTAATTAAACGTGCTAGAGGATAGCCTAAACAATAATAGATAACAAAACGGTAAGCTCGGCGACAAGGACACTTAAAAACATTTCATTGTTATTTTTCTGTAACAGAGCCGTCCCTATGGAACTGCAACCCATGCAGCTCTTCGAGGCTTGGATAACTAAGAGGACCAACATAGTTAAATGGATAAAAAATAACAGAAAAGATTTTTATATTGCATCAAATATCTCGATAACAAAAAAAGAAAATGTCTCGGGGGCTATTAGATTCAGTCGACGGCTCTGAGAGTTTTCTAAGCATGGCCATTGAACAGCAAACCTTACGTTGTAAAGGGCAGTGTTGTCGCGGGTATACTCCTTCAAGTCAAACCATTTCTGGGCATCATTGCTGAACGCGATGAGACCAAATCGGACGTCATCAGGACCAGTCTTGAACGAGGCCGCCACGTTCGTGGCGAATGAGACTTCTTTCTTGAAGTTGGCAGGGCCGATACTTCCAGAGGCGTCAATGACGAATAAGATGTCGGCCACACCTCTGCACTGAATGGGCAGTGGAGCTGTTGTGTTTTTGTTTTGTTGTTTTTAAATTTAAGATAACATAAATTATAATCGTCGTTTGGGTTCAAAGGAGGCAAAAAATTTGTTTATAAAAGCGATCTAGTTACTCCTATGAAATAATTGCTCTTTTGTTACTGCTATGAAATCATAGCTATCTCGTTACATCTATAAAATCATAGCTATTTCTTTTCTCCTAAGAATTCATAGTTATTTCCTTACTACTATGAAATCATAGCTATCTGGTTACTCCTACGAAATTTTGTACCATAAGTCTTTTTGAGATATTGTGCTACATAATAGATGTTTGCGTATGATTCATCTGTTTCTGTGCCATCTTAACGACTGACAAAACAAGGACGTTCATATGGATGTTTACTTTTTAAAAGGTTAAAATGCTTTCTAATCGTGTTACACATCCTCAGCTCATTGTGGACATTTAAAAATATGAAATGGCCAGACCATAGTGTTAATGCGCGGTTAAACATGTGAATTTTTTTATTTTTAGTTTTTCTTGCTCTTTGTTATCTGTTCCATTTTTTTTTCTCCAAATCTTTCATCCAATGCTTCCTATTGTTAACTCGTTTGCTCTTTAAGATGGTTCCCTGTTCTGTGAGTTGTTTATCATATGGCTTCAACCTAAAACGTAGCCCCCCAATACTAAACTAAATTACTGAACAGGACAACTAGCTAACGGCAAATTTTGATATTATGTAGAATGTTTGGACAATTGGTTAATTTTTTGTTTAATTTTTCTAAATGTTTGTTAAAGTTGCCAGTTTTCAAATTATAATATTTATGTACAATGATATATATCTGACAACGCGTCATGTGTAAATATGTATAGATTATGAACAAAAATCATTAAATATAATTTGTTAACTTATTTAATTATTATCTTACATACTTATTTAAAGATAATAATTACAGTTAAGATTTTTAAAACAGTTTTAAAAACATTCAATCAACAAATCAATCAACGAATATATGAAAGAATCATGCAACGAAACAGGCAATGCTTCAATCAACTTACCAATGTTACCGCCCGGCGCTGGGGGAAAAATCATAGAAATTAATAATTACAATTTCTTATAACTTTAATATTCGGATCTAATGTAAACCCATAATTAATGTAAAATAGTTAATGTAAATTCACTTTTAATAAATACTCATAGTTAATGTATACTCAGAGTTAATATATATTCACCATTAGTGTAAACCCAATGTCAATGCATACTCAAAAGTAATTTAAACTTACAGTTAATGTCACCTCGTAGCTAATGGAAGTCATAGAGAATGCAAACTAATAGTTAATGTCTAATGATAGTTAATGCAAACTCATATTCAATACATTACTAATAGATAATGCATTGTCATAGTTGATGTATATTAATAGTTGATCATGTTTACACAGCCCAAATGCAGTTTTAATAATTCTTTCTGTGATCCTTTCTGTAAACTTCCCATTACAGTCCAAACACAATTATTGAACCACCTTTAGAACTTAATTCTACAAATGATGTTTGAATAATTTGCCAGTGAATCATTACATGCACTGTGCACAAGTGCGTTTCTTCGACTAACAAGCATTTGTCTTTTGGAAGCTTGCTCCAGTCACTGATTGCCTCTGGAAGGAATGAGGAGTTCCTAAACTGGGTTCTTGTTTTTATGAGCCGGAGCAGTCTGTCGTTGCTTCGTCACCCTCTACTGGGAGATGGACCAGTTTCTGTTTAATGCCAGAGCAGTGGACAAGCCCATTTTTTATCTTCTTCTCCATGCAGAGCCTGAATAGTCTTCATCGTTCTTCCACTGGGGAACAGCCTAGTGTTTCCAGCATGCAGCCAACTCTAGAGGTTTTGCGGTAGCTGTTCAGGACAAAGCGTGCTGCCCGTCGCTGGACTGCCTCAATCCTGTCGATGCCCATCGTGTGAATGGGTCCAAAACAGAAATGCGTTCTCCAAAAGCGACCAAACTAAGGCTCTATAGTTCTTTTCTTTCACGCTGGCGTTTCTGATCTTTAGATTTCGCCTTAGGAACTCTAGGTTCTCTTTTGCCCGGTTGCCACATGAGTAATGTGCTCGTCTTAGCGAACCACTCTTTGAAGGAAACGGGCTCAAGTATTTGACCATGAAATTTGCAATGGTAGTGTAGAGGTGTTCTGATTCTGGAGATTAACTGGGTCTGGCACTTGACGGGATGAAATACCATGTCTCAGCTCATCTCCAACTCAGCTAACTTATGGAGGTCTATTGTAGATGGTCCTGATCAGAACTGTTGGTGATCGTACTATACACTGCCATGTCGTCAGGGGACTGTATTGCTTGGCGGATGAACTTTTCAAGCAGATCATAAATGATAGAAACAAATAGAGGCCTGTGAACGAGCCCTGGTGTACCCCTAACTTAACACTGACAAAGGAGGAGGTTGTGGAGGTCTACTACAACTGCCTAGCATCGGTAACTGAGGAAGCTAGAGATCTATGTTGTGCCATCTACCACCACTGCCTAGCATCGGTTATTGAAGAAGCTTGAGATCCATGATGTGCCATCTACCACCACTGCTTCCCTAGCATTGGTCACTGAGGAAGCCAGAGGTCAATGATTTGGTAGGCCTTTGGATCTCATAACTCTGAAGGTTCTGTAATATCAAACTTTTATTAACACGTTCAAACGTCTGAAAGTCTCGATCAAGTAGTTCGATCAACCAAAAGACAGTGTTATAGACTTAATTAAATTATTTGGTCAAATCCTAATGGAAATATATGATGATAATATTTCTTTTCGTTTTCGTTCGAATGTATCGTTAACCTTTCGTTATCGGCTTTGATTTCGGCCGAAAGTAATTCATTATTATTGATCTGGATTTAGTTTCGGCCGAAATCAGAACATAACATTCGATTAATCAGTACCCCCCAAAATACGTAGTTTTTACAGGTTGATATTCACCTTCCATAACATAATACTATATTTACTGTGGATCTATTTACCCAAAACATAGTTATAATCTTTCATATGCATATACACTTTCCATAATATACTTACCATCTTTAAATATTCATATACACTTTCCGTAGCATACTTTACCCCCTTTTCGGTTGATGGACACCCTGATCACATACTTTCAAAGTAGATGAACTTTCTGTCACATACTTACCATCTTTGCATTTGATCAACACGCCTGCTACAGCACAGAAGACGTTGACACCGGTGTCCACCAACCCACCAACAATATGCTTCCCAGCCTGGATGATACCTGTGCCAATGTCTTTGATTATGTCTGAAGAAAAAAAAGCCATGCAGGATAAAAAAAAAATAATATTTAACTTGTCGTGTTTCAGGGGCTATTAAAAAATGTTTGAGGTGTATCAGAAAATAAAGCATTATTTAGAATAAGGCAAGAGCAATGTTTGATCTTAATTTAAAATGTTTGGAAACTTGATTTTAAAACAATCAATGAAAATAAAATAATAAGTATTTTTTTTTAACTAATAAAAATAAATGTATTCTAAAAATAAAGATTACTTTTGATTCACGTACTAAGCTTGGTTGTTTTTTTTTAAAATTTTTAAAATATTTATTCTAAAAAAAAATAAAAAAATCAGAATAATAATTTTTAAAAAACATCTTTTTAAACGATGGTTCTCAAAACCATTCTCATCACTAGGTCGTCATTTTACAATTGTATAAGTTTTCATTTTCACAATTGTAGAAATGTATTAATATCAATTTAGGCACCGAATGAACGTTGTCTTTATAAGTAGCTTTATATCAAGTCAGATACCATGAGTGTTTTCAATAATCCAAGTCTCATAAGCGACCAATAAGTTGTACTATTTTTTTAAGCTACCAATGTGTACTACAACACTTTACGCGACCACTATGTACTCTAACGCTATAATCTAACACTTGTACTATAACGCTATAATCTATCACTATATACTATAAACCTGTAATCTACCACTAATTATTATAACGATATAATCTACCACTGTGTACTATAGCGCTATAATCTATCACTAAGTGCATTAAACGCTAACACTATGTACTATAATACTATAATATACAAATGTGTACTATAACGCTATAAATTACCACTATGTAATATAATGCTCTAAGCTATGTAAGGCGATTACTATGTATTATAACGCTATACTCTAGCATTATGTACTATAACGCTAAAAACACACACTATGTAACTATAACGCTATAATTATAAGCTAAAAAAACAAAAAAACAAAACAAAGACCATCTCAAGAAATAGCAGTTCTATTTAAGCAGTCTCAATTCACACGTTCCTATTAATGGCACAATGTGTTTTTTTTTTTTTTTCAAAATTCGTTTTAAAATGGTTCTAATGAATACAAATGAACGCTTTTCTGCAAATGTATTTATACATCTATAAATGGTTGGTTTGTTTGTTGGTTTGTCTTTTTTTTTTTTTTTTTTTTTTTTTTTTTCTAAATTTTTTTTAAAATTTTTTTATTTATTAAAAATTTACTTTTTTTTTTAATTTTTTTTTTTTTTTTTTTTTTTTTTTTTTTTTTTTTTTTTTTTTTTTTTTTTTTTTTTTTTTTTTGTTATAAAATAAAATCATTAGCAGAAACTTGCACATTTGTTTGTTTGATATAATATTTGTTAAAACATTACCCTTATTTTAAAATGGTTCTAATGAATAAAAATGAACGTTTTTCTGCAAATGTATTTATACATTTATAAATGGTTGGTTTGTTTGTTGGTTTGTCTTTTTTTTTTTGTTATAAAATAAAATCATTAGCAGAAACTTGCACATTTGTTTGTTTGATATAATATTTGTTAAAACATTACCCTTATTGATTTATTTACTAACGTACGTGTGTCTCATTAATCTGCTTCAAATCTATATCGCAGTGCAATACTCTTGCAGTTAGTTATTTATGATGCTAACAAAATTGACCACGTTTTCCGGGAATTATCTTTAGGTCAGGAGTTGTGGCAATGTCAAATTTGATGGTGATAAAATTTAGGTCAGAATGTGTCACAATGTCAAATTTGATGGTGTTCAACCTTAGGTCAAGAGTTGTTAAAATGTCAAATTTGATGGTATTCATATTTTTTTTCATCTTTTCAAAACTGGTATTAACAAAAATACATACTCACACTGCCTTTTATAAACTAGACAGTTTATTGAACACTTTTATTAAGAAGTAAATCTGAGACGTATTTTCAAAATGTAAAAATTGCCTATATTGATATAAGATATTGAAAAAAACAATGTTTTTTTTTTTAAAAATCTAAACAATAAATAGAAGCACACGATTAACGATATAAAAAATTTGATTTTTACCGAATAGGAATCCGTCTGCATGAGTGGCAAGCAGCGTTGCCATGACGACGAGAATGACTCGCATTTTTTAAAAACTGAATCGCCTCTCTGTGGATCACGAACGGAAGTAGAATTTTATCGCAATATCAATTTCAAACAAATGTAACACAATGCTAAATATTCAATATGGGCTCGAGGATATTTCATAAATAAATAGCCAGGTCTGTCCGAGCTGTGTAAAGTCCAAAGGTCATTTGAATCGTTGCAATATATGCATCTGCAGAAAACGAGTCCTTACAAAACCGGACAGTGAGTTTGCAAAGAGGAATTAGTGTTAACAAAGTGTTGGCAGAAATCTATTACAATTAAGGTAAGGTGGGTAAAGGACGTAAATATTCCTTAAATTAAGAATTAATTCACATATTGTTAACACCGTTCTAAAATATATACCTATACAATGTAAGTCAAATACCACCGACCGACAAACTGACAGAAAGATCAAGAGATCTCAAGATCAACAAACCCTATGAAGTTAAAAATTTTCATGGTGATTCTTCTTAAACTCTAGGTGTGCACCGATCAGTTTTTTCGGTGCTTTTTTTTTTCTCCAAAAACTCATTTTTTAAGTGACCTAAACTGACCAAAGTCCAAATACATGTGCAGAAGATATTGGCTTATTTCAGCAACGTAATTATTTAGTTCTGTTTTGATGAGTTTCTTACCGCATTTGAACGTGCGCTATTCAATCCTCTGGTTAACGGTAAGCCTCCAGCGAAAATATTTATTTGTTAAGTCCTTGAACCAAGTATTTGATTAACACTATCACTAAGAGCTCTTGATACTGTTATCTTTCAATAACACTGTCTCGTTTTGCTCCCTTCGACAACATGGCAGTTCTTTGTTTATCCTATTATTAAAACAAATAGGGTGCTTGGTGGTCAAGTGGTGTAAACTGTGTCGATCCCAAGCTTGTGGTCTGGAGGGTTACCGGAAATTTGATCGAAAGAAATTTCGTCGACGGTAAATTGATCGACGGTAATTTGATCGAACAGAAATTTGGTCGAATCTTTTTTTCAGTTCACGCGTTAAAATTGTCGTCAACTTTCTTTTTGAACGCACTCTACTATTTAGTAAAACAAAATAATTCGTTCTAAAAGAAATTTGATGCAAAATTGTAACGTAAAAATTGAAAAGAAGATTCGAGCAAATTTCCGTTCGATCATATTACCGTCGACCAATTTACCGTTGACGAAATTTCTTTCGATCAAATTTCCGGATACGGGTCTGGAGGTCGACCACCAGAGACGAACCCCAGAGAAAAACGGCCTGCACTCCGGTTGGATGGGACCCGTTAACCTTGCAGGAGTTCCGCATGCGGGTAAACTGATAGAATCAAAACGTCCGACAACGCCGGCGACGCCATGGTGCAAAGCTGTATCATCCTTATTTGGTGCTCTCTTGGGCTATCCAGGTGCACGGAGAGAGGCGCTCTGTTGTCTAGGGAACCAGCTTACAGCCCTAAAGTGATATCCCAGACCCTTTGATTCCGTCCAGCGAAGCCTACACAATCATCACATTTTTGTTGACGGATGCCAGTAAAAAATATATGCATAATACCATCAAACATCATAGCTGAATCTAACCTGTAGCACGCGTATTCACCTATTAAATATAATATAAACCAAATACACGTTTACTGACTTACTGATCACGATATCGCAATACCAAAAAGAACTATAAACTTGAAATTTCACATGGCTATTCCTGATATAATCTAGATTTGCTCTAAGAATGATTAGTATTCATTTTTTATCTGATTTTAAATGGCCTAAAATGACCCAACACCGAAAAATGGCTGCAGCAGTGATTTGTTTCGTGAATGTGGTTTGGTTTTTGGTTCAAGCTTTGAAATGCTTGGTTGCTTTTGCTTTTCTTTTGTTGATGATGTTTTCAATAGAAAATAAAGGTGATGTTGAGTGCTGAAGAGTGTTGAGAGAAGTACAAATGGATTCGGTCGAAAAAAATCTGTTTGTTTTTTCAACAACAAGATTGAATACCTATAACTTTATGGAACATATGAAAATGCAAGATAACCGAAGTCTCGAGCTTAGCGCGCGGGCTGCTGGTGAGCATTAAGTAACGCTTTAAAGACAACTTAAAAGCTTCACTGAAAGCTCTTTATATAGATCCGCACGCGTGTGAAGAAATGATCTAGCATCGTGGCGTTCCAATGCACACAAATGCACCCTATAACCTGAAGCCGAAGAACAGCGCCTCCAGAGCACAAAAGACATGCCATAAAAGCTCGGGTTAATTCTGCAGCAGGAGATGTCCCATCAATCTCGTGCACTTACTCCACATGAAGATCTTGTGCCAGAATCCGTCAGCAGGAGATGTCCCATCAATCTCCTGCACTTACTCCACATGAAGATCTTGTGCCAGAATCCGTCAGCAGGAGATGTCCCATCAATCTCCTGCACTTACTCCACATGAAGATCTTGTGCCAGAATCCATCAGCAGGAGATGTCCCATCAATCTCCTGCACTTACTCCACATGAAGACCTTGTGCCAGAATCCATCAGCAGGAGATGCCCCATCAATCTCCTGCACTTACTCCACCTGAAGATCTTGTGCCAGAATCCGTCAGCAGGAGATGTCCCATCAATCTCCTGCACTTACTCCACATGAAGACCTTGTGCCAGAATCCGTCAGCAGGAGATGCCCCATTAATCTCCTGCACTTACTCCACATGAAGATCTTGTGCCAGAATCCATCAGCAGGAGATGTCCCATCAATCTCCTGCACTTACTCCACATGAAGATCTTGTGCCAGAATCCATCAGCAGGAGATGTCCCATCAATCTCCTGCACTTACTCCACATGAAGATCTTGTGCCAGAATCCATCAGCAGGAGATGTCCCATCAATCTCCTGCACTTACTCCACGTGAAGATCTTGTGCCAGAATCCATCAGCAGGAGATGTCCCATCAATCTCCTGCACTTACTCCACATGAAGATCTTGTGCCAGAATCCGTCTTATCGGCCGTTTGCGCACCCACAGCCAAGATCAGGATTAGCGCGTATCCGATGATAAAGGTCATAAAAAATGACAATCAATTGCCATCAGCTGATCGCAATAATGGTTTCCAATGAGGACACTCATCAAATGCTTACATTGGTTTTTGAATTACGAAAGCTTTGATTAATTTAAGCACTGAAGATGCACTTGTTTTCACTACGAGAGTTTGATTTTCAGACATTAAACTGGCACTTGTTTTGGATTTACGAGAGTTTATTACATGAAAAACTAATCTTACATTTGTTTTGAATTTATGAAAAGGAGATAATTTTAAACAATAATCTTACACTTGTATTGGGCATACGACAAAGTACTTACCTTTAACCGTGAAGTTGTACAGTTGGTCTGATTCAGTGGAAGAGCGACATGTATTCTGTTTTATACCTTTTCATCTAAATATTTTAAAAAATAGATATATTTAAAAAATGCTTAATAAACAATTAAAAGGTAATGTAGATTTTCCACCATAGTTTCAAGGCTATTCTAATCCAGCACTTCATACAGTCAACTTAACTTAAAGTGTAATGATATTTTTTTTAGTAATCACGTTACGAACGATTTATCAAGTCTCAAAACATTTCGGTACATCATGTACAGTTCCATCATCCAATTTCTGTTTACGCCTGCATGGCCCCATGACGAACAAAAATGTTCAAACAATGCCAGTTGAAGATCATACTTTTGTCCTTTGACTTGGATGCTTTCCAGAAACTAGACTGTAATTAGCTTCTCCATGGCTTGGAAATCAATTACATCAAACGATATTTAGTCTAGAAGTGCCTTTTTTGTGTGTGTGTGGGGGGTGGGTGGTTAAATAAAACTTATAATGATTTCAGTTTCTTTTGTAGAAATGTTCTGTTGTTTTGTTAGAGAATTAAAATTGTTTTTGATAGTGCGATTGCTGATTGTCATTTGCTGTTTACCTGAAAAGACAGAACTCACAAAGTACATGTGTCATTTGTTATTTACATGATGTGATTATCCTCACAAAGTACATTGTCATTTGTTGTTTACCTGACATGATTGACCTCACAAAGTACAATAGTCATGTATTGTTAACATGACGTGAGTGAGCTCACAAAGTGCATGGGTCATTTGTTGTTAACATGACGTGATTGAACTCACAAAATACATATGTCATTTGTTATTTACATGAAGTGATAGACCTCACAAAGTACATGTGTCATTTGTTCTTTGCATGACGTGATTGATCTCACAAAGAACATGTGTCATTAGTTATTTACATGACGCGATTGACCTCACAAAGTACATGTGTCATTTGTTGCTTACATGACGCGATTGACCTCACAAAGTACATGTGTCATGTGTTGTTTACATGACGTGATTAATCTCACAAAGTACATGTGTCATTTGTTATTTACATGACGCGATTGATCTCACAAAGTACATGTGTCATTTTTTGTTTGCATGACATGATTAACCTCACAAAAAACATGTATCATTTGTTGTTTACATTACTTTATTTACCTCACAAAGTACATGTGTATTTTGTGTTTAAATGACGGCATTGACCTCACAAAGTACATGTGTCATTTAATAATAAAATAACATGATTGACCTCACAAAGTACATTTGTCATTTGTTGTTTACATGACGCGATTGACCTCACAAAGTAAAATGTCATTTGTTGTTTACATTACATTATTGACCTCACAAATTGCAATAGTTAATTGTTTTTAATATGACCTGATTTAGCTCACAACGTACGTGTCATTTGTTTTTTACAGGAAGCGGTTGACCTCAAAAAGTACATGTGTCATTTGTTATTTACATGACGTAATTAACCTCACAAAGTACATGTTTCCTTTGTTATTTATATGACGCGAATGACCTTACAAAGTACATGTGTCATGTATTGTTTAAATGACGCGATTGACCTCACAATGTACACGTGTAATTTTTTATGTACATCAAATGATGGACCTCACAAAGTACATGTGTCATTTAATAATTAGATAACATGATTGACCTCACAAAGTACGTGTGTCATTTGTTGTTTGAATGACATGTTAACCCTCACAAAAACATGTGTCATTTGTTGTTTACATTACATTATATTACTTACACAGTACATGTGTCTTTTGTTGTTTAAATGACGGAACTGACCCCACAAAGTACATGTGTCATTTAAAAATTCGATAAAATGATTTACCTCACAAAGTAAATTTGTCATTTGTTGTTTACATGACATGATAGACCTCACAAAGTACATGTGTCATTTGTTGTTGACATGACATGATTGAGCTCATAAAGTACATGTGTCATTTTTTTTTTACATGACGCGATTGACCTCACAAAGTACATGTGTCATTTGTTTTTGTATGACATGATTGACGTCACAAAGTACATGTGCCATTTTTTGTTTACATACGTGATTGATCTCACAAAATACAGGTGTCATTTGTTGTTTAATTGACGCGCTTGGCCTCACAAAGTACATGTGTCATTTGTTAATTAGATTACATATTTGACTCACAAAGTACATGTGTCATTTATTGTTTACATGGCATGATTGACCTCATAAAGTAATGTGTCATTAGTTGTTGTCATGACATGATTGACTTCGCAAAGTACATGTGTCATGTTTTCTTTACATTACGTGATTGACCTCATAAATTACATGTGTCATTTGTTATTTGTACATGTATCATGTGTTCTAACATTATCTTATTTACCTCATAAAGTACATTGTCATTTGTTATTTAAATGACGCGTTTTACCTTACAAAGTACTTAGTTCATTTGTTTATCGCATCACATGATTAACCTCACAATGGACATGTGTCATATGTTGTTTACATGACGCGATTGGCCAAACAAAGTACATGTGTCATTTGTTGTTTACATGACATGATTAACCTCACAAAGTACATTTGTCCTTTGTTTTTTACATAAAAATGATTGACCTCACAAAGTTATTTTGTCATTTGTTTTTTACATGTCATAATTGACCACACAATGTACATGTGTCATTAGTTGTTTATGTGACATGATTGACCTAACAAATTGCAATAGTTATTAGTTTTTAACATGAAATGATTGACCTAACAACGTACATATGTCAATATAGAATTAGATTACATTATTAATCTCACCAAATACATGTGTAATTTGTTATTTACATGACGTTATTGTCCTCACAAAGTACATTTGACATTTGTTGTTTACATGACCTTATTGACCTGACAAAGTACATGTGTCATTTGTTATTTACATGACCTAATGGATCTTATAAAGTTCATGTGTCATTTGTTGTTTACATGACTCAATTGACTTCACAATGTACATGTGTAATTTCTTATTTACATGACGTGATTGACCTCACAAAGTACACGTATTATTTGGTGTTTACATGACATGATATATTGCACAAACTGCATGTGTCATTTGTTAATTTGATGAGATAATTGAACTCACAAAGTACGTGTCTTTTTGTTTTGTTTACATGACTTGATTAACCTCACAAAGTACATGTGTCATTTGTTTTTTACATGACATGATTGACCTCATAAAGTACATGTGTCATTTGTTTTTTTACATGACATTATTGACCTCAAAAAGTACGTGTGTCATTTGTTTATACATGACCCGATTGACCTCACAGTGTACATGTGTCATTTGTTATTTACATGACGTGATTAAGGCTCACAATAAACATGTTTCATTTTTTGTTGACATCACGTGATTGACCTCACAAAGTAAATGTGTTATTTGTTAAATAGTTGACATATAAACCTCACAAAGTACATGTGTCATTTCTTATTTACATGACGTGATTGACCTTACAAAGTGCATGTGTCATTTGTTTTTTACATGACGTGATGGACCTCACAAAGGACATGTGTTATTTGTTTTACATCTCATGATTGACCTTACAAAGTACATGTGTCATTTGTTGTTTACATGACGCAATGACTTCACAAATATTATGTGTCATTTGTTATTTACATTACGTGATTGACCTCACAAAATAAATGTGTCATTTATTATTTACATGTCGTGATTGACCTCACAAAGTACATGTGTCATTTGTTATTTACATATTGACCTTACGAAATACATGTGTCACTTGTTGTTTTCATGACGCTATTTACTTCACAAATTACATGTTTCATTTGTTATTTTCTTGACGTTATTGACCTCACAAAGTACATGTGTCATTTTTAATTGATATGATGTGATGGACCTCACAAAGTACATGTGTTATTTATTTTACATGACATGATTGACGTTACAAAGTACATGTGTCATTTGTTGTTTACATGACATGATTGACCTCACAAAAAACATTTGTCATGTGTTGTTTAGGTGACGTGATCTACCTCACAAAGTACATGTGTCACTTGTTTTTTAAATGACAGCATTGACCTCACAAATTACTTGTGTCATTTGTATTTTAAAATGACGCGATTGAGCTCTTAGAGTACATTTGTCATTTGTTATTTATGTGCGTTTGAAACAGAGTGAGTCAGCAGCTTGAATCAATATGTATACTGGGAACTGGTTTCCACGTTGGGGGAGACATATGCCATTTAAAGCACTCTCGTTCGTCATCGCGTTGTATTTAAAGTCATCTCTACATCTAAAACAGATTTCATGGTCTCTGCCAGCCTTGGCCCACAACGAACAATCAAATCAGTTATGTACATATTCCTTCAGCGCGAGCTCATGCTTTAAAGATGTATCATTATCTGACAATGGAACAGCTTATGTGTGTTAGTGTGTTTAGGGTGGTCGAACATCATGGCATTCAACTTTTCACAGGGGCTCAATGCAACATGAAGTCAGTAGAGCAGCCGCTATATAGTGCAAGAGACATGACTGGAAGATGCCCCATCAGTCCTCTGCACTTACTGCAGAAGAAAATTTTGTGACAGAATCAGCCTTTTAGCCATCTGCGCACCCACAGACACGATCAGAACTAGCACAAGGTGCCTCATTACCCATCTGCGCTTACACAGGCACGATCATGACTAGAAATGGGACAATAATAATTCACAAACACTTCAAAACAGCGGTTCCCCATCTTTTGAGGCGACCCCCTCCTGGTTAACTTAACAATGAGCCTGGGTCGCATAAAAATCCAGAATTTTGGGGTGTTTTTATATGCATTGTTTTATTATTTTGTAACCACATTTTTGTTAAGAAATTTGAATAGTGATCACAAATACATGGCTTTTTCCACGACAATATCACTACACTGCAGGAACATAACAAAAAAAAAATACTTGGCTACATGTTTACTGTAAGACGTCCAGGGTGCTGTTTCTTTAAAAATCATAACTTAAAGGTTCAGCTCCCATTGATAACTTGTCATTTTTAATTCCTCATTTTACCTTCAAATTTATTTCATAAAACATCCCCTGAATGTAAAGATTTTCATGTAATTATTTTTTTGTGTGCAATTTTCATGACCCTATGTTGATGTCCTTATGCCCCATCCACCTTTACACCACAGATTTATTTCACCATCTATTTCAGGCAAAACATTACAGACAATATTACGCACCAAACGCAACTGTTTTTGTGTGTGTAGAATCTCATTTAACGAAGATATTTGGATTTTTTTTTTCGTTAAATCAGTGGCTTCATATTTACTTCATCCCCCCCCCCCTCAAAAAAAAATAAAAAAATAAGACACATCTATTTTTTTTATTATCTAATTTTTTGTGTTTTGTGTTGTGGGAAGGGGGTAGGTCTGAAAAATTTCATACAATGTGTTGCCATTGTGCCCCGTTTGACCTCAGTGGGTTGACGGGAAGTGGATCAATTAGTCGTAAGTACAATTTACCAAACACACAGTCAAAAATAAAGAAACACTTGCATAGAAGCAAAGTTAATATAAAGGTATCAAAATAACGATTGCGCCATTCTTTTGAAATTTTTAAAAAGGATTTCAAAAGTTCATCACACACACACAAATAATATATTTACAAGGAAAAAAAAACTGGGTGACCTTCTGGTTCACGTCGAGCTGACCCGTCTTACGTTGGGTCTATGCCACGCTCAAAAAGCCGATGTATGATGTGTCACTACACACCCAAAACAAAACCATTATCCCCCTTAAAGGCAACTTAACCAACAAAGAGGGTTTCACATGAATTGGTCGTAATGTGATATTATGTGATTGTCTGATGTAAATGTCTTTCTATTTTATATAGATGAAACTGGGAGAAAAATGGCAGATAGGTTCACAGAAGATCTTTGGGATATTGAACAAGAAAAACGTTCCCTAGTCTCTTCACATTTCAACAGAGAAGAACAGAAAGGTGTATTTGATATATACATCACCGCACTAAATTCATGTACAAAAAAACCAGGGAGTTAAATGGGAACATTAATTTATTCATATTTTTGGCACCATGTCTCCATATGGTGTTAATCAAATACTGATCTACCAATGTTTTTCAAGAGCGTTAGGGACATGCTAGTTAGAAGCCACCTCCCTGCTATTACAGCACATAAAGGCACAAAATGTTGCAACCGTAGCCGTTGCAACTCATGTCCCTATGTGATCGAAACTGATACGATCTGGGAGTATTCAGAATAAAAGATGGCTTTACCTGCACAAGTCGCAACGTGATTTACACCATCATTTGCAAAAAGTGCGGTAAACTATACATAGGAGAGACAGGTCGTCGCCTTGGGGACCGTTTCAGAGAGCACCTCTATAACATAAATAAACACGCTCTCTGTCCGGTCTCCAAACATTTCAATAGCCCTAACCATAATGGTATCTCAGATATTGTAGTTACTGGTATACTCTATACTAGTAACACTGCAGATAGAATCTATATGGAGAACAAATTAATAACTAGATTTGGTACGTTGTCTCCATATGGATTGAACCAAATCCATAGTTTTACTTAGCTGCCATGTCTTTTTCCTGTTTGGTTTTTCCAATTATGTTTGAATCACTTCCTTTCTACATCTCTTTACTTTGTTTTTGTCAGGTTTAAGCGCCCTCTCCTATATTTTTTCTGTTTTAGGTAGGATATATATATTGACATTATGTAAATTTAATTTATACTTATTTAAATGTGTTGTGTTTGTTTGTATTGATGAAGGCATGTGCCGAAACGTTTAATTCTGTATAATGTACAATTATTATTAAAGCTAACGCATATTGTTCTATTGACACAATTTGTTCGTGTCTTATTAATATATTCAATTTCCCTGTATTTCTTCTTTTTTTTTTCTTATTTAATAGCGAGAAGCCGGAATGCGTTGTAATGCCATTCAAAGAAAAAAGTGTTTGCGTTTGATGTTATTTTGAAATAGAAATAATTGTTTGCTTTTTTCCCGTTTAGTGCGTACACAAATAAATTAGAAGGTTTTTCGACGCGTGAAGAGGCCACATACAGCTGTTCACGTGAGAAGCATGGATGTTCAAAATTTAGTCCACGCACATGTAGCTATTTATCCACCGATGCAATAGCTCTTTTTGAAGTAATATTTATATAGCTCACACAAGAAAAATTTAAAAAGATTAAGGCCCCCAGCCCCAAACGAAAGATTGTAAAATGGTTATACTCATTCAGAAACCTATTTATTATGTCAAACACAAACTGAAATGTTGCATGTATTTGATTCAATTCCATCCACCCATGAAATCGCTCTGTTTGAAATTATGTTTGTATAGCTCATACGAGAAAAAAAAAAAATTCGGACGAATGATATAGGAACGCATACGGAAATTATATTTAGCTCATAAAAGAAAAAAGAAAAAAAAAAAAAATTTAGGGCACCGGGCCGAAAATGGAATATTGTAAAATGTCAGTAATATTTCAGAACAAAATTCGGGTGTGGGTACAAGACCTCATAAAAGTTTTATAGCAATATAATAATTGGTATAGGAATGCATACGGGCATACATACATACATTAATTTTATATTGGTATAGATATAGTTACCTAATAAGAAATACATTTTGTGCAACTATTCAAGGAAGCGTTATTCCTTTCCTCTATCTATCTATCTATCTATCTATCTATCTATCTATCTATCTATCTATCTATCTATCTATCTATCTATCTATCTATCTATCTATCTATCTATCTATCTATCTATATATCTATCTATCTATCTATCTATCTATCTATCTATCTATCTATCTATCTATCTATCTATCTATCTATCTATCTATCT
>CAXITT010000072.1:897156-975892 GCA_964033795.1 Lymnaea stagnalis
ATATATATATATATATATATATATATATATATATATATATATATATATATATATATATATATATATTCCATATATAATGTTCCATGACTTTCACCATCACCAATTTTAAAAATTATTTTTCAAATAAAGCTTTATTACTCACTTGGTTTTTTCTCTGAGGAGAGAAATAAAATTATATTTCTTAAAATGTATATTTTTGTTTATGTTACTGAAGCAGTTGTTTATATTATTATTTTAAAAAGTTTAAGAATTGCTTTCTTTTTAACAGTATTTTGCAATTCAAATATATTTCAATTTTAAATAATAAGCTTAATTTGTACATATTATTCAAAGTTAATCATAAAATGAATGAATTTTTAAACTTAAAAAATTAAATTGAAAGCATCAATTAATTTTTTTTTTTAAATTAAACAATTAACTATAACTTGATATTGATTCATATTAGAAGAATTTTATATTAAATCTTAAGTTGTAATTGTGCATAAAAGTATTTTGATTCATGACATTAAAGTAATTCGTTTCCCTTAGTATCAGACTTAAAGAATGGATGGAGACCACAATAAAAACACAATGAAATCATCAAGACAACTCACCAGGCATTGCTGAAATCAATCAAAATACACATGAATCATTCATTTACACACAAAAAAAGTTGGAAGTGAAAGTTTCAAATTAATTTTATAACTGCGATGTTTTATAATGAATAATAAGTGAAACTTAAATTTAAATATAAAAATAAATCCTATTAATATTTTTTTCTATATACCTTAATTACTTACAAAAGGAAACCAATTAGGATAAACCACAAATTATAATTCATTTTAATTAAATACATTTTTTTGTATAAAACTAAAGTGAATATAATGGGTCATGTGTTACTTACATGGCTCAGCTGTTGCACGGAAAAGAAGAAAAAGAAAACTTTTTGTTTGCTTTTAATTTAAAAAATACAAAACCTAATTTTTCTATTTACTTTTAAACATTTTTAATTCTTATGATAAATTACCCCAAAAAAAAAAAAAAAAAAAAAGAACATAACCCAAACAAAATGGGAAGATAATTTAGAGAAAAAAAATTATTACATTATGTTCATGTCTCACATATGTATTTTAGTACCAATGTTAAAAAATTTTCATGTCTCACAATATATGTATTTTAGTGCCAACGTCAAAAATGTTCATGTCTCACATATGTATTTTAGCACCAACGTCAAAAATGTTCATGTCTCACATATGTATTTTAGCACCAACGTCAAAAATTTTCATGTCTCACATATGTATTTTAGTACCAACGTCAAAAATGTTCATGTCTCACATATGTATTTTAGCACCAACGTCAAAAATGTTCATGTCTCACATATGTATTTTAGTACCAATGTTAAAAATTTTTCATGTCTCACAATATATGTATTTTAGTGCCAACGTCAAAAATGTTCATGTCTCACATTTGTATTTTAGCACCAACGTCAAAAATGTTCATGTCTCACATATGTATTTTAGCACCAACGTCAAAAATGTTCATGTCTCACATATGTATTTAAGTACCAATGTTAAAAAATGTTCATGTCTCACAATATATGTATTTTAGTGCCAAGGTCAAAAATGTTCATGTCTCACATATGTATTTTAGCACCAACGTCAAAAATGTTCATGTCTCACATATGTATTTTAGCACCAACGTCAAAAATGTTCATGTCTCACATATGTATTTTAGCACCAACGTCAAAAATGTTCATGTCTCACACATGTATTTTAGCACCAACGTCAAAAATGTTCATGTCTCACATATGTATTTTAGTACCAATGTTAAAAATTTTTCATATCTCACAATATATGTATTTTAGTGCCAACGTCAAAAATGTTCATGTCTCACATATGTATTTTAGCACCAATGTAAAATTGTTCATGTCTCATAATATATGTATGTTAGTACCAACGTCAAAAATGTTCATGTCTCACATCTTGAGTAAGTGATGTAGAACTATGATATGGTCCAAACCTTTCTGAAACATGTAATATTATTAACGGCTTTAAGCAGTACACTAAAATATATTATAAATCATCTAGAAGTCCAACAAGATCGCAGATATCGACGTCATACAGTTCTGGTGTTTTCTTCATTTTAGGACTCTCCTTGAGCTTCACGGCATAATAATAACTTTACAAGTTTGTTACAATTTTAAAACTTTAATCAATTTCAATGTTTGGATAATAGCTAAATCAACATTGGGGTTACCCGCATCAATGTCCTGATTATCTGCATCAGTGATGGTAAATATCTACATCAACGTCCTGATTATCTTCATCAATGTTGGTAAATATCTGCATCAATGTCCTGATTATCTTCATCAATGTTGGTAAATATCTGCATTAATTTTGAGATCATCTGCGTCAATCTTGGGATTATCTTCATCAAATTTTTGATCATCTCAATCAATTTAGCGATTATATGCATCAAAGTTTGTTAATATCTGCATCAATGCCTTGATTATATGCAACAATGTCTTGACTTCTGCATCAATATCTCGATTATCTGCATCAATGTTGTGATTATCTGCGAAGGTGTTTGGATTATCTGGAACAATGTTTATATTATTTGGACAGATGTGTTTGAATTGAATGCATTTAGGTCAATGTCTTGGCTCAATGTGTTTAGGTCAACGTCTTGGCGCAATGTGTTTAGGTCAATGTCTTGGCGCAATGAATTTAGGTCAATGTCTTGGCGCAATGTGTTTAGGTCAACGTCTTGGCTAAATGTGTTTGGGTCAATGACTTAGCTCAATGTGTTTAGGTCAATGTCTTGGCTCAATGTGTTTAGGTCAATGACTTAGCTCAATGTGTTTTGATCAATGTCTTGGCTCAATATGTTTAGGTCAATGTCTTGGCTCAATGTGTTTTGATCAATGTCTTGGCTCAATGTGTTTAGGTAAATATCTTGGCGCAATGTGTTTAGGTCAATGTCTTGGCTCAATGTGTTTAGGTCAATGGTCAATGTCTTGGCTCAATGTGTTTAGGTCAATGTCTTGGCGCAATGTGTTTAGGTCAATGTCTTGGCGCAATGTGTTTAGGTCAATGCTTTTGGATCATTGCGTTTGGGCAAAAAAATCCCACGCCTTGTAGATTTCGTTCTGCGAAGTCTGCACCAACGTAACTTTTTGAAGGACAGATGGCAAGGGAAAATAATAAAGTATAGAAATATATATGTATATGTATAAAAATAAATATATGTTTTATATATTTTGATATATATATTTATATTGTTCCATTACTGTCAACAATCACCATTTGATTTTTTTTAAAAATAAAGCTATTTTTTCTCACCTGGTTTCACCTCTGTGAATAGAAATAAAATTATATTTCTTTAAATTTGTATTTTTGTTTATGTTACTAAAACAATTTTGTATGTTATTATATTTAAAAGTTGGAGTATTGTGTACTTTCTAAAGTATTATTTTAAAGTGTCAACTTAAATCCGATTCAAATATATTTCAAGTATACATTTTAAAATTAATTTGTAAATATTATTCAAAGTTAATCATAAAGTTGAATGAATTGTTAAATTTAAAAAAAAATTGAACAAATGAATTCAAAGTTTAAAAAAATTGAGTTATTAAATATAAATGTGTATTAATTCATATTAAAGGAATTTGAAATTAGATCTTTATTTATAATTCTGCACAAAATTATTTTGAAACATGATATTAATATACGTCGTTTGACTAAATATAATACTGAAGGAATGGATGGATACAACACTAGAAATACATTGAAATCGAAATCAACTCACCAGGCAAGTTTTAAAATGAATCTTAAATTAAACTTATATTTAAATATAAAAAGAAATCTTTTTAATATTATTTTGTTTAAAGATCAAATGTCGAAAAAATTATTTGGAAAAGAAAACTAATCAGGATAAACTACAAATGACCATTAATTTAAATTCAATCGATTTTTCTTAACAAAACTAAAGTAAATAGAGTGGGTCACGTGTTACTTACATGGCTCAACTGTTGCACGGGAAAAAAGAAAAAACAACACGTGTTATGCTTTCAATTAATAAAATACCAAAACTTATCTTTCTAGTTGCATTCACAACTGTTAATTCTTATGACTAAATCTCTACTCATAACCCAATCAATCTAATGGGAGAGAATGTTTAGAGATTTAAAAAAACATTTTTAGATTCTTATCAATCTCACAATGAAATGTATTTTAGTACCAATGTAAAATAACGATCACGTCTCAAAATATGTTTTTTTTTAGTACCAATGTCAGAAATGTTCATGACTCTCATCTTCATTAAGTTGTGTAGAATTATGATATGGTTCAAACCTTTCTCAAACATGTAAAATTATTCACGGCTTTAATGAATTCTATATCATCTAGAAGTCAAACAAGACGGCAAATATAAAAGGCATAAAATTATAATATTTCCTTCATTTGTGTCACTGTCTCGATTGTCTGAATCAATCTCTTGATTATCTACTTCAGTTTTAGGATTATCTTCATTAATGTTTGGATTATCCGGATCAATGTTAGATTATTTGGGTCAGTGTGTTTGGGTCAATGTGTTTTGGTCAGTGTGTTTTGATCAATGTGCTTTGGTCAATGTGTTTCTGCAAATATGCTTGGGTCAATGTTCTTGAGTCAATGAGGTTTGGTCAATGTGTTTTAGTTAACTTGTTTCGGTCAATGTGTTTGCGTCCATGTGTTGGTCTCATTGTTTTCAGGTCAATGTGTTTTGGTCAATGTGTTTTGGTCAATGTGTTTCGGTCAATGTGTTTGGGTCAATGTGTTTGGGTCAATGTGTTTGGGTCAATGTGTTTGGGTCAATGTGTTTGGACGAAATTTTAAGCCTCTAGAATTTAAGTTCCACGAAACATATAAATAAACATTTTACAAAATGAGTAAGAGTAATATTTCTATTTCTAACATTTTAAGGAATCAAACGCATTACTCAATTTATAAAACAGATTAAGCTCAAGCACACTATCTACGTGACATGACAAACCTATTTCACTTTTTATTATTGTGATAGGACATAAGTGTATCTAATATTTATGTGAAAGGACAGGATGCACAACGTGATTAATGGAATAAATTTACTCACAAGCAATAGGGACCTGTGTTCCTCCAATAGCTGTGAATAAATGGTAAATCGTTGAATAACTTCGTATCAATAGAAAAACTTTCATGGTAATGAAATGTTGATTTTTTTTGGGTGTTTTATACATGTTTTATACATAACTATAAAAAATTAATGGTATAGAAAATTCTATCCTTTCTACAAATAATAATTAATATATTTTTAAAAAACCTTTATGTGTCGTATAGTAATCAAATTTACTGTAAAATATAGTAAACATTATATTTATGCATAGATTGCAAACATTTAAATTTGTGAAGTTATTGATGTGTTAACTGACCAGCACAAGCCGTCTTGACCAACTGAGACAGGACGTTTACAAGATCATCGAAATCGTGGGTTCTGAAGACGTAGTCCGGGCGGCTTGCCATGCTCAGAAGTTCTGTCTGGGTGGCATTCTTTCCAATCCCAACAGAGAGTATCGCGACACCCGCTTTCTTGACTTTTGCGGCAGCGGCAGAAGCTTAGGGCAGATAATGCAAGGATTGAGGATAGACAAACATAGAGGTCTACGACTGATAAGGTGTGATCTTAAACAAACATTTGCAATAATATTTTATTTATCCTGTAATCTCTTGTAAAAATGTTCTTTAATCTTTCAGTGTTTTTTTTGGCCAAAAGTTGTTAGTATGTATCTCTGATTAGTGCATGTAAACATTGTCTCTAAAAAGTGTCTTTAAACAATGTCCCTAAACAGTGTCTGTAAAACGTGTCTGCAAACAGAGTCACTAAACTGTCTGTAAACAATGACTGTAAACAGGGTCTGTAAACATTGTCTCTAATCAGTGTCACACAACAGTGTCTCTAAACAGTGTCTGTAAACAATGACTGTAAACAGAGTCTGTAAACATTGTCTCTAATCAGTGTCACACAACAGTGACTCTAAACAGTGTCTGTAAACAATGACTGTAAACAGAGTCTGTAAACATTGTCTCTAATCAGTGTCACACAACAGTGTCTCTAAACAGTGTCTGTAAACAATGACTGTAAACAATGTCACTAAACGGTGACTGTAAACATTGTCACTGAACAGTGTTTGTAAACAGTATCACTAAGCAGTGTTTGTAAACAGTATCACTAAGCAGTGTTTGTAAACAGTTTCACTAAACAGTGTCTGTAAACATTGCCACTAACCAGTGTCACTAAACAGTTTCTGGATCGTTTTGTTAAATATTTTAGCTTCCTAAGTAATATGTTATATATATCATTCATCTGGTTATGTACAAAAAAAAAAGAGTTAACATTATTATTTATGGAGATGTACACACATTTAATTAATATATATATATATATATATATATATACATATATATGTATATATATATATATTATATATATATATATATTTGGATGAGCTATGTTGAACATAACGCAATAGAAACGAACCAATTTAAATACATTGTGATTTTTTTCAAATTAATGAAAGTGATATTCTATTATTTTACGGATATCGAATAAAAATAAATGTGTTAAAATGGGAAAAAAAATTAATTAATTTATTCTAAATAAACACCTAGATGACGTCAAAGCACGAATAGCCTACTTTAGCCAAAGCTCTAAGCTTCTTTCATTTAAAAACTGTGCGTAACAACACCAAATATGTACTTTCCCAAGTAGAATTAAGACAATTAATTGGTTGCTTTTAAATTGTTAATGAAACACACGCTCTTTTAGCTTTGTATTTTTAATGTAAAATAAGTATTTTATTTTAGTTCCAAAAAAAACTTTTATTAAATTTATAAGGTATCTAATAAAACTTTAACCCTTAAAAATACATTTAATAATAAAATGCCGTTTACGTCAACCAATGCAGGTAAACTCCATATCCAAATAGCATTTACTAATGCTCTAACACTCATCCAAATAAGTACAAGCCATATGTTGTGCAAAAAATATTATTTGCACACTTAGGGAGTTACAATGCCGTGTTTGATTTTATTTTATATTTGTAAATCTTGTAGTGAGTTTGGGAGGGGGGAAGGGACGTCGATGTTTTTATTTGGCCCCTGGCAGAACAAGATACGTCTCAGAATAAACGGATTTGGAAAAAAAAATAATCATTTAAGTACGTACATATTAGGGGTAGGAATTAGGGTTTGTATATTTTTACGTGGATGATAATATTTTTTAAATCCAATGATATTACAATTGTGAAAAAGAGAACTTGCATTAATTTTTTACACAAAAAAACAACAACACATGTTTGCCAATTAAGAAAATCAATGGAGTTAACAAAATGTGGGTACATCTTCATAAAGGTACCATGAATTTCAAAATCAAAAAAAAAAAAATTACACAGGTGAAAATTTAATTGTGCCAAATAGAGGTGGGTTAATATTTCTTTCAAAAAAAAATAAAATTTATTTTGTTTTTATTTTGCGATTTATAAAGTGGGTGTACATTTTTATGAGATAAATGTCATTTCTTTTTTTTTTAAAGTCCACAAGACTGTTACTGACGTGAAAACGGTATAAAAGATTTCTTCGTTTAATTAATTGTTTTTCGTTTTACGCTTTTTGGTTATTATAGTAGGAAAAAAAGGCAAAAATGTGGTTTAATATTTAATGACGATATCAATATATTAAATTCCGTTACCATAAAATATATTTAATGTGGTATTTTTATTTTTTTGTTGTAAATTTAAGATTATGTTTTTGACAGTTTGGAGGAAAAGGTGGTCGTTCAGAAGCACGACAGGGGTAGGGTAGGCACGAATGGGGGATGGATAGGCACAAAAGGGTGTAGTGTAGGAACGGAAGGGGGTAGGGTAGGCACGAATTTAAACAATTTAAAAAGGTAAGACATCTTAAATATTTCTCTAGCGCAAAAATCATTCGTCAATGGACTCCTTTAGTAACAAAACGATATAATTTGCAATAGTCACAGATATCAGTAATTGAACAATAATAGGATACAAGGAATATTGTCATTATTTCTAATATAATATACAGAGTTTTTAGACGTGCGAGAAACTGGCCAATAAGTGTTGAATAAAAAATGAAGTTTGTTTTGGAATGGAGAGAAAAATTGAGAATGGTTGAACGGCCTGGCTGAGTTGACATTGTCTCGCGATTCATATTTTGTTGATATCATTATTAAAGAAAATTTAAAAAAAAAAATATTATGTTATGTAGAAGTTAAATAGTAATTGAAATTCATGTTATATAATTTAAAGTATCTTCAGATTTTATGGAAAGCATTTAATATTGTTAATGTCAATATTAAAATCTGTCGCTATTTTAACCCACACTGTCTCTGATATTTGTAACGAAATAGGACTGTGACATTTATCAGTTAGATTTGGTAATTTAATCTCATTTTTAGAGAAAAGGAAATATAATTAAATGGTGTGAAGCAAGGGTATGGTAGGTGAATAATATGTAGCCGAAAAATACTTTTTAGAACGCAATTATGTTAGAAACATGCAGATCTTTCCACAGATACTTCTCATTAAAATAAGGAACGGGTATATTTTAGTTATAGCAGGTAGAAAGTATGGCAAAAGCCAATCATTTTTTCCTGATAACATCGGGTCATATATTATATATATATATTATATATTACTTCTTTAACGAAACAACTGAACAATTACTTAATGGCGGTTTGTTGGACTGTCCGTCTGTCAGAATAATGACAACATCAGGGGCGTTCGGCCTCCCTCCAGCTGCGCCCTCAAACATTTTACTGGTGCGGATGAGGTCCAGGGCCTTGTCAGTGGCGGTTCCACCTTCGGTGTAAGGTGTGTTAAGGATAGCCTACGGGATTAGAGACAAGGAAGTAAGCCTACGGGATAAGAGACAAGAAGGTAAGCCTACGGGATTAGAGACAAGAAAGTAAGCCTACGGGATTAGAGATAGGAAGGTAAGCCTACGGGATTAGAGACAAGAAGGTGAGCCTACGGCATTAGAGATAAGAAGGTGAGCCTGTGGGATTAGAGATAAGAAGATGAGCCTACGGGATTAGAGATAAGAAGGTAAGCATACGGGATTAGATACAAGAAGGTGAGCCTACCAGATAAGAGATAAGAAGGTGAGCCTTTGGGATTAGAGATAAGAAGGTGAGCCTACGGGATTAGAGATAAGAAGGTGAGCTACGGGATTAGAGATATGAAGGGGAGCCTACGGGATTAGAGATAAGAAGGTGAGCCTTTGGGATTAGAGATAAGAAGGTGAGCCTACGGGATTAGAGATAAGAAGGTGAGCCTACGGGATTAGAGATAAGAAGATAAGTCTATGGGATAAGAGATAAGAAGGTAAGCCTACGGGATTAGAGACAAGAAGGTGAGCCTGCGAGATTAGAGATAAGAAGGTAGTCAAGATAGTGAACGGGTTCATACAATAAGGTAATGATAGTCAAAGGAGTCATACAGTAAGGCACTGATAGACAAAGTAATAATAATATAAGGTCACTATAGTCAAAGTAATCATGCTTGAAGGTGATGATAAACAGAGTAATCATACAATAGGGTGATAATACACAAAGTAATCACACAATAAGGCGATGACAGACAACGTTAAAAAAAAGTTAGGTTTGGGCTAAGCTAAGGAATAACCTAAAAATAATGCTTTTATAGTAACATGATACTGAGCAATGCTATTTTTTTGTACTTAAATAATAAAATAAATAGCAAGATAAGAAATCATAGATTTTGTAAAATAAATAAAAGGTGTTAGAGCAGTGGTTCTCAACCGTCCTATGCTGGGACCCTTTAAGACAGTTCCTCTTCATATTGCGACCGTCAGCCACAAAATTATTTTCGTTGCTACTTCATAACTGTATAGCTTATTTGTTTTCAGATGGTCTTAGACGACCCCTGGGAAAGGGTCGTGCGACCCCCGAAGGGGTCGCGAACCACAGGTTGAGAACCACTGTGTTAGAGGATAGCCTAAACACTAATAGTAAACAAAATAATAATCTCGGTGACGAGGACACTTTAAAACACTTCATTATCTTTTATTTGCTTTTGCAAGTAACAAAGGGAACTGCAACCCATGCAGCTTCACGGGCAGCCCAGAATCGTTAAATGGAAAGAACAAAAAATAATAGAAAGTATTCTTAGATTGCTTTCAATATCTCAATAACAAACACAGAAAAAGTGTTGGAGCCTGCTAGAGACACATAATTGCTCTGCTAGTACTCTAACCTATGCTAGACCGGGAACTAAACATAATCATTGAATATCAAACCTTACCCTGTAAAGGGCCCTATCGTCTGTGGTATACTGGTTCAAGTCAAAAAATTTCTTGGCGTCACTGTTAAAGTAGATGAGACCAAATCGGACGTCATTGGGACCAGTCTTGAATGAGGCCGCAACGTTCGTGGTGAAGGAGACTTCTTTCTTGAAGTTGTCGTTGCCGATACTTCCAGAGGAGTCAAGGACGAATAAGATGTCGGCAATGCCTCTGCACTGAAAGGGTAGTGGGGCTGGTTTTTTTTTGTTTTTTTTTTAATTTAAGATAACATAAATTATAATCTTTGTTTGGGCCAAATGCAGTCGAAAATCTGTTGTTAAAGACTATCCGGGTACCCCTATGAAATCATAGCTATCGCATTACTCCTATAAAATCATAGCCATCTGGTTGCTCCTACGAAATCATAGCTATTTCTATGCTCCTATGAAGTTATAGCTATTTTATTACTGCATTTAAATCGCAGCTATCTGGTTACTCCTATTAAATCATAGCTGTCTGGTTACTCCTATAAAATCATAGTTATTTATTACTCCTATGAAATCATAGCTATTTATTACTCCTATGAATTTTTAGCTATCTCATTACTCTTTTGAAATCATAGCTATTCGAGTCAATCAACAAATCAATCAACGTGTCATTCAGCGAATTAATCAACAAATCCTTCAACGAATCAAGCAACGAATCAACAATAAGTCAATCAATGAATCAATCAAGGAATCAATCAACGAATCATCATCACATCAATCAACAATTTAATCAAATAATCATTCAATTAATAAATCAATAAATCAATCAACGAATCAATCAAAAGATCAGTCAAAGAATCAATCAACGAATCATCAAAACATCAATCAACAATTTAATCAAATAAACATTCAATGAATCCATCAATGAATCAATCAACGAATCAATCAACGAATCAGTCAACAAATGATCAACGAATCAAAATATCAGTCAAAGCATCAATCAACGAATCAATCAAAAGATCAGTCAATGAATCAATCAACGAATCAATCAAAAGATCAGTCAAAGAATCAATCAACGAATCAATCAAAGATCAGTCAATGAATCAATCAACGAATCAATCAAACTTACCTAATTTACCGCCAGGCGCTGGAAAATAAAGTGAATGAAGAATTACTTTATCTGGTAACCGTAGTGTTCTGATTTTATGCAAACTCATAGTTAATTGAAACATATAGTTAATGCAAGCATATAGTTAATGTATAATCATAGTACATGTATACTCATAGTTAATGTGTAATTAATTTAAACTCATAGTTAATGTATAGTCTTAGTTTATGGATATTAATAGTAGATCATGTTTTCACAGTCCAAAAGTTAATTTTTACAATTCTTTGTGCGATCCTCTCTGTAATCTTCCAGTTACAGTCAAACATTATTTCTTTTACCTACCTTTAGAACTGCATTCTACTAATGATGTTTGAATAATTTGCCAGTGAATCATTCCATGTATTGTGCGCAAGTACGTTACTTTCGATTAACAATCATTCGTCTTTTAAACAAATCAAGTCAATGACTGGAAGTTTCACGGATTAATAACGTCAAATTGGAGTTGGCGTTGGTAAGTCATCGAGTGTGATCTCTTAATATCCCCCTTCCCCCCTTCCCGGTCGCGCCACCAGACCATGCGGAAGCACGCCGGGATCCTCCCCCTGTCCTGGGGGACGTCTAGTCGACTGAAAACGCTGCGTTTAAAGCGTTCGCGGTCCACTCCCCTTGTGACTGAACGGCTTTGCTTCCTCTCCAGGGGAAAGGTGTTGTGTTACTTCCTCCCACCGTCCAGGGAATTGTCCGGTCGGGACGTAAGCGGAGACGAAACAGACGCCCAGGAGCGGCTTTCTAAGGCCCGCATAGCTAAAATCATCGACAAGGGTTTTGACTCCAACCCAGACCTTATATCCATTATTGGCAACAATTAATCATGTTATTGCGTTCCTCCCGTTGCGTTGGGAATCATGCAGTGGCCGGAGTTTTTTAACTTCGGGAGGAAACCTCCCTACTAGTCTGCTCCGCCACTAAGAGGAAAACCTGTGTGGACGCCCTTTAAGTTCCTCGGAGATGCTCCGCTTCCGCGAGCAGCACGGCATAGTAACAAAAGGTTTCATTCGCTGTAAAGCTTAGTTGAGACTACTTCATTGCATGGTTCATTTGGTAATCACAGTACATTAGATTAATTTTTTAATTCTCATGACAATCATTATTAACACATTTTCATTGATAATCTTGTCAAATGTATCTCACAACCCTACTCAGTAGTTACAAAACTCATGTTGAAGAAACATGAAAAATAAACTCTTTAGACTTTTTTTAACCAAAAAATAATTGACTTCATTTATATGTCAAAGTCCGAGAGTCACCGAGCATGTAGTTCAACCAACCAAATACAATGTTGTATCAATTAAATCACAAGGCAAAATGTTGATTTTAAAAAAACACAAAGAACCATGCATCTGTAACCTCTGGTGAAATCAGTATCCGCTCATGAGATTAAGTCCCGAATTGTAATCTGACGTGGCAACGCAAACCCGTTCATTACCATTCAAGTTGATGTACTCACCGTAATAGAAACTGGCCGAATATCGGCTTCGGTTCTAGTCTCGACGCCGAAAGTTGTCATTTTATCAATTTCGGATTAGTTTCGGTTGCGGCCGAATGTTTCGTTATGCTGTTGGTTTAGGCTTCGGTTTCGGCGAAAAGTCATTTTTTAATTTTCCGTCTGGTTTCCGTTTGGGTAATAAGTGGAGAGACTGCAAACAGGTTCGATCAATTTGAAATGAGTAAAACAAAGTAAGGTTAACCATAAAAAAGGAACGTAACTAAACAACGTTGTTATGTTGCGTTCCTTTTTCAGGTTTAACCTTACTTTGTGCTACTCATTTCGTACTTTTCAGGTTTGGCCCGAATTCGGAAAATCACTTTGGTCATACTCTGTTCCACAACATACTCAACCCACTTGTAGGTTGATATGCACTTTAGATAAAACAACACCATCATTACAGTTTATCTACCCACCCCAAGAATACTTACCATCTTTATTTATTCATATAAACTTACCAAGACACACGAGACATCTTTATATATTCATTTACACTTCACATAACATACTTACCATATTTAAATATCCATATATACTTTCCAGAACTTACCATCTTCACATATTAATATACACTTTCCATAATGTACTCTAAACCCGGCTTTACAGTGATCGACCTCCAGGTAACACATTTACACAAATTCACAGTAGATGAACTTTCTGGCCGCATACTTACCATCTTTGCATTTGACCAACAGGCCACCCCAAGCACATAAGGCATCGGCGCTGGTGTCCACCGACCCACCCAATGTGAACGTCCCCCCATTAGCAACTGTTTGAGTTATGCCATTGATTTTGACTGTGAAATAACATGCCATAAAAAAGGAATTAATATTTCACAAATTCTCTTGTTCCAGGATGAATAAAAAATGTTTGCGGTGTGTACAAAAAAAAAAAAAAAAAAAAAAAAAAAAAGCCAAAACAAGGAAAAAAAAAAAAAACAAAACAAAAAAAAAATGTTTGGGGGTTAAAAAAAAAAAAAAAAAAAAAAAAAAAATCACAGCCTAGACTACGGCAAGAAAAAAAGATTTGACCATAAATCATGAAGTTGTAGATTCGATTATAAAAATAACATCAAAATATGAATTATGAGTATTCACAAAAAAGAAAAAAAAAATTCTAATATACTTTTCTTTGTTTTAACTACTGAGGTTTGAATTACAATTACTAATTATAATAATAAAATGTTTCTTATAATCATAATAATAAAAATAATAATAATAATAAAATATATCTTTTATTATTATAATGGTAAAAAGAAACATTTTTTTTAAACAATGGTTCTTAAAAAGAATCTCATCACTAGATGGTCCATTTTTACACATGTAGAAATCTATAAATGTCAAGTTAGGCACAACATTTGCGCGCGTTAAAAAAAAATATATACATCCAGTAAGCCACAATGAGTTTTTAAATAATCTAAGTCTAATAACCTTTTATAGTCATTATAAGCTACAACCATGTACTATAACTCTTTTATCTATAACTATGTACAATAACGCTATTACCTACAACTATGTACTATAACTCTATTACCTACAACTATGTACTATAACTCTATTACCTACAAATATGTACTATAAATCTATTACCTACAACTAAGTACTATAACTCTATTACCTACAACTATGTACTATAACGCTATTACCTACAACTATGTACTATATCTCTATTACCTACAACTATGTACTATAACTCTATTACCTACAATTATGTACTATAACGCAATTACATACAACTATGTACTATAACTCTATTACCTACAACTATGTACTATAACGCTATTACCTACACCTATGTACTATAACTCTATTACCCACAACTATGTAATATAACTCTATTACCTACAATTATGCACTATAACGCTATTACATACAACTATGTACTATAACTCTATTACCTACAACTATGTACTATAACTCTATTACCTACAACTATGTACTATAACTATATTACCTACAACTATGTACTATAACTCTATTACCTACAACTATGTACTATAACTCTATTACCTAAAACTATGTACTATAACGCTATTACCTACAACTATGTACTGTAACTCTATTACCTACAACTATGTACTATAACTCTATTACCTACAACTATGTACTATAACTCTATTACCTACAACTATGTACTATAACTCTATTACCTACAATTCTGTACTATAACGCTATTACCTACAACTATGTACTATAACTCTATTACCTACAACTATGTACTATAACTCTATTACCTACAATTATGTACTATAACGCTATTACCTACAACTATGTACTATAACTCTATTACCTACAACTATGTACTATAACTCTATTACCCACAACTATCTACTATAACTCTATTATTTACAACTATCTACTATAACGCTATTACCTACAACTATGTACTATAACGCAATTACCTACAACTATGTACTATAACGCCATTACCTACAACTATGTACTATAACTCTATTATTTACAACTATGTACTATAACGCTATTACCTACAACTATGTAATATAACTCTATACCTACAACTATGTATTATAACTCTATTACCTACAATTATGTACTATAACGCTATTACCTACAACTATCTACTATAACTCTATTATTTACAACTATGTACTATAACGCTACTGTCTACAACTATGTACTATAACGCTTTAATATACCACTATGTATTATAAAGCTTTAATCTACAATTGAAAACAAATTGCCGAAACTTATACATTTGTATATTTTATGTATTAATTATTTAAGCTTTATATATATATTTATATATATTGTATTAATTACATTATCTTTGTGTGTCTCATTAATCCACTTAAACGCTTTATTGCAGTTTATAATGATTATTTTTCTTTTTAATGTTGTCGAATTAGTCCACGTTTTCCAGAAACTACCTTAAGTTTATGAGGTGTGACAATGTCAAATTTGCTTGTGATCAAATGTTTTTAAAAAAAGTTTTCAATATCAGTATTAACAAAAATACATACTCACACTGCCTTTTATGTTGTAGACAGTTAATTGAACAATTTTTTAAAGAAACTAATCAATGATATGGATTAAATTTTGATTAAAATGTAAAGCTTAGCTACAACAATATAAAATATTAACAAAGAATGTTTAAAAAATAAACAAACAAAAAACGAATAGAAACACATAATTCAGCGATATAAAAATTATGATGAGTTTACCTGTCAAGGTTCCGTCTGCCTGAGAGACAAAGAGCGTTGCTATGACGACGAGAATGACTTGCATTTTTTGAACCGAATCGCCCCCCCTGCGGATAAAAATAGGAGTAATAATTTTAGCAATTTAATAGCCATCTATTATTTGTATTAATTTTTTTTTTTTAACGAATGGAAAATAAATTATCATTTTTGTCACGCATGGTTATAAAATCAAAGAAACGTAGAGCTGTGGCTAAAATAGGCAATCGCGCTATGAAGTCATTTGCAGGATTAGATAACATTAATTTTATTTTTAAAATTTGACTAAAATAAAAGCGGATTTAACGTCTTTATAGCGCATGCGCATCTATTCGATTTACTTAAAACATTAGAAAATAGCTATGATTGTTTTTTTAGGAATCCGAACGTACTTAAATGTTATCGGTTCTTTGGCGTTGTGTCAGTATAGTTCATTATAATATCTATGTATTAAACCGCGCTGATTGGTTGACACCACAGTTCAACCTTTTTAAAAGAAGTAATAAGGTGCTGGTGCCTTGGTGAGTAAACATCAGTAGCAGATTAGTGGCGTTGGCGACAGCATAATGGTGGATATCGTCATGAGCCCCAGAAATAAGGAATTTTTTTAAAAAAATGCTTTACGTACGGAATTATATTAGTTTTATTTTCAGACATCTGATTGTCTCAGATTCCCTGGTTAAATGTTTAAATAGCTTTTTAAAAAGCCCACCCCCACCCCATTCCTGGTTACGGTGTTTCTATCCTTTAATGATGCATTGTGGAAAAGAATTTGTTTTATAGCGTAATACAAAACATGGTCGATTGATGAATCTTTCTGTAGCAGCGAGTTTGTTGGACTGTGGAAAGCCATAGATCACACTAGACTGGTTTGTGCAAAAAAAATTTAATCAGGGTACTGCCATCTAAGTGCCACTCAGCTTAGATCTCATGTGACTTGATTGTAAAACATTTTTGATCAGTGTAATGCCATCTAAGTGCCACTCAGCTTAGATCTCATGATACTAGATTGTGCAACATCTCTGATCAGTGTAATGCCTTCTAAGTGCCCCTTAGCTTAGATCTCATAATACTTGATTGTGCAACATTTCTAATCAGTGTATGCCTTCTTAGTGCCCCTCAGCTTAGATCACATGTGACTAGATTGTGCAACATCTCTGATCAGTGTAATGTCATCTAAGTGCCCCTCAGCTTAGATCTCATGTGACTAGATTGTGCGACATCTCTGATCAGTGTAATGCTTTCTAAGTGCCCCTCAGCTTAGATCACATGATACTTGATTGTGCAACATTTCTGATCAGTGTAATGCCTTCTAAGTGCCCCTCAGCTTAGATCTCATGACACTTGATTGTGCAACATCTCTGATCAGTGTTATGCCTTCTAAGATCCCCTCAGCTTAGATCACATGTGACTAGATTGTGCAACATCTCTGATCAGTTTAATGCCTTCTAAGTGCCCCTTAGCTTAGATCACATGTGACTAGATTGTGCAACATCTCTGATCAGTGTAATGCCTTCTAAGTGCCCCTCAGCTTAGATCACATGTGACTAGATTGTGCAACATCTATGATCAGTGTAATGCCTTCTAAGTGCCCCTCAGCTTAGACATCATGTGACTAGATTGTGCAACATCTCTGATCAGTGTAATGCCTTCTAAGTGCCCCTCAGCTTAGATCTCATGACACTTGATTGTGCAACATCTCTGATCAGTGTAATGCCTTATAAGTGCCCCTCAGCTTAGATCTCAAGAGACTTGATTGTGAAACATCTCTGATCAGTGTAATGCCTTCTAAGTGCCCCTCAGCTATGATCTCATGTGACTAGATTGTGCAACATCTCTGATCAGTGTAATGAAGCGCATGTATTTCTGGAGTACAAAATGATATTTTAGGTAGGAGTGCACTATGTCTATCATCGATGGAACATAAGCTTTGGACAGAACTCTTCAAGAACTCCTAAAAAGTGAATGCGTTATGGATGGGTTCAATATGCTTCGGGTCGGTGATTTCAAGGCAGACACGACTGGCCTTTATAATGAGGTCAAACCTCTTTTAAGTCATCTAATGACGTTCCTAAAGTTCAAGTGCGATCTTTGCGAGTCAAAATTAGCTTTAATCTTATAAGCGATCTAAAGATAGATTAGTTCTCAGCATTCAATCTCTAGCTTTTGTCTTACACTTATTTAGAGTTACGAGAGTGCGATTACTTTAGAAACTATTCTTACACCTGCTTTGGACTTATAAGAATGTGATTACTTGAATCATTAATCTTTTATTTGCCTAGGAAGCGTGAGAGTGTCATCATATTAAACACTAGTCTATACTTACACTGGTTTTGGACTGAAAAGAAATTCATTATTTTAAACAATATTCTTACACTTGTTTTACTATGAGAGAGTTTTACTTTAAATAATAATTTAATTTTAAATTTGTTTTGGACTCAAAAGAAAGGGATTATTTTAAACAATAATATTACAACTGTTTTGGATTATTTGAACCATGAATCTTACACTTGTTTAGGAGGCGCGAGAGTGTCATTACCTTCAAAAATAAAGTTACACTTGTATTGGACAAACGCAATGTACTTACCTAAAACCGTGAAGCTGTCCAGTAGGCCTGAATCAGCGGAAGAGAAACACATTTCCCGTTTTATACCTTTTCATCTCAAAATTAAATTTTACAATATTTTTTTTTAAAAAAAGTTAAATCAAAAATTAAAAAATAATTTAGATTTTCCCACCATAGTTTCAAGGCTATGCGTGTCCAGCACTTTATATGGTTCATTTAACTTAAAGCATCCTGAGGTACTTTTAAGTAACAGCCTGCATTAAGAAACTTTTTCATCAAGATTTAAAATATTCCGGTACATCCTGTAGAGTTCAATTGTCCAATTTCTATTTACGCCTGCATGGCCCCCCTGACAAACAAAAAAATGTTAAATCAATGACAGTTGACGATTATAATTTGGCAAGTTACTTGGATGCTTGCCAGAAACCAAAATGTTATTAGTCTCTCCATGGCTTGGAAATAAATTACATTTAATTATATTTAGTTTAAAATTACTATACTCTTCTTTTCGTCAAGATACACCCATAATGATTTTAGTATATTATTTTAAAGGAATGATAGTTAGTATTTCTTTTCTGTGTGTGTGTGTGTGTGCGTTGTAATTTGAAAAAGAAACGCTATCAACCCAAAGGGTCTTAAATTGTGTAGACTTGCGGACTTCAACACGTTTTTAGACAGTTCATTCAATATTTACATGGATTGAAAACGAAAAGGTAAAAATAATGAAACCAACAGATGAAACAATTTAATAAAAATTTAACTGAAAATGTTCCGTTGTTACTTTCTTACTCTGTCCACTTCTGTAAGCATCAACGTATTATATTTTTTTTACTCTGTCCACTTCTGTAAGCACCAACTTATTATATTTTTTTTACTCTGCCCACTTCTGTAAGCACCAACTTATTATATTTTTTTTACTCTGCCCACTTCTGTAAGCATTATCTTACTGTCTTCTTTCACTATGCCCACTTCTATAAGCACTACCTTACTGTCTTCTTTTATACTGTCCACGTGTATAAGCATCTTCTTTTATTCTATCCTTCATTTTCTTTTACTCCGTCCACTCCTGTAATCACATTCTTGATATCGTCTTTCATTATGAACGTTTTATCCCCTTTTACAATTGTCACAAATGACTGGGGCGGGATATAGGACAGAGCTCTATTGTGGTTAAGGTAACTTATAGGAAGGACGGAAACTGCTGTTAGTTTAGGGAAGGCATTGTTAGAGTAGGAGGTTAAGTTAAGGTTAATAGACTCTCACATCTTGATATAGTGGGGATTGTTTCTTTGGATAATAGTATGTTCGGGTTTTCCAGACTTCGCGTGATAGTTTTTGGGTTAACAATGAGAAGTTCTAATTGACCGGAAATTAGGGGGCAGGGGTGTGTTTATAGATAGCATTCCTGGACCACCTATGGGGGTAGAGAATCACACATAAGAGGGAGCTTTCACGGAGTTAAAGGAGTTGAGGGAGAGTGAACAGAGGTACAACGAGTTGAGGAAGAGGGAAAGGAGCGACAGTAGTTAGTTGAGGAAGATAGAGAAGAACTACGGATTAGTTGAGGAAGAGAGAGAAAAGAGCTACGATAGAACTGAACAGTTGTTAGGGAATACTTGCTAGAGACCAGAAGACGACAGATGATAGAAGAAACTTATATCTTAGAAATAAACATAATTTCATTATCGTTGGACACCTGGAGTTTGAGTTGTTGCATTTCGTCCAAGTCTACGTTGTGCTTTTGTCTGTCTCAACGCCTAGACACCCACAATATAAATCACAGAGAGGAGCGGTCCTTTACTGACCACTACTAAGTCAACCTAGTTTGTGTTAAGTCAGGACCGGAGCCCTCCTCCGTAACAACCTTTCTGTGAAAACAATTTCTTATAACACCAACTTGCAACGAATTCAGCAATAAAACTGGTTTGAGATTTTAAAAGGAGGATTGGGTTTTCAGAGTTCAGATGACGCCAAACAGCGATAAAGCCCCAGGAAATAGAATTCATTTAAATAACTGTGCAATTCAACCTGGCAAAAGTGTTTATAAAAATGTTGAAGATGCTTGAGTTGGATACATGGTGAATCAGCAGCTTGTATCTAGATGTGAATACAGTCATGGAAAGGGCCCGGAGGAAACATAGCCTATGCTTCATCAAAAGTACATCTATTCATTATTTCGTTGCTTTTTTTTTTTTAGCAGCCTTGCCCCACAAAGAACAAACACATCAGTAATGTACACATCCTTTCAATGTCAGCTCGCGCTAAATGACTTGTCATTATTTGACAATGGAACAGCTTTTGTGTGTGTTGGGGGAGGGGGAGTGTTCGCATTTAATTTATTATTTCGCACGATCATTATTTGTTTCATTTATTGTCTACATGGAATACAATAATTTAAACACTTCATAACAGAGGTTCTCTACTTTTTTTGTGGGTGGCCGTCTCCTGGATCCCTTTATAATGAGCCTGGGTCGCTTGACACATTCAGAAATAAGAAATTGTTTTAATATGCATTATTATTATTTTTTTTACCATCTTTTTTAAAAAAAATGTGAATATTAATCACAAGTAAATGGTTTATTCATTACTATGTGAATAAACAACAGCTACGTCTTAATTGCATTGTAAGACTTCCAGTGTTCTGCTTTTTTCAAAAACTATAACCGAAAACAATTCGATTTAAGGGCACTGATCATGTTTAATTTTTAATTGCTCTTTTTACGTTGAGTTTTATTTAATAATACGCCTTCCGTTCTTTTTGCACAATTTTAAAAACAGATTCAAACCTAAAACACAAACACACAAGTAATATGAACTTCATTGTAATGAATTGATTAGCCTTTAAGTAAGAAAATCAACTCCAAGATAGCTATTAAATATTATGTTTGAAAAAGATATTATAAATACGAAAATATTGATCAGTCTATAAGATAAAATAAAACCTATAAATAAGAAGATATTGATCAGTCCATCAGATAGAATAAAAACTATAAATAAGAATATATCGATCAGTTAAAAAGAGAAAATAAAAAAAGCGTAAATTTGAAAGTATTGTCCTGTCAATTAAAAACAATCAAAGCGCAATTTAATTTTTAACGTCGTTTTCTCAATAACCTTGAGTGTGGCATTAAAACTGTTGAAAATACTGCTTGAAAAAGAAGTGCGGCCAAGTTACATAATCGTATGGGTTGTTACATGTGTGACATGGCTGTTCAATATTGAATCTCTTTCAACCAAGGAACTGATGCAAAATGGACAGACGTGGTTTTATTGAACACATCGAAGTAATCAAATGAGACAAATTTGAATAAAATATATAGGATAAAATTGTAATAATCAATATTGTCCATGTACTACGCTTCCAAAAAGAAGAAAAATTAGTATTAAAACGAAGATAAAGTCAATTAAGACAATAAGTATTAATTAACAGTAAAACGCTTTTTAAAATCACCCACACTTTAATGATATAGACAATTTTAATGTCAATTTTTAAGATTAATTGAAACATATTGTCATTTGAATTGCCTTTGTAAGAAAGAGTTCTTAATTCACTTACATGCATTAATTACGAGACTTAAACTCATCTAAATTGCAAGGTCTAGTAATTATTGCATAGATAGCAGAGTGCAAGAGTGATTAAATTATGAGTGTGACTCGTGCCCCTGCCCTGGTAGTGTTCAGCACGGGCCGAGTTAATAGCAGGATTAGTGCACATGTTAACGTCACGCTTAGTGCACAAGTTTAACGTCACGTTTAGTGCACAAAATAACGTCACGTTTAGTGCACAAGTGACGAGCACGATTAGTGCACGCGATAGCATCACTTTTAGTGCACACGTTAACATTTCCTTTTGTGCACAATTTAGTATTGGGGTAACATTGGTTATAATATAATCATCTTGAACAGCCATAATGATGACCCAATTCAAAGATTGCGTTAGCAGTAAGACTGTCGAAATGAAATATATGCAGAACCAGGCATGCGTTGCAATGCCACACGAGGAAAGAATGTGTTTGTGTTTAAATAAAGTTTTTTTGAAGCAATTTTTATCAATACAATATATTATTTTGTTTTTCAGTCTGGTGCGTACACGAATAAATTAGAAGGATATTCGACGCGTGAGCAGGCCACACGCAGGTGTCCATGTGAGCAGGCCACACGCAGCTGTCCATGTGAGCAGGCCACACGCAGCTGTCCATGTGATCAGGCCACACGCAGCTGTCCATGTGAGCAGGCCACACGCAGCTGTGCATGTGAGCAGGCCATACGCAGCTGTCCATGTGAGCAGGCCACACGCAGCTGTCCATGTGAGCAGGCCACACGCAGCTGTCCATGTGAGCAGGTGACACGCAGCTGTCCATGTGAGCAGGCCACACGCAGCTGTCCATGTGAGCAGGCCACACGCAGCTGTCCATGTGAGCAGGCCACACGCAGCTGTCCATGGGAGAGGGATGGATTTTAAATTTTAATCCACACACTTGTAGCTAATGATCCACCCCTGCAATAGCTCTGTTTAAAATGATATTTTATAGCTCATATACAAACAAAATTATATTTTATGTTGTTCTATTGGTGACATACTTGACTATGGAAGGAAAAATAAAATGTATTTTTTAAGGGTAGATTGAATGAAATATGAAACGTCTTTTGCCAGAACTTTACCAATTTAAATAACAGCTTCTAAATAGATGATAAATCAAACACCACTAAATAAATGAAAAAAAAAAAGGATAGATTTGTAAGAAAACATTTGCCTTTACAGATTTTTAAAAAAATAAACATTTGATTAAATTATTTTAAAACACTTATTTTATATATTTCATGTACACAATTACTGATGTCATTTTATTGCCCTCTATAATAAATTTGAATAGTATTTTAAAAATTTAAATAGTAAAGTATACAATAGTATTTAAAAAATAACTAAACATTAAACAACTATTTAGGATCATGTGTTTGTAGTCGTTGACTGGGGCAAAGTAACCTCCAGCTTTTTTGTTGAGTTTTCACTTGACCAGTTGTGCAAATATGTGCAGTCAAAAGCTTAGAATTGTCACTGAAAAATAACTAACCAAATGATTTCCTTTAAAAAAAGTCATTTCGTTTCACCTTTCTTTAACACGTATAGTGTGGTGAAAAACTTCTACTGTCAGTTATTTGGAATCAATCTCTGAACTGCTTTGCTCTGGAGACTGAATCATCTCTTGCTTCGATTTTTTTAAAAAGGTTTAATTATTTTTAAAAAAATTGCAGCCATGAGGTTTTCAAATTTGATAAGTGATAATACACGACGTTATGCTGTGATCGAAATTGCAGTTCCTGGTTAAGGGAGCCTAGGGGAATATTAGCTGAAAGATGTTGAGGCTAGACGAATGAGCGCTTGATTATTTTATTTTTTTCAAAGTTATTTAGGAACATCAACAAATGCTCTAAAACTACATATTATAATATATTATGCCAAGGCAAAAAATATATATTGCTAGTTTTGTTTAAATTTCAATCACAAAATTATTCATGAATTAATTCAGACAAAGTTTGTTTTTTCTTCTCTTTTTTAATGTAATATTTAGAAAAAAGAAAATAAAAGCTTTTTTTTTTTTGGAAGACATAAAAATGACTATCCAAGTTAATGCCAGAGATAATTTTCTACACACGTGTATGCTAGTCCTTTATCTTTGAAACTGAAAACAGAAATTAATGACTGAATTTAAAATGTAGTAAAATTACAAGAAGAGTTTCTATTCAAATCTATATAGCTTCACAAATATATATTTTTTTGAAAACATTATAAAAAAGTTCACTTCATACTAAAATAATTGATCTTTTTTTTAAGAAGTCAATGTTTACAAACATACAATAAGAAAGACCCCGGTTCATTCGCTGGACACATTCCAATGTTCATTCGCCACACCCGTTCAATATTTCAATTCGCCACACCCCTTCAAAAGTTTATTTCGACACATCCATCCATGTTCAGTGGACAGACCCTATCCATGTTCAGTGGACAGACCCTATCCATGTTCACTTGAAAGACCCTATTCATATTCACTGGACACACCTTATCCATGTTCACTGGACAGATCCTATCCATGTTCACTGGACACACCCCCTTCCCAATAATCCAAATTCCAAAACCAATGCGGACGCCCTAAAATGCAAGTTGTTCGCGCAAATGTAAAAAATATCTCCTTTCATCTGATCATTCGCATTTAAAAATTTCAAGCAGCGATAAGTCCACTTGCATCGCCAGTGCACTATGACCTAGAGGCGTGTCCACTCACATCACCAGTGCACTAAGACCCAGTGACGTGACCACTCACATCACCAGTGCACAAAGACCCAGTGGCGTGTCCACTCACATCACCAGTGCACTAAGACCCAGTGGCGTGTCCACTCACATCACCAGTGCACTAAGACCCAGTTGCGTGTCAACTCACACCATCAGTGCACTAAGACCGTCACAGCACACAAGTAACAAGATGCTAGTTTGGGATATTTGATTGCTTGAATAATGACGCTAAACAACAAAATGGAAGATACTGCAGAAAGCCTTCCTCCGACAAGACAAAAATAAAGAGCACTTAAAAACAAAGAAAAATAACTTGTCAGCTAGCATCTTATTTAAGGTTATTAAATGCAATAAACGTGGTCTCAATAAAGCATCTTTTGAACACCGTGCGAGCAGCATTGCCACTCATCACGGCTTGCCTAACGTGTCAGTGTTAAAACCATCCCGGACATCGTAAAAATTAACCATGAAAACACAACCGATATTACTGATAACTGCAAACATTTGCGCCGATGTATGCGTCTGTCAAAAGAGCGGACGTTGAACAAGTTAAGCCTTCAGTTCTAACAGCAGCGTTTCTTAATGACTACTGTCTCGGCTACTCACCTTGACAAACGCGAGACGTGATTTCTTTTATCAGCTGGTTAAGGTGACCAAATGACTTGACCTTGAAAACGTTCAGTTCACTGCTGGCTATGTCTACTAACTCTGGCTCTACATCCGATCCTATGCCGGCTGCAATTATGACGACTCCCTCATTGGCCAGATTTTTAGCAGCTTCCTTTGCTGCGTAGAATAACATAGGAACATCGCAATTATATTCATGAAATATATATACATTTTTTTTTTTAAAGTTAAGACATGAAACAAGACCAATGTATTGATGATTCTTAACAAGGCATTTTGTCCGAAAATTAATTTCCCTTTTCTTCACGTGTTTCTAGCTCACAAAATATTCGTCCGGCGAATTGACCTACTTGCCGTCAGCCTACAAAGCTGAGATTGTGCACATAGACACGTTGTCGACCACAACACATTCTGTCAAATTGTCAGCCCCCACCCCCCCCCCCAACAACCCACCCCAACCGAACCAAAAAATCAGCTTTTCCTTCTTTTTAAAAAATTCGTCCGGCGAATTGACCTACTTGCCGCCAGCCTACAAAGCTGAGATTGTGCACATAGACACGTTGTCGACCACAACACATTCTGTCAAATTGTCAGCCCCCACCCCCCCCCCCCAACAACCCACCGCAACCGAACAAAAAAATCAGCTTTTCCTTCTTTTTTTTTAAGGGGAAGATGAGGGAAATATGATGAGACTGATTTCACAAAATAAAATTCCTGATAATTTCGCTAAATGATATTCTTTAAAAACAACAACAAAATTGCATTTGGTGCGTAAAATCTTCTATTTTCGGAAACAAATCTGCCGTGTAAAAGCGGATGTGAAATTAGAATATTATTGTATTTCAGGGCGTGCGTCTGCGATACCTTGGGGTTGGGGGGGGGCGGACCTAATTTGTATTCTTATAAAGTGCGTTACTTGAATGCATGTTTTGTCAAATTCTCATCCTTACCGACCATGGCTCGGTATTCAATTACATGGAGGATTGATAGGAAAAAACTTAGATTTTATGGGGTTATTTCATTTCAATGACTTAATACTGACCAAAAAAATTTATCATAAAGCTAATGACGTTCTTCTGTTGGCTAAATGTCTTTTCATAAATCGTGCGCCTGTGACCGGCTGTCTGACGGCTCAGAGTTGACTAGCCAAAACATGTACTTACTTAAATCCGATCTCTCCGACTTGCCCGCCAGGAGGACGATAACCAATTTGGCGGCGTTATAGCGTCCGCCCAGGTCGATGCTGAACATCTCATGATATCCCACAAAATCAAGGCCAAGGTCAGGTCTGCTTGACATATTTAATAGATGACTGTCTTTGAGAGCCTGTTGAGTTGAGTTGTTGCGAGTAAATCACGTCATCATTATTACTCGAAATTTTAGAGGTGTATTGACACTAGTGACTAGAGTGAGTTGTTGTGAGTAAAGCTTGACTCATCATCATTACTTATAATGTTGTGGATGTATGCTTAGAGTCAACGGAGTCTGTGGGTGGGATTCAATCACGATGACCGATTAAAATATTTATTGCTTCACGTCCTGAGACCAACTACTTATTTAATCAAATCCCAAACAACAGTCCCATGGATAAGTTTCAAATGATAGCTATATATTCTTGTACTGCTTGTCATCTTGGTTGTTTTTTAAAATCCAACTACTTACTTCTTCCGGTAATTACAATGACAATCAACCCATCTTTTAAAACTAGTTTCTATTTCTTGTCGTATTTGTATTTGTCCTGTCTGCTGAGGAGGGCTCTTAGCCGAAACGTCATCTTATTGTCCTGTCTTTCGATTCAAGCTTCCACATACCTTGTTCTATTATTTCCTTCACACAGCTTGATCGAATTCCTTCGTTTATTATCCTTTAATTATTATTGAGGTTTGCGTGCATCCTGTAACAGAAATACCTTTGTTAGATCATCGTGTGTTTTGAAATCTTTGATGTCAAACAGCTTCTTGGCGTCGTCGCTATAGGTGACGCCACCAAAAAGGACATCAGCGTCTCCTATGATGAAACTCCGAACGACAGCGGATGCCAGGTCAACAACTTTCTGGTAACTTGATTCATCTACAACTTTAGCCGACGCGTCTAAGATAAATATGACGTCAGCTGCAGCTCTGCAAGCTTTTGAAAACAAAATGTATCAGGTTGCGAGACAATATATCAAAAGGAGTTGGAATACTTTGTTTTGAACGATGTAAACAATAATGAAAATGAAGGAAATGTCTATTTATAAACACCTGAAACAAGGTCAATGGCTCAATTTAAAAAAAAAACAACAACAGATATCTTAACATATGCTTCATAATTGATAATTTAAACATTTAAACTTCGGTCACAAATATTTCACAAATGATGCTAATGCTGTGGCGTCCATAAATATATTATAATGCTAGCGTTTCAGTTCTTACACATATATTCTAATCATCCTTAAAATATTTTTAAGGGGTTTCAGTGAGATATGTAAATAATTTTATAGTGAATGTTTTCTGTAAAATACAACTTTCCTTGTTTTGGTGTTGTTGTTTTTTGTTGGTTTTATTAACAACTTTTTAATTAAAAAATAAATTTAATCGCTACTTTACGGAGGCAATTTCAAATGCCTGTTTCAAACAATATGACATCACAAAGGTAAACACAAATTATTATAATATAAATATTTTTTGGATTACTCTAGTTTACTCACCAATACTTCGGCCAGGTGTTCTGGAGGTACCATTTAAATCAGTAAGGTTTCCCTGAGCCGCTTTCGTTGTTGCTGTGTACACTACCATAAATATAATACATTTGTATGTAAATGAAATATTTGAGACATTACTTTAGATAGATAGCGAATGGTTAAATTAATCTGGTTATTAACTAACGTAAACATTTAAAAGGAATTTGAGTAATGACAAGAATGTGCTACGCACTGGCTTCTAATATGAGAAATTAATCTCTTATTTTAATTTTAATTGGATCGTTGTAAACAGTGCCTAACAAATGGACGATACCATAGAGTCAACAATGTTTAGGAAACTACACCCAAAACAGTTTCTAGTTATAATTGATAAGATTTAATAAGTATCAATGTAATTACAAAAGAAAAGAAATATCATTACAAATCATCAACTTACAGTATGGTAGATCTTGTACCGGTACACAGTTAATACAGTTAGAATAATGTGCCAATGAATAATGATGATTGCGAAATAAAAACATGTTGATTATGAGTATGAACATACAAATACACAAAGAATACTACAGGTCTCGTAAAGTTAATAATTTCTATCTGAATCTCCGTCTCTCCGTCCGTGCCTGTCAATCCCTTTTATAGGTCGCGTAAGTCCTGCCTTCAAGAAAAGACTTATGACGTGTTGTTTAATTCCTCGGGTTATCGAGCACATTCGAGAAAATACCAGGAGAGAGTCTAACATGCTTAATTGGTAAACATAGATGTAAACAAGATACATAAAACGAAGAGGCCACACCCACAACAGACGTTCCTGTCTGTTAGGATTCTTATTTAGGTCAAGTAAAGTTTAAGCATTGGGAATGTATGCTACATAACAAATAAAAAAAAGCATCTTTCCATAAAAACCTTACGTAAAACGATTCCGGAAATAACGACTGCTGGAATCAAGTGCATCACGTGACCCATGACATCTGTCCTGCAAGTTTTGAAAAGAAAAGAAAGATGTTATTTTTGCGAAGAATATCTGGCTGCTATTAAATCAGAGTATTATTGCATTGATTCATTAAATATACTCAGTCTATGCGTTCATTTAAAATTATATAAAGCCTTCAAAAGTGAATGGACGTCTTTGACACTGAAAATTTGAGTTTGAATAATCTGCTGTTTGGCCATCGGTGTTGAGTGGATTGCTTGGTAAGCTTTTCGAGATTCTTTTACGAAACTCGAAATTCAATGTCTGATGCCATTAAGAATTATTTATTGAATTATTAATATCGATTGTTTTCCAAAGAGCCACTTGTTGAACGTGATAAAGCGAGTGATCAATGTCAGATTGTGTCCCTTGTCAAATGATGTCATTGTCAGATATTGTCCAATGTCAGATAGTGTCCATTTGTCAAATGATGTCAATGTCAGATGGTGTACAATGTCAGATTGTGTCCATTTGTCAAATGATGTTAATATCAGAAGGTGTCCAATGTCAGATGTTATCCATTGTCAGATGGTGCTCAAATTTAGATGGTGTCAAATGTCTGATGGCGTCATAGGTTAGATGGTGTTCAACAGCAGAAAAAAATTCAAGACCAGGATATGTCCCTCGAAACTTTCAGCCTGGGTATCGTAAACATTGAACAGTTTGATAATGTACTGCCATGTTCATTTCATAACTTTCTCTTAGTAATCGATTATTTGGGGATATAAATTGCACACATGTCTATTAAAAAAAAGTTTTTTTTTTTAAAATGTAAGGCATTGACATCGGCTGTGTTAACACTATTGTAAAGTTCACCAAGAATCCAGTTAATAGTAACAATAATGAGTTAATGTTGACAATTATGACTATAAGTAGACAATATTGAGTTAATGTTGACAATAATGAGTGATTAAACTTCTTAGACTCGAACGTCCAACTATTGTGTATTTACCAAGAAAAGAATCATGAACATTTGCATAACAACCGTCCAGACGAATGAACTGATACTTAAGACATTCGAATCATGACTTTGTGGTACCAAATCCTCTTACAAGACCTTCAAACTAAACACGATATAACGTGTCTTTGAGAAATAATGGTACAACATTGTTACTTACGGATTTTAAGTTGACTATGAAGATGCTCAAAACATGTTCTGGTTAGCTCCTGATACAAACTTGAAATATGCATAGCAAAATTTTCACACAGTAGGTCAAGCTTTTTGTATCCATGTTTTGATCGATAAGAAGATATTCGTTAATTAGAGAGGAAAGGGGAGCAAATTGGAAAATGTTCGTTGTATTGATTGATGAACACCAAGGGCAGCTCGGCAAACTTCGTGTTAGATCAAGCCGATGTTATAGGGTTGATTTTCAAGCACTTTGCCTTTCTTAAAGCAAACAGTGGCTGTAGGCAGTAGTTTTAAAGGTTAGGCTAAGACAGTATGTGCTATGAAAATGTAAAATAATCGGCAAGGGTAGTCACCACACCGGTGGTGTTAAATGGTAGTGTAGATGAGTGGAGGCTGTAGTAGATTTAAACGATTATGCAGGACAGTGGCAATTGAGGCTGTAATACGTGCCTCTTATATATCCTTTAGCATTATTGAGAGAAATCTAATTGCACAAAATATGTGACTTTGTATTATTTTCTTATGAATTGGCAGTGAAAAAAAAAAAGAAGGCAAGAAGATTGAAAAATCATTTTTTTTTTTCGATACAATCCAACAACATATTGGCATCAAAACCAAGGATGCTATACAGAGGCGTAGCAAGAGTGTTTGGCGCTCGTGACATCTGTATCCCCTGCCTCCCCCCTTCGCTTCGCCTCTGCTGCTATAACAAGTGATAAAATAAGTTTGACCACCTTCCATGCTGCTATTTTTTTAATGATCAATATATCGATATTTCTTATTCACAACTTAATTTCCCTCCTGATTGGGAACATCGAAGAAATTGTTATGAAGTAGCGATCTGCTTTGTGACAAGTTGAAAGAAACCCTTATAATACAGCAACACAAAAGTAAAAAGCATAAAATTACTAACTCCCGTCTCTAGAAATTTCAAAAGTGGTAGCCCATAATAGGATTTCGGATGACCGGTAAACGTAGTGAGCTGTGTGAGTACATTGGAAATATGCATTTGAAAATACATGGATTCAGATGCCAGTCATCATGGCGTCATAGGACACTAAAGCAAATCCCTATATGACGTAGCTGCCTAGCATTATCTCCCGTTGCTTGAAAGACAGTGCAATTTGATCCACATATTTGTGTCTTATATTTACTTGTTTTTGGTTGTAGGGGACTTTTTTAAAAACTTTTTAAAAAAAACTTTTCCTCTTCGCTTTTACACGAAAAGTATATCATACGATGTTACAACATCAGCACACCATTGACAAACACACACATACTGCTGGTCATCTATAGCATCCTGGTCTACTCCCAATCCTTTTGACTTTCTTGCAATTTGATCCTGGTATAATTTGAGGGACTTTATGATGTACCAGTACACTGGGATAGTGGAGACAAACACAAGAGTATCTACGACTAAATATGGATACGAAGCATGGAATGAATGTCTTATTTTTAATGGTAAAGATGGATCAGTAAATTTATAGATCTAAATAAATTAATACGTTAAATAACTCATGGAAATTAATAAACATTTTGGGGGCAAATCTTTTAATGAACAACATGTAGAAACACAAGAGCACACGATAGAATTGACACCAAATGTTTTTTTCAGAATTTAATGTCATCAACGATGTGTCATTATCTTGCAGTTTATCAAAGGTTTGAACGTCATCAAAACAGGTCACGTGCTGTGTCCTAGTTGGAAACACCTGCAATTAAGATAATGCATTCATCCAATTGTATAAATTGGCAATCATCAACAATAAGCATCTGACTATTTACTTGCAGAGTTTGATTAAGAGACAATGTTTGGTAATGTGATGACGCGCCATGGTGATGATCAACATTGGAACAGTCATTAAATTTTAGACTTCCCAGAAGTTAAGTTAGAGAAGCGAAACGGATTTTTAGAAGAAGAATGAAAAAAAAAACAACTAAATACAAACATGTATTTCATTTATAAATGGAACATCGACGGGAATTTAAACTCAATGTTAAAAGATGTTGTTTCCCAATTATAATTTTTTTTTTTTTTTTAAATATTACCAACTGTGCACTTGTTAAAACCTTTATATTAACCTCGCTACCGTTTATGTCTTTCTGGCTTGTAAAATATTTGAATGGCTAATCGACCCACTTCACGAGAACATATCGAGCTTAAACTTGGCATTTAGACACGCCGATGGCAAAAGTCTATCTATTTTAAGTCCCATCCCCTACACCAGCCCCCAAAATTATTTATTTCTTAATTTACAAGGGGAAGATGAAGGATATATGACGCCACTGATTTTTACTAAATCAAATGGCTGATAACTGCGCTAAATAACAGTCTTACAAAAATCGCAAGTGCGTTTGGTGATTAATATTGTCTTTCTTTTTTTCTGAAATAGTGAATTTTGTAAATCTGTGATGTCAAAGTGGGTTGTTATTTAGAATATTTATATAGTTCAGGGGCGTGAATAAAATATGCAGATGCTCGACTTGGGAGGGGTTGGGGAAATCACTTAATAGGGATTCTTTTAAAAGGCGTGACATTTATGCATGGTTTGTCAAATTTTCAGCCCTACCCCCCTCCCCCACGCAGCATTTCTCGTTATTATATTTTATACAGCATTTATACAAAAAACAATAGTTTTTCGGGTTGTTTTAAAAGTATTTCTAATTTCTGTCTAAACGTGTTCAACATCCATATTAACGTCTTTACTTACTTTCACAAGTCATTTGGACCAAGTCCTTCTTGATGAAGTCCAAGAGGTTGTAACCGCCGGTTAGGAACACATACGCAGGTTTACTGGCGATGCCCTGGAGTTCAGTCTTGTCGACGCCCGACCCGATGCCCACGGATATCAGGGTCACGTCCTCATTTTTCAGAAGCGTGGCCTCTTCCTGGGCTTAACAAACATGGAATGAGGAGAATCATTTTTTAGTACACTTTGATATTAGGCTCTATTGTGCAGGCCAACTGAAGCGCCGACAACTTCAAAGTTACCACCTAATGAGTGAAGGTGAGAATGAGAGAAGAAAACTGCAGGGTATGGTAAGATTGTAGATATATCTTTGAAAGGTGTCATGTGTTATGTCATATGAATGTATGTTGTCAAGTATTAAATTATATGTATATAAGATGGCATGTATTAAATCATGTGTATGTTAGGCGTCGTGTATAATATTATATGTAAATCGTCCAAACCCCAGTTCCCAATACGCTCACTGAGTGGCCCTTGCAACCAGTGATATATCTTCTTCAATACCAGGCACGGCAACATTGCAAGTACCTCTACATACATAGGAGTCACACTGATCAATACATTGATTGTTTGCACTTACATATAAAAGAAACATATTTGTATGAATAGTCATGTATTATATAATATCTATGTAAGGTATCATGTATTGTATCATATGTATGTAAAGTGTTATGTATTATTTAGTAAGTATTTTGGGTGTCATATATTATATCATATGTATGTTATACGAATATAAAGAGGCGAGAGTCAGGAGAGTAAACCCACGAATCAGATCATGTATTGTGACTGACACAAATAGCATTGACACAAATAGCAAGACATTGGCTGACACAGATGCTGGGAAAGTGATTGTCATCCCGAGAGCTGATTCCGTGACAGTGTCTCGCATATTGATACCATGACAGTGGCTGAAATATTAATACCTGACAGTTACTTGTATATATTGGTACCTGACAGTGAGTTTAATTTTGATACTATATTAGTGGCTAACATACGGAGAGATGATGACATGTGACCATGTCTGGCATATTGATACCTGACAGTGTCTGTTATACTGAGACATAATTTGTGACATATTGATTCAGAAGCTGACTTACTGATTACGTGACTGTGGCTAACTTACTTATCAAATGTCAGTGGCTGACTTACCGAGAGATGATACAGTGGCAGTAACTGCCATTTTAATGCAATCACATCGACTTAAAGACTGCTTGCTGACTGACTGACACAATGACATTGGCTGACTTACTTAGAGTGGGTGAGGTCGACAGCCCGTCCGTCATGACAATGACAATATTTTTGACACCATCTCTGCCACCATTCTCTGGACTGAACAGCTTCTGCTCCCGTATCTCCTTCAGACCCAGGTGAGTGTTGGTGCCACTGCGGTAGGGGTACTCTATGCTTAATATTGCCTGAGCAAGAAAACAAATAGATGGATTTCAAGCACGTTTTTTTGTTGTTGTATCAATTATATTTTTTTTTCTTTTAAAGTAACAGGTGACTTTAAATTGACTACGTTAAGACTAGCACGTTACGAATACTTGAAGTGACTCAGGAAAATTTGTCATGAGTTCAATGCCTAGAGGAAATTCAAAAGATAGCATTGTGTTGAACAAGGAATTTTGGGATGACATTGACGTTAAACTTAACTCTGTACCTGTAATTTTAAAATGATGTGTTTAAACATTTTCAAAGACAAATCTGTGTGTCATCACATGGTTATAGACATTTGCATGTATTAGGAAATTTCAAAGACATCCCCATGTATTATGACATGGTGAAAGACACTTCCATGTACTTTCACATATTTAAAGACAATTCTATCTAGTATCACATTGTCAAAGACATTTCTATGTTGTAGCATATGGTTAAAGACATTTCTCAGAATAATGACATGGTTAAAGACATGTCCATGTATTATGCAGTGGTTAAGGACATTGCTATGTATTATAACATCTTCAAAGCCATTACTATGTATTGTAACATGTTGAAGATATTGCTAAGTATTATAACGTGACTAATGACGTTTCTTTGTATTATCATATGGCTTAAGACATAACATATTCAGTGCTTTTTGTGTCATATTAATGTTTAAGAAACGTGTCCACAATATTCTATGATATGGCACAATCTACACAAAATATCTGTGTATGTAATAGTTTAATGTTTGAAATGTTTAAGCTAAAGATATGCAATCCAATATTAATCATAACTATTCGCTATGAATTTACTGAAACCGTCAATATGTTTTTAAGATCCATGCTCTGTTTATTAACAGTGTCCCTTAGGAGTTTAACCCTGATGTATGCAATAGAGAACAGGAAAGATAGCTTCATAGCGCGCTGACTGATACTCAACAAACATTTGATGATGACGGTACAGCATTGTGTCGCACAGAGTAAATGGAACCATTCTGAGCGCTTCAAACTTTTACATCGATTTATAAAGTGTTTGTCACATAAACATAAACCGTTGATATGTGCTGTAATATGGTCTCAAGCAAAGCACGTAAAGTCATATGTAGGTGACTGTCTATGTAAGTAACTGCTTATGTACGTAAATGCCTATGTACGTAATTGTCAATGTACGTACCTTTCTATGTGCGTAACTGTCTATGGACCTAATTGTCAACGTACGTAACTTTCTATGTACGTTACTGTCTATTTACGTAACTACCTATGTACGTAACTGCCTATGTACGTAACTGCCTATGTACATAACTACCTATGTAAATAACTATGTACTTATTTGTTTATGTAGGTAACTGTCTATGTTTCAAGCTGCCTATGCACGTAATTGTCTATGTGCGTTATTAACTATGTACGTAACTTTCTATATACTTAATGGTCTATGTACGCAACTGTCTTTGTTCGCAACTGTCTATGTAGGTAACAGCCTAAGTACGTAACTTACTATGCTTGTTACTGCCTATGTACGTAACTGCCTATGGGATGGATTAAGGTCAACAACAAATACCTGAGATATTGATTGGTGGTCGAAGTAGGTTTTCAAATCGAATATCTTAGTCGGCGACTTGTTAAAAAGGAGTGTACCGAATCTGACGTCATTAGCACCCACGGTGAACGCCTGGGTAACTTCATCGGCGAATTTGACCTGCTTCTGCCAGTTGATGGACCCGATGCTAGTGGAGGCGTCCAGCAGGAGGATGATGTCTGCCTTGGTCGTGTTATGACAGGGCTGAACCGGTGGTGGTGTTGGTGCTGAGGTTAAATGTCAAGGGTCAATAGAAGAACAAATAGGTATTTTATAATCGGTGTCTAATGCTTTAAAATTAAGTAAATATATGAACTAACTTGTAGCAATATACACGTTTATTGTAAATATTAATCAAGGAAAGATGTCTGGTTTTAAAATTATTCCATGCTGTTAGAATTTTTATTTGTGTGAGAATTGTTCTCATTTGCATGTGTATCATTTTATTGTATCAATTCATGTTATCATTCCACTAAAACACATATTATGTTTATGGTTGGAGCTGATGCTCTTAAGGCCCCGACTAGTACATTGGCAACGAGCTCCATCTACTGGGCTGTGCCGACTAGTACATTGGCAACGAGCTCCATCTGCTGGGCTGTGCCGGCTAGAACATTGGCAACGAGCTCAAGCTGCAGGGCTGTGCCGACTAGTGATTTACACCATCATTTGCAAAAAGTGCGGCAAACTATACATAGGAGAGATAGGTCGTCGCCTTGGGGACCGTTTCAGAGAGCACCTCTATAACATAAACAAACACGCTCTCTGTCCGGTCTCCAAACATTTCAATAGCCCTAACCATAATGGTATCTCAGATATTGTAGTTGCTGGTATACTCTACACTAGTAACACTGCAGATAGAATCTATATGGAGAACAAATTAATAACTAGATTTGGTACGTTGTCTCCATATGGATTGAACCAAATCCATAGTTTTACTTAGCTGCCATGTCTTTTTCCTGTTTGGTTTTTCCAATTATGTTAAAATCATTTCCTTTCTACTTCTCTTTACTTTGTTTTTGTCTGGTTTTAGCGCCCTCTCCTATATTTTTTCTGTTTTAGGTAGGATATATATATTGATATTATGTAAATTTAATTTATACTTATTTAAAGGTGTTTTGTTTGTTTGTACTGATGAAGGCATGTGCCGAAACGTTTAATTATGTATGATGTATAATTATTATTAAAGCTAACCCATATTGTTATATTGACACTATTTGTTCGTGTCTTTTTAATCTATTTAAAGCTTTATCGCAGTCCAACACTTCTTATAATTAGTACATTGGCAGCGAGCTCCATCTGCTGGGCTGTGCCGGTCAGTACATTGGCAACGAGCTCCATCTGCTGGGCTGTGCCGGCTAGTACATTGTCAACGAGCTCCATATGATGGCGCTGTGCATTATAACATCATCATAACCCTGGACTCTCCCGCTGACCTTACTTTCCCCGCATCGTCTAGTCCTGGGCATTAAATCAAGAGATGCGCTAGAATTTCTGTGTTTAGGCTGCAATTTCGACAGGTCGAGACCCTGTTGTCTAGCGTTTGAAAGCATGTGTTAGAAGGGCAAAGCTCTGTTCTCCTTTGGGTCACCTGACTCTGTTCTCGGCGACCCAAATTCCAATAGGGGCACTGTTTGCTACGAAGTGAAAGACATTCCACTAAATCTTTCCATTGTATCATGTCATTGTGCTAAATGAGGTAAAATCGCCTGTTTCAGTATGTTAGTATAATTATGCCTTTAGACAACCAGGCCAACATGATATGTTATACGTCAAGAATGTACAAAAAGTATTACTGCGAATATTAGATTTAAAATTAAACCTATAACTTTTACCTGGGGTAGTAGTTGGCTTAGCGGTTGTAGTTGTAGGTGAAGCTGAAGTTGTTGTAGGTCTAGGTGTTGTAGTTGTTGTAGTTGTTGTGGAAGTTGTTGTTTTTGTGGTGGGCCGAGTTTTTGTTGTCGTTGTTGTAGTTGTTGTTGGTGTTGTAGGTCGGGTTGTAGTTGTTGGTGTTGTAGGTCGAGTTGTAGTTGTAGGTATAGGTGTTGTAGTTGTTGTTGTAGGTCGGGTTGTAGTTGTTGTAGGTCGGGTTGTAGTGGTTGTTGTAGGTCGGGTTGTAGTTGTTAATGTAGGTCGGGTTGTAGTTGTTGTTGTAGGTCGAGTTGTAGTTGTTGTAGGTATAGGTGTTGTAGTTGTTGTTGTAGGTATGTTTATAGTTGTAGGTCTGGTTGTTGTTGTAGGTCTGGTCGTTGTTGTAGCAAGGGTAGTTGTTGTAGGTCGTGTTGTTGGTGTTGTAGCTCTTGTGGTTTGTGTCGTTGGTCGGGTGGTGGTGGTTGTACTTTGTGTTTTTGTTGAATCTGCTCCTGGAAAATATACATTCATAAATTATAAAAATCCTGAAATTATAGCATTCATATATCATAACTTTTATATATTTTAACATTCAAACAAAATAACTCTTATATATTATACGATGCATAAATTATAACAGTTATGTAGTATGACATTCAAATATTATGAAGATCATATAATATAACATTTATATATTATAATATTAACATATAATAAAATACATATATTATAACATTTATATTTGATAACATTTAACTATTATAAGATTCATATATTATAAGTTGAATCATTTTAGAAAAATGAAATAAAATATAAAATACATTGCGATGAAAAGATTAGATTCCAAAGTCATTTAAATGAGTTAACTAAAAGATAACTCTCATAAAAAATATGATTCGCTGTGTCCCTAAAATGACTCATTTGATTTTTGTTTATGTTTTCAATAGAGCTTACCACGACAAGGTTGTTGGTACTCGGTTTCTGGCAATAAAATAAAGTATTGGTAAATCATTAGTGTAGCATTTAAATACATATATACTATCAAATATTTATTAACAGGTATAAGAAAATAATTTGGTATGACTATCAATGATGTGAACTACGCTAAAATATTATCTTAAGCTAAAAAAATATTAAATGCTAGCAGAGTTTCGTTTTTATTTATGACACTTAAAGTTTCTCTAACAATAATGAGACAACAATAGCAGACATTGTGGATAGTCAATTGCATAAGGCAAGCAGGGTCAGGGAAGTTAATTGTATTAGGCAAGCAGGGTCAGGGAAGTTAATTGTATAAGGCAAGCAGGGCCAGGGAAGTTAATTGTAAAAGCAAGCAGGGCCAGGGAAGTTTATTGTATTAGGCAAGCAGGGACAGGGAAGTTAATTCTATAAGGCAAGCAGTGCCAGGGAAGTTTATTGTATTAGGCAAGCAGGGCCAGGGAAGTTAATTCTATAAGGCAAGCAGGGCCAGGGAAGTTGATTGTATTAGGCAAGCAGGGCCGTGGAAGTTAATTGTATTAGACAAGCAGGGCCAGGGAAGTTTGTTGTATTAGGCAAGCAGGGCCAGGGAAGTTAATTGTATTAGGCAAGCAGGGCCGTGACGTCATGGGTAAAGCCTAAAAATAAAGCTCCTGAATAATAAAGGAAACATAACCGCTAAATAAAGAAGATGAAGTTTGCTCCCCTTATCTTTGTGAAAAGCACGTGAGTGAATCTTTTAATTAACCAACAATTTTAAATCTTTAGACGACATTTTAGCGCCCTTGCTGATGTTGGCACCCGGGTCAAATGTCCTTTTCACCTCCCGATTCACACGGCCCTGAGGGAGCATAACTAAACAGTAAAATGACGTCATGGCAACAGCAAAGTGATGTCATCAGTAACTTCTGTTGACACACGATGCACGCGGTAAAGTTGTACTAACCGGCATATTGTGGGGGATCCGACTCTGAAAATGAAACATATAAAAGCTTTAGTTGATGTGCTTGTTAAATTGAAGAAATATCTATATGTTTTTTAGAAAGAAATTATAAAGAAGTTTATCAAATAGTTTTGTTTCTTATTAAAATATGTTTAGCTTTTGGACTTAAAAAATGCTTTTCTCTTTTTTTTTTTACAAAAAATCTCATGCCCTACTTTATAAATCGAATGACTTACTGATTATGAAAAAAATCGTAGCAATAAATCTCATGGATATCTAGCTTTCAGGACGCTACATTGACACTTAATATTTGGGAACATTTTAAAGTGTATCTTATTTTTGAAAAATTCTAGCGAACAGCTAGTGATTTGTCATATTTTTATAAAGTAAAACCATACAGCGAAAATCTTCTAGTTTTCGTTAGATTACCAATTGAACCCAACATTTCTGTATGGGTCAATACAGACTGTGTAGAACTAAATGGTTTTTTAAAGCGGTCTTTGATAAAGCAAAATCTCGTGTGGAAAGTATTGGTAAAGCATACCGGAATAAACTGGTTGCTAATACATACCGGAATAAACTGGTTGCTAATACATACCGGAATAAACTGGTTGCTAATACATACCGGAATAAACTGGTTGTTAATACTTACCTGAATAAACTGGTTGCTAATGCATACCTGAAAAAACTGTTTGCTAATAAACCTGAATAAACTGAATACTAATACATACCGGAATGAACTGGTTCCTAATACATACCGTAATAAATTGGTTGCTAATATATGCCTGAATACACTGGTTGCTAATACATACCGGAATAAACTGGTGGATCCATTTCTGAAATATGTTGAATTCAGAAGGGGAAAAAAATTAAATCATTTGTAATATTAAAGAGGTTTTCAGAATATGTTTCATTTAAAACTTCATACACTAATACATAACATTTATATCTTTTGGTCTTGTTCATCAAGGTATGTATTTAATGAATTATGTTCAGAAATATTAAATATCTTACAAGCCTCTCACACGTGTATGACTTTGTTCATACATCCAACGCTATAAGCCAGCACTACAATACACGTTTTACGATAATTAGTTTTTACTCGTTGACATATCACATAATCTAAATTACTTACCGCCATAAGTAGGGGGTCCTTCTTCTGTAACGAATACACAGATGGAATATGTATGAGCATATTACGGTTGACATATTAGTTAGCGTTGTGAAGTTAGTGCTTAGTGCTTACATATTCAATTTCTTTTTACATGTTTTTGATTTAGTCTGATGTGTTATGGTAGAGCATACATGTTATGGTAGAGCACATGTCATTTTATGGTAGAGCACATGTCATTTTATGGTACAGCACATGTCATGTTATGGTAGAGCACATGTCAAGTTATGGTAGAACACATGTCAAGTTATGGTAGAGCACATGTCAAGTTATGGTAGAACACATATCACATTACGTTAAGGGACATATAATTCAGTATAATCAAAGTACAAATTGTTCACTGGTTTTTCTTTTTGAAAAGATGTAAATAATAAAACTGAGTAGAGACAAAGTCATCGTTCTCAGAGTGACCATAACATCATGTTTCTAAAAGTCACAATACATCATGTTTCTAAGCGTGACCATAACATTATGTTTCTAAAAGTCACAATACATCATGTTTCTAAGCGTGACCATAACATTATGTTTCTAAAAGTCACAATACATCATGTTTCTAAGCGTGACCATAACATCATGTTTCTAAAAGTTACAATACATCATGTTTCTAAGCGTGACCATAACATCATGTTTCTAAAAGTTACAATACATCATGTTTCTAAGCGTGACCATAACATTATGTTTCTAAAAGTCACAATACATCATGTTTCTAAGCGTGACCATAACATCATGTTTCTAAAAGTTACAATACATCATGTTTCTAAGCGTGACCATAACATCATGTTTCTAAAAGTTACAATACATCATGTTTCTAAGCGTGACCATAACATCATGTTTCTAAAAGTTACAATACATCATGTTTCTAAGCGTGACCATAACATTATGTTTCTAAAAGTGACAATATATCATGTTTCTAAGCGTGACCATAACATTATGTTTCTAAAACTGACAATATATCATGTTTCTAAGCGTGACCATTACATTATGTTTCTAAAACTGACAATATATCATGTTTCTAAGCGTGACCATTACATTATGTTTCTAAAAGTGACAATATATCATGTTTCTAAGCGTGACCATTACATTATGTTTCTAAAAGTGACAATAAATCATGTTTCTAAGCGTGACCATAACATTATGTTTCTAAAAGTGACAATAAATCATGTTTCTAAGCGTGACCATAACATAATGTTTCTAAAAGTGACAATATATCATGTTTCTAAGCGTGACCATTACATTATGTTTCTAAAAGTGACAATATATCATGTTTCTAAGCGTGACCATAACATAATGTTTCTAAAAGTGACAATATATCATGTTTCTAAGCGTGACCATAACATTATGTTTCTAAAAGTGACAATAAATCATGTTTCTAAGCGTGACCATAACATCATGTTTCTAAAAGTCACAATACATCATGTTTCTAAGCGTGACCATAACATCATGTTTCTAAAAGTTACAATACATCATGTTTCTAAGCGTGACCATAACATCATGTTTCTAAAAGTTACAATACATCATGTTTCTAAGCGTGACCATAACATCATGTTTCTAAAAGTTACAATACATCATGTTTCTAATCGTGACCATAACATTATGTTTCTAAAAGTGACAATATATCATGTTTCTAAGCGTGACCATACATTATGTTTCTAAAAGTGACAATATATCATGTTTCTAAGCGTGACCATAACATTATGTTTCTAAAAGTGACAATACATCATGTTTCTAAGCGTGACCATAACATTATATTTCTAAAAGTGACAATATATCATGTTTCTAAGCGTGACCATAATATAATGTTTCTAAAAGTGACAATATATCATGTTTCTAAGCGTGACCATAACATTATGTTTCTAAAAGTGACAATAAATCATGTTTCTAAGCGTGACCATAACATAATGTTTCTAAAAGTGACAATTTATCATGTTTCTAAGCGTGACCATAACATTATATTTCTAAAAGTGACAATATATCATGTTTCTAAGCGTGACCATAATATAATGTTTCTAAAAGTGACAATATATCATGTTTCTAAGCGTGACCATAATATAATGTTTCTAAAAGTGACAATATATCATGTTTCTAAGCGTGACCATAATATAATGTTTCTAAAAGTGACAATATATCATGTTTCTAAGCGTGACCATAATATAATGTTTCTAAAAGTGACAATATATCATGTTTCTATGCGTGACCATAACATTATGTTTCTAAAAGTGACAATAAATCATGTTTCTAAGCGTGACCATAATATAATGTTTCTAAAAGTGACAATATATCATGTTTCTAAGCGTGACCATAACATTATGTTTCTAAAAGTGACAATAAATCATGTTTCTAAGCGTGACCATTACATTATGTTTCTAAAAGTGACAATATATCATGTTTCTAAGCGTGACCATAACATAATGTTTCTAAAAGTGACAATATATCATGTTTCTAAGCGTGACCATAACATCATGTTTCTAAAAGTTACAATACATCATGTTTCTAAGCGTGACCATAACATCATGTTTCTAAAAGTTACAATACATCATGTTTCTAAGCGTGACCATAACATCATGTTTCTAAAAGTTACAATACATCATGTTTCTAATCGTGACCATAACATTATGTTTCTAAAAGTGACAATATATCATGTTTCTAAGCGTGACCATACATTATGTTTCTAAAAGTGACAATATATCATGTTTCTAAGCGTGACCATAACATTATGTTTCTAAAAGTGACAATACATCATGTTTCTAAGCGTGACCATAACATTATATTTCTAAAAGTGACAATATATCATGTTTCTAAGCGTGACCATAATATAATGTTTCTAAAAGTGACAATATATCATGTTTCTAAGCGTGACCATAATATAATGTTTCTAAAAGTGACAATATATCATGTTTCTAAGCGTGACCATAATATAATGTTTCTAAAAGTGACAATATATCATGTTTCTAAGCGTGACCATAATATAATGTTTCTAAAAGTGACAATATATCATGTTTCTATGCGTGACCATAACATTATGTTTCTAAAAGTGACAATAAATCATGTTTCTAAGCGTGACCATAATATAATGTTTCTAAAAGTGACAATATATCATGTTTCTAAGCGTGACCATAACATTATGTTTCTAAAAGTGACAATAAATCATGTTTCTAAGCGTGACCATTACATTATGTTTCTAAAAGTGACAATATATCATGTTTCTAAGCGTGACCATAACATAATGTTTCTAAAAGTGACAATATATCATGTTTCTAAGCGTGACCATAACATAATGTTTCTAAAAGTGACAATTTATCATGTTTCTAAGCGTGACCATAACATCATGGTTCTATAGTGAACATAACATCATAGGTCCTTGTGTGCTAAATGAAGCTAACATTTCAATATACATTAACTATTGTATACATTACTTACCGACGTAGTATGGCTCTTGTTCTATACAGAATCATAAGAAAGACATGATTAATTTGTTGCTGTGTTTTTTTAAATATACATAATTAAAGATACTTTGACAATAATAAGATTACATTTCTAAAATAACGAATTTTGATACTTTCATTTGCTTGGCTTACCAAATAAAAATCTTTTCCTCCTCGCTGAAAAATAAAAAAAATAAAATTCAAATCTAAAGGTTATAATTAATCAAAAACTTATAAAAACTGTTAAGCCTTTAAAACCACCTCTGATAAATTAATATTATGAAATTACTTCTTATTTTAATAAACATATTTTATTACGAATGCCTGATATAAAATTGCTTAAGATGTTATGACCATGGGACATTTGGAAAATAAATTCAGTGACATCATGTAAACGAATGAACTGTCAAACCAACCTAAAAAATGTATGCAGTGTTCATACCAGCATAAAAATGTGTGGAGTGGTCAAACCAACATGAAAATGTATGCAGTGGTCAAGCCAAAATTAAAATAATCCAGTAGCCAAACCTACATTAATATGTATACAGTGGTCAAACCAACGAAAAAATATGTGCAGTGGTCAAATCAATATAAAAATATGTACAGTGGTCAAACCAACATAAAAATATGTACAGTGGTCAAACCAACATAAAAATATGTACAGTGGTCAAACCAACATAAAAATATGTGCAGTGGTCAAACCAACATAAAAATATGTACAGTGGTCCAACCAACATCAACATATGTGGAGTGGTCAAACCAACAACAAAATATGTACAGTGGTCAAACCAACATAAAAATATGTACAGTGGTCAAACCAACATAAAAATATGTGCAGTAGTCAAACGAAAATCAAAATATGTACAGTGGTCAAATCAACATAAATATATGTGGAGTGGTCAAACCAACATATAAATATGTGCAGTGGTCGAACTCTCACCAACGCAGTCCACAGTCCAGAAGAAGAAAAGTTGAGAACCCAGCAGGTACGAGAGCACTTTCATTTTAAGAAATCTCATTCTGTCAAGTTACTGTTAAGGTAAAAATAAATTTAGCCAATTTCGTTGATATGAAAATCTAACAGACCGTAATTATGTTTGAGTTCAAACCCCATCTTTAAGGCTTTAGATTTCAATATAAATTAGATAATGTAAGATTTTTTAATGTCACCAAAAAATAGAAATGTGTTTTTTTTAATTTTTTTTATTGCATTTTAAATATTTATTTTTACCCCATAAATAAATATGTAATTTTAATCATGATAATATTTTAAAATTATAACAATTAAAATCAGATTTTACTTAATGGAATATTTCTATTGAATTATTTTTTTATATAATGTTAAACGAGGAATCGATATGTTTACATTTAAAAAAAAATGTTGAGTACACTACAGATGTGGTTCCCAAACTTTTTATCGCCGCGACCGGTCACCGTTAGAACATTTTACCGTGGCCCGCTGAGGGGTTGGGGATGTTGATTGTTTTGATTGATAATTTTTATTTGATTGTAGTTGAACATGTCTTTAAAAAAAATACAGTTAAATCAAAAATAAATATCAACTGATTTATTATCATTTTAACTCACTATAACGTTAAATCAATGAGAACCATGAGCTTGTTTTTCTGCAACGAGGTGGTTCCATCTGGGGCTATTAGGAGACAATGACAGCCGAAGTGTGTTGCTCTTGTCCAGTTATCCCGTTGTTTTGTTTTGGTTGCTGTCACTGCAGAAAACCCCGCTTCACACAGATAGGATGTCGGAAATGACAATAGGTACTTAAGTGCTGTGGTGGCAATATCGGTGTATTCCGCCATTAACATTTTAATTCACAGTTAAGATACCTTACAAAGAAGAATTTGGTGCCCGCTGTGACTACCCTCTTTGCCCTATTCTCATGGCTCTGCCCGATGCCAGCATGGCACCCAGAGCGATGCATAATATGGGGACCACTGGGATGGCCAAATTGTTGGCTGTATAAACATGCGACTCATTTAAAAAAATATATATTTATCCAGAGACGTCACAATTACGCATTAAATTGTTTGATGTCTTTGTTTTTTTTAAAGGGATGGGGGCTAAAAACTACTTGTACGAACGAGTTTGGGGGGAGGGGGGAGTGCCCGCCCCCCCCCCCAAAAAAAAATCAAGGACAACAACACCACCCCCACCCCAGCCGCCTGTATGGTTCCGGTTGGTGTGAGCCTCTGTGTCCGTACGTCCGTACTTATAATCCAAAAAATCTGGCAAGCTTATAAAATGAGAATAATTTAATATTTCTTGGGCGGCCCGGTACCATTTGATCCACGGACCGGTATCGTTTTACGGCCCGGTGTTTGGGGACCACTGCACTACAGGGTTTCAAACTTTGTATTATAACCGAAACCATACGCCTTTTCTTACCGTCTGACAGCCCATAAAAAGTATGTGGGGGTGAGTACACTAGGTTTGAAAATCCGACTATACTGGTTGGGTGGGGGGGGGGTGGCTGTGCTCACTAGGTTTGAAAAACTTGCAATACTACCGCAAGGGGGGGGGGNGGGGGGGGGGGGGGGGGGGGGGGCAATTGGTTTGGAAAGCCTGCTATACTACGAATGGGGGCACACTTGGTTTGAAAAGCTGCCAAACTACGGTGAAGGTGGGACGCAAACAGCAGCTTTGAAAATGTAGCTCAAGGAATGAATATATTGGCATCGGCCTAACTTTTAGAACATATTTCATTTAGCAATAATGGAGTTTGAAAGACGCTAGCAAGAAACTCTGCGAAATATACATTAGGAACCGAAGTGTTAAGAGTTTCAAACTAACTCAGCCAAAAGGTCATAACGTCTTATGATTGGATACAATTCATCTCTTTATGACGAATTGACAGTTGAGCTTTAAAATTGTCTTTTGATGGAAAAACAATATCGAAATTAAATCATTTCCACAAGCGATATTACTATTATTACATTTCAAAAGCATTTCTATTTTAAATTATTTCCGTCATGCTAATGTAACAAATGTCCAAATCGTTCATCGTTGGTTGACCATCTATGTCAAACTCTACCAATATTTTACCTACCTCTGTTTCCACAAGAGAGAAATGGCGACGGGTTTCTCCATGAAATCATTTTCTCTTTATAGCGTTTTATTTTCATTCGTTGATTTTTGACGTCATCAAAACGGTGATGGTTTTCTTTATAAGCCAGTATCTCATTACGACATCAGCTTGAGTCAACAGAAGTGAATTAGTTTGAGACACTCAGTCCAGCGTCGTGTGGTTTTCTAGATTGTATTTACTTTCTTAAAAATGACTGGACCACACGTCCGATTATAGTAATCTATTTGCATCAAGATTGAGTTCGATATTTTCATTTGACGCAGCTGTGAAATTTAATTAAATTATGTAATTAACTTAAATAAATTGCATTGAGCTGGTGGATTGAGCACAAAGCTTATTAGGTACATTACCAAAAATCTGCACCTAATTTTCAGATTTTTAAGATGTCAGCTGTGCATTACTTGCCATGGGAGACCTATCTATATCTTTCGAAGCAGAAAAAAGGAAATATATATTTTTTTATTAATCTATAAAAACTAGTGGACAATTTTGATTTTATTATCATACGACATTTCTAAATTTTACATTCATCAATGATCAGTTTTTTAAAAGTGTATTTGGTTAGTAAATTTTCAGCTCCCAATTACTTTACAATATAGTGTGGTGTGACTGCGTCCATGTTGAATCATATGGAAACATTCAATACATGCTAAGAGAGGAAACAATGAAGAAAAACGAAATAGAAAAAGCGTATATATATATTACATTAAGAAATGGCGTCAGCGGGCCGTCGAGCTTGCGCTCTTTATGCCCTCCCCAAAACACCCCTCCCCAACCCGGTATCGGGCCGCGGAGCGCCACGTCGCGGATGTCCCTTCGTCAGGACAGCCCCTACCCGAGTCTGCTCGACTAGGGTCTCCGCCGGGGGCCATCCTAACCCAAAGACACCCGGTCGGTCCGACACCGTGTTTCCACAACGTGCACACGATCAACTTTCTCAGGAGTTGGGATGGAAAAATGTGCGTCCTAATATCTTCCCCACCCATCCCGGGGAAGCGTTGGACGCCCTATAAGAGGGATTCTACAGTGGGTTTCCACAACGCAACTAATTCGTGATGCAGCTGGAATGAAACGGTTGCCTTGGAGCAGCTTCTCAGGGCTGCGTAGTAAGAATCATCGGCCAGAGGTTACCACCTTCGCCTCTGAAAGTTGATCACGCATTGTTTTGCACTCCATATTGTTTTTTGTGAAAATACGTCATGTTTTTTATGTTGTCTTTGTCGGTTCTCCATGTTGGTAGGACTCATTGTTGATCTCCTACAAGAAAACGTTGAACTAACCTTGATGGTTCCCTCTGCTCATTTGATTATCTTCCTTGTAAAGTAGTTTAGCAATTTAATATTTTCAACAGAGCAATGGTGAAGGTTGAGGGGGGGGGGGTCTGACATTTTTTCCTACCATGTATATAAGTTACGCACTTTATAAGAATCCCAATTAGTTATCCCCCCTCCCCTTTTCCCAAAGGCTTGCAACCACACATTTGTTCACGCCCCTGAACCATAATAATATTGTAATGACCCACCCGCCTTTCCAGCGCAGATTTATTCCCACCAAGTACATCAGTAGAAGCAGTTCATGGCAATTTGGTTCATCAAATCAGCGTCACCATATTTCATTCATCTTTGCCTTGACAAAATAGGAAAAACTGATTTTTGGGGGGTGTCTGTGGTTGAGATGTGGGGCCTAAAAATTTGATAGAATGTTTTGTCAACAGCATGGAGTCTACGTGCCAAGTTTCAGCTCGATAGGTTACACGTCTGAAAATGGCACCAACCAGCCACCCACGAAACAAAAGCAAAATTTAATATAAAATATTTAAAAATGTGACAGAATAAAACAACTCAGGTGAGAAGGAGACAAAGGAGAAGTTACTTTCAATAACGGACTCTGTCACGTGCTATGGTCTTCTATTTTACGGTTCGTTTTCATTGTGTCAATGTCATACCGCCTATGGGTTTTATTTCAGAGATTGCATTATCTTAGATGAGTTGCCGTCCCAATACGCAACTCACTAAAATCACTACATGCGTCGATATCAAGAAACCAAATGATGACCAGGGTCAGGGTTCATCAAAAGACTTTTCTTTGCCTATCATTGATACTGATTGTCCCGATACCAGCAGCATGGATTCTTTTCGGCAAATAGAGGAGAAAATGGAAGAGATTGACGTGAAAACACGAGTAAAAGACGCGCATGATTGAAAACAGAATTTCCGCTGATCATGTTGATTCAAACCAAGATAATGTAAATGTAATCGTTAATGACAAAAACTGGCACATTTTATCAGGTGCTTCTCTCTGGAAGGTACCAGTTCCATATTATTTTTGGTCTGAAATTATTAAAATATGGAGTAGCTCGTTTCAGAACAAGGACGGACAAGTCAGAGTAAGGACAAGGCAAAATGCAAAATCTAAAGGACGTGTTCGCCAACTAACAAAACAATGGATCTACGATATGATGCATAATGGCGAGAAAATACTGTTATCGTGGATGGCTTATTCACTAGTAAGTCAGAAATTGTATTGTTTTTGCTGCAGATTGTTTGCTGTTTATGTTAAATAAACAAAATCCAAATAGGTTACTGCTTCGAATCTCTTCCAATACTCTCGCTAAGCCTTAATTTTTTTCGTACGAAATGTGTGTATGTGGCTTCATGTGAGCAGAGCTTTTCAAATCTAAGGCTTATCAAGAAATATTTATGATAGACCATGGGACAGTCTAGGCTTCCTGGTGTGGCTCTGCTATCAATTGAAACTGATACAGTGTAGGACATTGATTTTGATCAGGTCATTAACAGGTATGAAGTTTTGAAGACAAAGACAGGAAAATTTAAATAATGTAAATTTAATGTAAAAATAACTATAACTTAAAAATGTTACAGTTTTTAAATACATTGACCTTATGACCTTCGATTTATGTGTTTGTTCTTGTCATTGTTATACAGTGGACATATTTTAACAAGAACAAATCCATCATGGAATTTTTTTATTTATTTTTTTTAGAGTTGGGCTGGGTGACACCATGAGGTTACCCCACCGGTTGATACCAACCCTAGCTACGCGACTGGTTGGCTAACATATCTTCTATATTTACTAGAATTGTCTTCTGGCTTAATCTTTTATAGAGTGTAGACAACCTGCATTGCACTATTCATTTTATCTCTTTAGCGTCATATACTTTAACATCTCTTCCCGATACAGCTATGTAACACCTTTATTTATCAATTCCTTTTTTGAGCATTTGAAATTCCCTAATTTTTGTAAAAAGTAAAATAAATTTGAATACTTAATGTGTAAATATTTTAAACGGTAGACAGTATTTAGGTTTAAGCATAATACGATGTGTGTCACAGACGTAGAGATAACGGCTCAGCTACGTCATGTGAGAACGCCCAATTAGTGAGATCAAATGTGGGACAACAGATGTTGCCAATAGATCAAGAAGAAAAAAAAACATGTCTGGTAAAAATGCAGATCAGCAGTGAATGTATGCGGGAGGCTCTCAAAAGAAAAGTAGGAATAACAAGAATTTGGTTTTACCGCCGTAAAAAAAAAAAAAAAAAAAAAAAAAAATTTTGTTTTACCGCCGAAAAAAAAAAAAAAAAAAAAAAAAGTCTCTCTGGGGACTACTTACAGCGTAAACAATTTGGTGGAAATAGCCTAACCATGTGGAAACCACCTAAAGTGACATGGAGAGTGAAATCTAACCAGATTTAGACAGCTAAAAGCTTTTTTTTACAATGAGACTGTTCAATCCTTCCTGGCACATGTGCATATATTAGAATCATCTTCAATGAAGTCAAACTTTGATAAGTCTTGATAGAATTTCGTGCACCCGATAAACAGTTTCATGTTTATTCTACGGTGTAAATGTATAGACTCTGTACACTTTACACTGTACATAATTTTAAGAATACAACTGAAAATAAAGTTTTCCCTATAAATCCATTATAAAATTTGATATCGAGCAAAGGTGATGAGGCTGAAAATTTGATAGGATATGCTGTTCATTCGTAACAAGATTATGTTCCAACATTCATCTTGATAGATGACTAGAAGTGGGTCAATTAGCCATCCATAATTTATCCTTAAACAAAAACATAAATAACATTATAGTTATTGTAAAAGGGAATTAAGAATATCAATTTCCTTCAATAACACAATTATACGATCTCAAAAAGGATCAGTTGAAAAATGGGGATTTGTTGAAAGGATTTGGAGATTAAATGATCGGAAATTTGATTATTTAAAAAGTTGAGATATTCCAGCTTTACAATATAAATTCTATAAACATCCGTCAATTTTTAAAAAAAAAGTATTTTAATGACATGTTTCATGTAAATAAAATTTTAACATTATTTGCTGCTTTTAAGAATATAGATATACAGTTCATAAGATAATTCAAAGTGAACTTTTAAATCAGTCGTAATGAACACAAATGAAACTCCTTGGCTTTTGAAACAACGCTTTTTAAAACATGCAGCTGGTCTCCAACAGTTCAAGTCATTAATATATTTTAGAATCGCATTGAGTCGTTAAATATTTCAACCTAGAAGTTCACTCGTAGCTTTGTTGTAGAACCTCGATATGTCAACTTTCAAACTTCGTGTATCAGCTGGCCAGCTGGTTCGTCGGGATCAAGTGAACAATGGATCTGGTCTAATTACTTAACAACCTAAAGGCCTTTTGATTTATTTCATACAACTGTGTCAGCAATACCACTGGTTCGTTATATAAGTGTTATATGTAAATTTGAAAAATGGAAAATCGAAAGTAATTTGTTTCCATGAAAAGTCGAGATTAAGGGGTTGAAGCGGTTGCCATGTTTGTTGAGAATGTATTGAGGCTTAAGGACTATCCCAAGTACTTGTTTTACTCCAACACTATGCAAAAATATTTAATTTCGCATCAAAACCGAAATTTGAAAGTTGCCTTCAAAAAGAGAAAATGGGTTTGATGTGTTTAGATTTTTCTCCATCTCGGAATTCCTATTGCTTTAGTTTATTTATTTTTTTAAATTATAAACTTTTCAAGGTGTTGATAAAGGGTTAAATTTTTATAGGCAGGGGTTAACTCGAATTGAATGGTTGACCCCAAATCATTCTATTGGTAATTGTGTAGTACTTTTGTAGCTTCCAATTCAATTTAAAGGTGATATTTTAGGAACTCAATTACATTGCTTCAAATTTGCCGATGGTATTCCAAGTATATATTTTGAGATGCGTCAACCTCATTGGTAGCTCATCCAAAAGTTGGAAAACTCTTGATAAGAAGACTCCGCATAATAGAGGCTACGAGGGTCATCGCGACAGCCCCATGCACAGTATATGTAAACACAAACCGAGGGGAGATCAGTGGCTGAAGCCATGGGGAATAGTCCGGCATCAAATGTTGCACCCAAGTTTATATAAATAGTGGACATACCTTTGCGTTCACCATATGCATGGAGAAGGGGGGAGGTCTTGTGACTGTGGACTGTTAAAATTTCATGAACTTAATCTCGCTTTTTAGTTTCAACAGAGACGACTCCGATAAAGAATTACCATATTCTCTTTCATGCAAACGAACGCATTTTGTAAAGAAATGGTGATTCTTTTTTTTTTTTTTAACAGCATATGATTCATTCTTTTCACGACAAAATGTTTATCATTCTCAGAAAATTGGTCTTTTTAACATAAGTAAGACTTACTAACTCCTTGTGTAAAGCCGTAACGTACACATCTAAGTCCATGAACCAATGCCAACCTAAGCCCTTATGTCGCTACAACATTAAGCCATTACCCCACTACGCCCCAACACTCGCAATTATTTCAAGTTTCCACATTTACCTTCAAACAAAGAGAGTTGTGTACATTTACATCAACCAAATAAAAGTGTACGAAAAGCATCATCATGTTTGTCTAGTTTATTGTGTCATAGATTGTGATATGATTTGTTTCTTTCAGTAAATGTCCTCATCACGTCTCGCGTCTTGGTGACTTATGCGGCAGCTGGAGAAGAAATGAATTGTATTGCTTTAAAATTGAGTTTCGTTTGTTTATAAGTAGTGTTCATATGAGATACCAGCAGTTAGTTTGAATTCAGAATTTAAAAATGAGTGCATTGAACATTTTCCTGGAAAATTAATACAACACTCAACATACAGAAATAAAATATTAAGGATATTCAGAGCATGTAATATATGACTTGTTGGAAACTTGGTGCAAAAAACATGGCGCAAGAAACATGGCGCAAGAAACATTTTTCGAGAAACATGGCGTAAGAAACATGGTGCTAGAAACATGGCACAAGAAACTTAGTGCAAGAAACATGGCGCAAGAAAAATGGCGCAAGAAACATTGTTAAAGAAACTTGTTGGTACCAAAATGAATAAGAAGACAATTTATATTAATTTTACATTGATATTTGCTAATTTTGCTCTATTCGAAAACAAAAAATTTAAGTCAAGCGATAACTATTTAAAAAAAAAAAAACAACAACAGGCATTTAAATTATTCATAGGCCGTTTAAAATGACGCCTAACGCTATAGTATAAGGAAATGTGTATTATGTTTTTAGAATATAAATAACATATTACTATTGAAAACCATTGCCATGACATGTACAAACCATATATAAGTATGTACTTATAACTATTTATTAAAAAAAAGTATAAAAATGTTTTTAAAAATATTATCTAATAATATAAAACTTGTCCGATACTTAAAAGTATAAAAATGTAAATTTATTTAAAAAAAACTCATTTTTAATATCATAACACCTAAATAGATATCAATTTTATATGGCATAGTCATACATCCTGCACCTGGATTGGTTCAGATGAAGTTGTCCTAAAAATCAACTGACATCAGCAGCTGTACTTCTTTTTTTTTAAATAATAATAATTGTATAGCTGATTATTAGAATTTATTGTTTTGAGCCCATGTATGGCCGTGAAAAATCGATGTTTTATTGCTTTCATTAAATGGCATCACAATTTTTATCAACTGATTTTTGTTGTTCTTTAATTTTTATTTCTGTTTTTTCTTTTTTTTTGTTCTTCGTTATTATAGATTGTATTTATTTTTTTTTTCTTTTGCCAAACGGTGTGCAATTAAGTTAAATGATCTGGATTTTTTTGTTTTCTTTACATCCCTTAATTCTGAGAGTAGCAATGTTTTAAGACGTTTTGATCTGTGTGAAAGCGTTTGTTCTTGTTTAGGAATGCCTAATGCCTAGTGCCCTAGTGTCCGCTTATGGGTTGAAATGAGTTGTTGGAGGAGGTAAAGTGTAACATTCATGAAATTAAACCCAGGAACAATACTAGATTGTAATATGACATGCTATCCATTGCAACCAGGAAAAAAACGGGTAAAATTGGCTAGTATTATATAGATCTAATGTTTAAAAATCATTTAATGAGAAAACCATTTAAAAATGTATAAAATCGTATACAAAACTAAACAATAAAAATAATTCAGAAAAGTAGTTAATGTATTAAGACTACAGACAGTTATTGATTTATTGCCTTCTGTATAGGCTATTATTGGTAATGCTTTAAATAATCTAAATATGCAGTTCGTATCTCATACCGATCTTTAGTGGTATCGCTCATATTAATCTATGATATCGATATAATGCATATCGAATAATGTGTAAGTTGTATGATAACGATTCGCAACATAATCGAAACAAAAATACTAAGTTAAAACTATAAATGTGGTTAAAATATACAACGATGTACCTACAATAAATACAAATCGCTGTCTCTTTATAATTTTCAAGACAATATATAAGAGATGATTTTTTTTTTAAAATTGTCACAGGACAATCCAGATACTATACAAATCAATATTCATGCTTACCTTCACAGGTCAGTTTGACAAGGTCACGCTTGACATAATCCAAGAGGGCGTAACTGATGGAGTTAAAGACATACTGTGGCTTACTGGCAATCCCCTTCAGCTCGTTCTGATCGACTGCTGAACCAATGCCGACTGATATGATCGTTATACCTGACGCTTTGAGATTATTGGCTGCTGCTATGGCTAGATGATGGAAAATAATAATAATAATTATTATATTTTTTTAAAACTAGTTTAAAAAGTAAAAAGAGAAAGATTATAACGCTTAATAAGTGGACAAACTAATAGATGAGATAATGATTATATGATGAGATGAAAAGATGATATAATGATTATATGAAGAGATGAAAAGATGATATGATGATTATATGATGAGATAAAAAGATGACATGAAGATTATTTTATGAGATGACAAGACGCTACGGTGATTAAATGATGAGATAAAAAGATGATACGGTGATTTATAGATGAGATAACAAGATTATATTATGATTTTATGATGAGATGACACTCTGATATGATGATAATATGATGAGATGAAAAGATGCTATGCCTATTATATGATGTGATGACAAAATTATATGATGATAAAATAATTAGATGACTATCTGATATGATAATTAAATGAAATGACAGAATTATATCATGATTAGATGACAAGATGATAAGCTGACTATATGATGAGATGACAAGATGATATGATGATTATATGATGAGATGACAAGATTACATTATGATAATTGATGAGATGATACGCTGATATGATGCTTATATGATGAGATTACAAGATGATATGGTGATTTATATGATAAGATGACAAGATGATATCATTATTATTTGATGAGAAAAAAGGATTTTATGTTAGCTTTATATTTCTAAATCCATATCTTCTGTAATGTTGTCTTAGTTAAACAGTTTTTTTGGAGGGCTACAGTTACAAAATGGATCTTACGTCTGTGCCTCAGTCTATACTTCAACGATACTTCTAAGTTTCAAGTTGCACTGTCATTCCTACTTACTTGCTGCAGTGTTATCTGACCGGCCATCTGTCATTATGATGACGATATCGTCCGCATCTGGCCGGCCTCCCTTTTCCGTGCTGAACAGCTTCTCATCCAGCACTGCCTGTAACCCAATGTCTGTCCTGGTCCCGCTGCCACGAGGATATTTAATATCCAAAATACTCTGCCAGAGGACATTGAAAAATATGTTAGTAATAGTGCAATATTTAGCAGCCATGAGACAATGTTCTAGAACCTTTGACGTCTTCCGATTTAGCCTAGCACACGGAAAATAAACGATACTCTCAAATTAACTTTTTTCCCCCCTCTCTTTTTTCAGTAAAAAAATTATTCTCTACTTCTAGATATCTACTAGGTTCAATCAATTTTTTTTATTTACAAAATTAAAATTAAAAAAATGCATAATTTCATTATAAAGTCAATAGACTACTTGATAGAGTGATGGTGATGGCAGTGGCGTAGCTAGGGTTGCTGTCACCCGGAGCGATAAACTTATGGTGTCATCCCCTCCCCTTGCCCTGCCCCTGACTTCTAACGATATCTTCTTGTTAAAATAATTCCACAGAATAGCAATGACAAAAACAGAAACAAATTAATTAAAGGTTAGGAGGTCAATTTATTTAAGAATTGTAACGACGTTGAGTTATCGTTCTTATTACATAAAATTTATTTTATTTAAAATTATCCTTTCCTGTTCTTCAAAATAGCAGCCTGTCAATCCCTTGATGAAAAATTAATATATTTTTCTTTCAACTGTCAATAGAGCAAAATCAGATCACAAGAAACGTTAGAAGGCTTAGCGAGAGCATTGGAAGAGGTTCTATAAATTCCCATTCAGCTATGAATTTAAAAATATCCAATAATGACCAGTCCATGACGTTGTTAAATTCAGTATCACCTGCCTTTAAATGTCTTCTAAGCCTTAGGTTGTTTTGTTTTTTGAAAGTTCATCTTCTGATAACTTATTATAGAAAGATGTTCATATAGAAAAGGACTCCAATAATTCACATTAACTTGACGATGAAAAACTCTTGGGTTGAACAGCCCCCAACGCTACTACTTTTATTGCTGATGAATGTATCTGGAGTTCAGAATAAAAGCGATTGATACACTCCATCTGTTTAAGTGTTCTCCTGACATTCCCTTCTTCAACCTTAAACTCCTGTGTTCTGAAATTCAATATTGATCTGAATTTTTAAGTGCCTTTTCAATGGCATTGTTAACCAAGTGGCATCGCTTGTCCGGCAGAAACAATCTTAAGGCCTCTAGGTTTGTCACCACTGACTCAAGAGTAAAGTCTTTAGTCTGCAGATACTGCTGTGTAAGGTTTACTTCTTCAAATAGATAAACGTAAAATCACAGACAACATGTAAAAGACCGTGTGCTTTATTACAATCCTGCTCAAATGTTAAGGGGCGGTACTAGTGACGAATCGATGATATTTTATTATTTCCAAAAGTTTTAGGTTTCGATGTATTTCTTTTAGAAAACATTTTTTATTCAAAATTTTTAAAAAATTAAATTAATTATTGAAAGATATTAGATAATCTTGTAAAATGTCATTTTGGTTACCTCATAAATGGGTAAAAATCATTTTTTAAATGTTTTAATTTTTACCGATTTGATTCGTGTGCTTACAATCGCCCGCTGCCCGTCATCATCGTATTTGTTATCAATTGAAAGCTTCATTTCTCATAATTTATATAAATATAGCTTCATGTCACTTAGGACAGTTATCGAACACTTCAATTGGCATTGGACATGGTACAAACTGTTTTCTGACCAAATTATAGGGTCATCTCATTTCTGACGCATCAACCTTCAACTCTAAATAAAGCACGCATTTGGATTAGTACCATGTGTGGGAAATTTAAGTGTGATCGGTTATCCTATTATGAAATTCTGTAAAACCAAGCAGTGCATGCTCTGTAAATATGCAATTTTTCAATTTAATTTCACCCCTGAGATGGTGTCACCCCTGAGATGGTGTCATCCCTGAAATGGTGTCACCCCTGAGATGCTGTCACCCCTGAGATGCTGTCACCCATGAGATGCTGTCACCCCTGAGAGGTTGTCACCCCTGAGATGTTGTCACCCCTGAGATGTTGTCACCCCTGAGATGGTGTCACCCCTGAGGTGGTGTCACCCCTGAGATGTTGTCACCCCTGAGATGTTGTCACCCCTGAGATGGTGTCACCCCTGAGATGGTGTCACCCCTGAGATGTTGTCACCCCTGAGATGTTGTCACCCCTGAGATGGTGTCACCACTGAGATGGTGTCAACCCTGAGATGGTGTCACCCCTGAGATGTTGTCACCCCTGAGATGGTGTCACCCCTGAGGTGGTGTCACACCCGGGGGGTCCAAACCTCCGCAAACTCCAGCTACGCCCCTGTGTGATCATTGCAATGTTACCGTCCTTAAGCTACTTGATAGAATAATGGTGATGGCAGTGTTAAAGCCAATAGACGCACTTGAGATAGTGACTGGTGATCGTAGTGGTCTTTCAGATCAAAGAACTTCGTATAAATCTTGTTGTAAGTGATCGTGCCGAAGTGCACTTCCTTGGGTCCCACGTTGAACGCCTCAGTCAGTTCAGCGGCAAACTTGGTCTGATTGCCCCAGTTGTATTGCCCTATGCTGGAGGAGGCGTCCAGGACGAAGAGGATGTCTGCTTTGGTGGCGTTTTTACAAGGCGCCACAGAGGGGGGTGGTGGAGTAGCTAGCGATGAAACAGTTCAATTAAGAGATCTTCCATGGTTTTTGAATTATAAGTTTTGTAATCAAGCCTAATGGAATATATTTCATGTGTTAATAACAGTGTGTGTTGTTTTTGTGTAATTAGATAAAAGCACATTTTGAGAAGCTTGATATGAAAAAAGTAGCCACTGAATGGACAGATCACTGATAGAAACGGCCGAACGAAGAAGATTTCATAAAACATTTTGAAACAATATAAAAAATTGTGTATTTCTTATATCATCAATGACTACTGTCTGAGAGCTATGTGAAAATGATATTGAAATTTTATTAGGATATCAATTGGAAGAAAAAAGTACTTCTCTTATTATATTGCATTAATGGAAAAAAAAATGACTTCCAATATAATGTTAATAGAATAAAAAACATGTACTAAATTTGCATATAAATGTCTTTGGGAACTTCATTACGCATTTGTTGCCATACGGTGTTTTTTTTTTTTTTTTTGTTTTGCGGAGTTTCTTATAGAATTTGTTTTATGAAAGATATATGGGGAAAATAGTATTGATTTAGTTAAAACACTGACAGGAATTTAATAATGATTCTTACTTGGTACAGCTGTTGTAGGTGGTTTTGTAGGGGGTAGGGTAGGTGGCTCGGTTGGTGGTTCGGTTGGTGGTTCAGTTGGTGGTTCTGTTGGTGGTTCTGTTGGTGGTTCGGTTGGTGGCTCGGTTGGTGGTTCAGTTGGTGGTTCTGTTGGTGGTTCGGTTGGTGGCTCGGTTGGTGGTTCGGTTGGTGGTTCGGTTGGTAGCTCTGTAGGTGCTTCTGTAGCTGAAAAGACACAATGAACAAATCAGTATTATCAGCTTTTGAGGCTTATCTCATGAGACATGTGCCTCTACGTCCTGCTACAGTGAGTGAAAACTTAACGCGCTTGGTTGATTTCACATAAAGTCATAAAATAATGGAGCAGACGGCAATCGGGTTAAGTAGAAGGATACAAGCGAAACAAAGCAGGGGAAAACCTGTTAAAGAGGACTCGCTTACCTACTAATGGTCTATCACAGAGCTTGCGAGCCGCATTCAGCTCTTTAACGACGTGTGTGCGGCTCGGCCAGTCGGCCCCAAGTTGGGTTTGACTCTAAAAAACACGACCCTTAAGACAGGTTCCGTTGTCCTACTGCTGATTTTTTACTCTTTTGACTAATGAGTTTTCCGACCAGTGGTCTATCACATTCCCTTTGCTGCCTTTTCGGATACGACATTGCAACTAAGCATTTATGTTAATTTTACTTTTGTTTCTCTGACGAAGGCTTATTGCTGACACGTTCGTTGTTTTTTTGCTTCTCCCCATGATTTGTTTCGCTTATTTCCAAATAAAATTAGCCTACCCTTACGAGGGGGGGAGAGCGGGAGGGGGGGTCCATTTAGGGCCGGGGTGCCAAAATTTCTTGTTTTTAGCTTTCATAGATGAGCTTTATAAGTAAAATGTTCCGAATACTTTTCTACCAGGATTGATAGATCTTGACCACACATGGCACACATATCCATCACACTCTCCTATGAAATACAAGGGGGCTTGAACTTTAATTGATATCCTATTTTTAAAACAAAATCTGCCAAATAATATTTGTTTTTTTACAAATTCGGCGTAATGCTTAACATTGTTTATGTTTTTGTTGTTTTTTTACATTTGCTCTTTTTTTATTATTAGTAATTTAAAAAAAAATATAGGAACTATACTACGCGACAAAAGATTCAGTGCTAAGACTCCCGTATCTGTAATGAGCCCGTACGTATGTGGAGAGAAAGTTTTAAAAAAAGAAAATAGGCTGGGCAGGTATTTATTCATGGCCTGAAGACGGATGAAACAGTAAACATAGTTGACAGATGAAGGGGGTCGCTTGGGCGTCATTCTTTTAAAAACATGTGCCAGAGGTCTCCAGAGAAATTTTTTTTAATAAGTCGGCCCCATTCATCATGGTTATAATGCCCATGTTTACGATTTTTTGTGTTATTTGAATTAAACCTTCATTAAATAATTTCAATGACGTCATCAAGTGATGGAAAGACATCAAAATATAATGTAATTGTCTTTTAGAAAGTTCTTTTTACAAAAGAATTTTCAATAGAAACTTACCTTGAGTAGTTTGTACAATTTCTTCTCCCGGTACTTGGGGCTCTCCTTCGGGATATTGAGGTTCTTGTCCCGGTACTTGGGGCTCTCCTTCAGGATATTGAGGTTCTTGTACCGGTACTTGGGGTTCTCCTTCAGGATACTGGGGCTCTTGTCCCGGTACTTGGGGCTCTCCTTCAGGATATTGAGGTTCTTGTCCCGGTAATTGGGGTTCTCCTTCAGGATACTGGGGCTCTTGTCCCGGTACTTGGGGTTCTCCTCCGGGATATTGAGGTTCTTGTCCCGGTACTTGGGGCTCTCCTTCAGGATATTGAGGTTCTTGTCCCGGTACTTGGGGTTCTCCTTCAGGATACTGGGGCTCTTGTTTCGGTACTTGGGGCTCTCCTTCGGGATATTGAGGTTCTTTTCCCGGTCCTTGTGGCTCTCCTTCAGGATATTGAGGTTCTTTTCCCGGTCCTTGGGGCTCTCCTTCGGGATATTGAGGTTCTTTTCCCGGTCCTTGTGGCTCTCCTTCAGGATATTGAGGTTCTTTTCCCGGTCCTTGGGGCTCTCCTTCGGGATATTGAGGTTCTTTTCCCGGTACTTGGGGCTCTCCTTCGGGATATTGAGGTTCTTGTCCCGGTACTTGGGGCTTTCCTTCAGGATATTGAGGTTCATTTCCCGGTTCTTGTGGCTCTCCTTCATGATACTGGGGCTCTTGTCCCGGTACTTGTGGCTCTCCTTCGGGATATTGAGGTTCTTTTCCAGGTACTTGGGGCTCTCCTTCAGGATATTGAGGTTCTTTTCCCGGTACTTGTGGCTCTCCTTCAGGATACTGAGGCTCTTGTCCCGGTACTTGTGGCTCTCCTTCAGGATATTGAGGTTCTTTTCCCGGTACTTGGGGCTCTCCTTCAGGATACTGGGGCTCTTGTCCCGGTACTTGTGGCTCTCCTTCAGGATATTGAGGTTCATTTCCAGGTACTTGGGGCTCTCCTTCGGGATATTGAGGTTCTTGTCCCGGTACTTTGGGCTCTTCTTCAGGATACTGGGGCTCTTTTACCGGTACTTGGGGCTCTCCTTCAGGATACTGAGGTTCTTGTCCCGGTACATGAGGCTCAACTTCTGGATATTGAGATTCCTGCTCTTCTTTGAAAGGTGTTTCGCTCTCGGTAAATTGGGGTTCCTGCTCTTGAAATACTGGGTGCTCACTTTCAGTGAACTGAGGTTCCTGCTCTTGAAATACTGGTGGTTCTATTTCAGTGAACTGAGGCTCTTGATTTGGTTTCTGTAGTAGCGAGCTACCAACTGTAATAATTTCATTTTATTTAAAAACATTTAAATAATGAAAATGTTGAAATCTGTTGAAGTGTTGTGTATTGATTAGATCTAGTGTGATTATATCTCAAGAATATGCATGACTTTAAACACATGTAATCATTTAAAAGAGGAGGCCTCTTACCACTGTTTCCGGAAATTTTACAGCCGTCCTGAGATCGGTGTAGGGCGACAGTGGCTCGTTTATGAATAGGATAATTTGTTAACAAAATACAAATATTGGACGCAATGGAGCGTAACACCACCTGGCGTTGCATGGACTAGAGTAATGTGCCTAACACATTTATCAGTTAGCAAAGCAAAAACAGCATTCCTGTAAACCACGCGGCTAAAAATAAGGGCAACAATGCGATCTAAGATCTGAGACTCATTTCAGAAGAATTAGAGAAGGAGGTCAGTTTGGAAGATCCCACAGACTTTTGATAATAAACAACAAAACAACAATGGGTGATGGGTGGCCGAATGGTCTAAACTGAGCAAATCTCAAGTTCATCGACAGGAGCTCAATCCAAGCCAAAACCGGGCCAAGCACCCAGAGGGGATGGGACTCATTAGTTTTGGAAGTCAACTCACCTAAGAGAAGGCTAACTCTGAATTCAAACCATGATCCAAATTCTTCGTGGGCCCTTAAATATGAAAATATACTAATAAACATTGAAGTGAAGGCATCGTGACGTGATGTAATCAAATGTTAACGTAGCTACCAGGGATCACTTCTATCACTCTCGTGGCTTCTGCTCTTAAAAGTGACAAAAGAGTCATTCAGAGAATTTTTGGAACGCATTGGAACAAGAATCTGAAAGAATTTTGCAATTTAAAAAAAGACAGAAGGGGGAAAAAAGGCTTTGACTAAGCACTTAGTCTACGTGATTCTTTATCTTAGCCCACAAGAGTCTAAAGAAAGCATTTACCATGTGCCGGTTTAGTAAGAATGAAGACCTTTGCCGCAGTGGGGACTGCAAGCTAAACTATATTGAACATTTCATGTAAGCTGGACTGTTTTAAGTGATCGAAAAGTGCACATGCACCAAGGAACTGGGCATATAAGTCATTTATTTAAAATTATTTGACAAAAACCTTTCCAAGAAAGCGCAAGGGGCCGGTATGGAATCTCTTTAAAATAGCGTTGAATACTTGTATCTTGCAATAAACTTGATCTAAGACAGAATATGTTCATTTATCAGCTGTATAACAGTCTTGACACATTGCGGAGCAGCTCCAAACAAGGCAAGGAGAAGGCCACTATCACCACATGCTATAAAGCCACTATCACCACATGCTATAAAGCCAGTATCACCATATGCTATAAAACCACTATCACCACATGCTATAAAGCCACTATCACCACATGCTATAAAGCCACTATCACCCCATGCTATCATCTACTCAAACTTTTCTCCAAGTACGAAGCGTTTGGGTGAACCAGGAAAAAGCTGTTGATATCTTTTTTTGCATGCCCCGTGAAAAGATCGTGAAGGGCAATATCTCGCCATCATGAAATAAAATAAGTCTGAACATAATCCCTTTAAAAAAAACCAGTACGCCAATTCCTACCCGTCATAAACGTGGTCTTGACTAATACAACTGTCATAAAAAGTGACCCTTGGACAGACACGGAAATAGCACTTCCTGGGACTATAAGGAAGGGCTAACAAACGAGTAACGATGTACACCCTGTGGGAAGGTGGCAACCACACACATACATTACCCCGAACGAACAAAGGTAATCCATGGTGGAAAATGAAGATTCAACGGAAGAGTTGGTGTTTGTTTTTTTCCGGATATTTTTTTTTGACTAGACAAAAACGGATCCCAAACTGACGGTATTGCACGCTTGTTACAAAAAACAGTAATGCCCTTGTTGGATGGATGCCCAAAAGCTTGACCTTAGGGAGGATGCACTTGGGGAGGTTGTCCACTTTTTCAAATGACACAGTCAAGCATATTGAGCTCGTGGCCAATAATTATGAGCCAGGATGTAAGGAGTGATTGCTCTTTGCCCCCCGAGTAACTTTAGTATTCCCCTTTGTTGTTTTTGGTCAGATAATTCGAACAATCTTAATACTTTAAAGCTTAATCATAGAGTTGAGTTTTCCTGCACGCTAGAAATCTATATATTTAACTGCTTTGAAAAGTATCACCTTTCTTTAATTAGTTCGAATCATTGTCTATAGAAACACAAGGCCATCAGCTCAGTTTAACTGTTTATGTCGCACATTTCTAGCAGGGTTCTGCGCATCACTTTTGAGTGTTTAGGAGATGAAATAGATTTAGAAATATTTTGAGAGAAAACTGAAAAAATATACTATAGACATAGTTACTTACTGTTTGCACCAACTGAAATGAAAAGATTTGAGAATTAAGATAATGAGTCAAACATTACAACAAGCTCTAGACTTTCACTGCTATTTATTTCATTACACAATCCCTAATAATGGTTTGGATATATTCTCATGCTGACCTCACACGATCACATTTTCGATCAAACATTTGATGCGATTTTTTGTGTGAAGCCTTGTCACAACTTTCAAATTACTATTTGATCTAATTCCCATTTTTATCCACAAAACTAAAAAGAAAGCACACATAAAAGAGTGCGTTCATAGAAACACAAATTTGAAACAAATTTAATTGTGTTCTCTGAGCACATATTTTCACAATTTTGTTGATAATGCATCATTTTTATATCTTTGATATATTCGAAATTCTTTAAACAAATACTTCAGTTTTATCCATAAAATAAAATAACTTTTAAAAAGTACTCACATATGCTGAAAGAATATACCTGCGAGGCCAGGACAGCACACACAACTAGCGTCAACCAGCTCATCTTGACACTTATGAATGTAGCTCTCTGAAAAATGCAAGCTTTTTATAGAGTATACTTAAATAAAAAGTTAACCAATCCCACAATGTTTACATTTGTCATCACTTCTCATAGCCAGTAAATTTCAATACGCACGTCAAAAATCTGTTTTATTATTAACATTACAGAAAGAACCAAATTTCAAATTGTTGCTCTAGTTACTTCAGATCCCCAACACAAAGCCTCTGTACGGCTGCTGACGTGGCTGTGGCTGTTAGAGAGTATTTACACGTATTGCGTTTGAACGTGAGAGGCGCTGGGAACATAACAAGCTAATAATTGATTCAAATCTCCATCTCAGCTACAAGCTGGTCACTAATTTGATCTGAACGATTCAAAGTTAAATCTAGCTAAGTAAACTAATTGCGTCTAGGACAAACGTGGAAATCATTATACCTTTGTGTATTTTGTCAGTGGGTGGTTCACCGTGGGAGTACTAATTGCTAAAGCATTGAACACATAATGTGATGTGGACAGAACATTTTTCCTCATATGTGTTCTGGGAGAAAAAACCATATAAAAGAGCTAATAATCATTAACAATATTTTTGTTTAAATAACACATAGAAAATGCATAACAATACGTACATCAAACGAAAAGCGAAAGGCGGTAAAATGTGACCGTAATGATCAATATTTTTAAACAGCACATATAAAATGCCTTAAATATACCTACATTGCATGAAGATAAAAGGTGGTAAGACTTAATTAACATTATAAATATTTTTAAATAACACAGAAAATGCATTAAAAATACATTGCGAAATGAAGGGAACACCTTGCCATTATAGAGATGATACCAGTTAGAAATTATTCAATTGCCTAAGGGGGATTAGCTGTTAAAATTATTGCTTTTGACTAAAGAGATGACGTATTATACGATAAGATAAGATACAATAAGATGCTTTTATTAATCCAAATAAATGGAAATGTGTTTTGATTGCATTGCACATAAAGTTTTGGAAAGTCACTTAGAATTTTCTGTTCCCCAATATTGGTCAGCAGCAAAGCTTTTGGTGTATCATTGTGTGGTCAGAATAGATGTTACATTTTTGAGTGAATCATAGTGTGGTCAGAATAGCTGTTAAATTCTTGAGTGAATCACTGTGTGGTCAGAATAGCTGTTACATTTTTGAGTGAATCATTGTCTTGTCAGAATAGCTGATACGTCCTTGAGTGAATCACTGTGTGGTCAGAATAGCTGTTACATTTTTGAGTGAATCATTGTGTTGTAAGAATAGCTGATTTGTCCTAGAGTGATTCAATGTGTGGTCAGAAAAGCTGTTACATTTTTGAGTGAATCATTGTGTGGTAAGAATAGCTGATACGTCATTGAGTAAATCAATGTGTGGTCAGAATATCTGTTATGTTTTTCAGTAAATCATCGTATGTTCAGAATAGATGTTCTATTTCTAAGTGTATCGCTGTGTGGTCAGAGTAGCTGTTATGTTCTTGAGTGCAAGTTTGCATTTGGAACAGAGTATCAATTGGATCGAACTGAGTTCCCGGCTTTTATTGATTATCATAATCCTTGTGTCCGACCTGTCTTTGGTTTGTTGCAGCGATCACTGCCTTTGTACAAGATATTTATTGATCAGATTAATGAGGCACGGATAAAAGTATAACCACGCTGAGTTTGCATTCGACTTTGAAAATATTTTTTCACTTGTAAAACATTATAAAATTACAAATCGAGTGGGCTACGAGTGAAAGTAACTGGGTTACAAGACACAAGACATCTGTGTCAACACGTGACAAAGCCTCATCTTAGACAAAAACAGCTTTTGAACTTGTTAATGAAAGGATTATACGATGATATTAACATACCTGATGGACCCAAAATATTACAGAGTAGACTGTCTCAGTAAGCATGAGTTAATCATTCAATCCCTGCAACTGGGGTTATTTCGAACACGTTATTTATGATTCAGATAAGACGATCGAAGATAATGCTGTGCTTAGTCTTGATGATACGAGCTCTCACCGACAAAAGAAATTATTTTGATAAAAAAATTATAATGTCTGTTTTGAGGTGTATTAAACAATGTTTGAAGTATTTACAATATGCGTAGATATCTTTAGTCCATATGAGTTGATATGGAAGTTTCTCATAACTCATGGTCGGGTAACATGAAACCGGTACGTCTCTGTGTAATTTGAAGAGTGCCTCAACTGTTTTCATCGATAGCTGTGCAGAACGTTAGAACCTTTACCGGTTTTATGGGGCCCACCCTGTATATATCAGAGTTGGGGGACACACGTTAGGGAGGTCAGTCCAGCTCGTAAAGTATACGTAGATTAAGAAAAGAATCGGTCAGTGGAACCGTGTTCAATTTATTCAGTTTACAAAATACGTCTACTGTTGAGTAGGATATTGTTATTAAAAATAATTTTAATTTGAGCAGAAAGATTAGACTGGTGAAAATATTATGACATTTAATTAGCATCAGAAGAAATGTTCGTTTGAAGTTTTTTTAGAATTTGATTGTACACACAGATATCTAGTCTGTTCAATCTATATCAGGTATGCTAACTTCAATAGAAGTCAGATTTACATTGGTTTCTGATCCAATCTCGTCTATTTCGCATTTATAAATAATGATCAAAATTTCCAAAATTCCATCTGTTCCACTAAAATATCATGAACAGAAACAATTGCGTTGATGACTAACTTTTTCTTCGTATATGACTTATAAACAGTTTTTTTTATTAAAGCTGACCTACTTTCTAATCACAAGTCGTGGCATTCAATCTTACCTCCCCTTCCCCATTTTTTGTCTTCATATTGACGTCACCGATTAACTGTCTTATTTTTCTATAGAATGCTATCAAGTTATGGCATTTCTAGAATTTATTTTTTTCGGAATTTCCAGCTTCCTCTCTATAAATACGCCGGCAGCTTTCCCAGCCGAAAGAGATTTTGTGTCAGATTTCCTAGACAAGGGACATATTGATATACTTATAAGAACCTTGCAAGAGTGTTCTTTTGTGTGTGTGCATATATAAATATTTATACCTTTCGACGATTTCAATTTTCAATTGATGACTTGTTAAAAAATATAACCTCTATTTGATTTTGTGTTTTTAGATAACTTTAGATAACTTTAATTTTATATTTTTGTTGTCTTTTTGTTTTAATTTTTACACTCGTTATCTGTCCTTTATTACGTAGTTTTCCTTTAACGAGAAAAAATCATAAAACAGATTAAACTTGCAAAACCATAATACAAGACTTAGACTTATTCCGCTCAAATGAGCGTTATCGTCGCTCGTCAGGGGCTGAACAAGACAAGGCTGGAAAAATCAGTCAGCTCTTCAGTCGTAATTAAAACCAGAGATATCTCTGTCAGCAGCAACACAGACACTCTTTATTGTGTGCATGTCTCACCATCTTGTTTCACTATCATTTCTCACTATCGTGCCTCACTGTTATGTCTCACTGTCATTTCACACCAATCATGTCACACCATCATGACTCACTGTCGTGTCACACAATCGTGTCACACTGTCATGTCTAACTATCATGTCTCACTATCACGTCTTACTATCACGTCTCACTAATCATGTCTCACTATTATGTCAACCTATCATGTATCTTTATCATGTCTTACTAAAATGTCAAACTATCATGTCTCACTATCATGTCTCACTAAAGTATCTCACCACCATGTCTCACTATCATGTCTCACTAAAGTATCTCACCACCATGTCTCACTATCATGTCTCAACATCATGTCTCACTACAATGTATCAATCTCATGTCTCGCTCTCATGTCTCACCATAGAAAGATGTGAAACGTATAAGTCAATAATTGTGAGAAAATGTTAGGCCATTCGTTTTTCTGACTGCGGTAGCTTGCCAAGTAGGCAGAGGGACGTGGAGAATAAGTCCTTGGCTTCTTAGGAGTTGTGGGAAATCATAAATGTATCGATTTCAATAATGTAGTTGTTGTTTTCAAGAGCGATACAATTTTGTTTTCACGGATGCATGCATCTAGCAACAAATATTTTAATTTTATATCAGTTATAGCTCTAAAAATTTCAAGGAAACAATAAAATGAAATATTAATAAAAGTGTCAGGGTTGCTTTGTTCTCGTGCGTTTCAACAGAAAGATATGGAGTACAGCCTCCTGGATCGGAGTTCAAACATCAAGACAATAAAAAAAAAACCCACTGTATTATAAGGCACTACGTTTTGATTGAATTGGCTCTTCTTAGAGAAGGGACATTTAAATCTAAAATGGTGGCGCTTGGAAAGGGACTCATATCAGAGATGGAACTCAGACGGTGTCTCCCATTAGAGATGCGACCCATCGGAAAGTGGCTCCTATAAGGGCTTGGCCTCCTCGGATGGTGGTTCATTTCATTTTTTTTCTCCGGGATGTCAACCTCACATGGTTTTCCATCTAAAATATTGCACATGTCAACCTCATGAGGTCTTAATAAAAGAAATGGGATTCATCGGATTATTGTTCATCTAAGAGAAGAAAATATTTCACTGGTAATGTCACGTACCTTGCAGCCACATAACCCTATGAATACATGCTAAAGGCATAGAAATACATAGATTGAGCCATATAGGTGGTATGACAATGTCTAAACGAAAATACCGGCAATTCAATTGTTATGGCTCTTAACAACTTTAGATTGGTAATTAGTCAATATGCGTATGCATCATTGGTTTCAATTTTTGTTTTTTTACTATAATTAATCAAAGCTGTCTTGTCATATTTCTACATAAATTTGGAGATGTGAAATCATGCAACACAAAGCCGTTCTGCAGCTATATTTTAAGCAGTAACGTTAATAACTAGATGCGCATTTACGCCCCAAAACATTTGAGCCCTTAAGCCCTTACGCCAGAACACGTGCAGATCAATAGACATTTGTGACATTTACATCAAAGACAGACGCAAAATGTACAGACGTTAAAAAACAATAATTGAAGTAAACAACATGCGCAATAATTTATTAAGATTTATTGTCTGTTGGTATCTCACTCTTTCTTAAATCCAGGCCTTGTCATGTGTCCTGGTGCATTGATCTCATTGGATAATTTGATTTTGTTGAGCTAAGCAGCAGCTGGAAAATAGTTAATGAAATAATTACACTCCAGAGTTAGATTGACTTTTTTTTAAAGACACATGTATGTAATTTAAGATAACCAATTGTTGCCAAAAACTTTTAAAAGAGAGAAATTATCACTGAGATGTTTCAAGAAACAAAGAAAATTTCAAGAAATATATTAGTTACCTAGACAAAACAGTATAGTACTAATGTCAAAGCTTTCAACCCAAAAATATATAGTCACTCATCACTCTCATCTAATTCAATATACTCTTTATGAAATCTAATGCCTGTCTCTCAAAGGCACAACCATTTTATAGCAGTATGCATAGGCCTATGTGAATAGGTAGCTTATATTTAAATCGGAAAATGATCTCTCTTCTTCACTCACATAACAAAAATACAAGTTATGATCCAGCAAAGTTAAATCGCCACATCTAACCGTGATATCTCCCCCCCCCCCTTGAGTATGAACTACATTATGTGAAAGCTTGCTAGGTTAAAAATAGCAAACGATCAAGTGTCCTGAAAGTTTGGCTAACATGACGTTCCATGAAATATATCTCTTTATATCAACAATAATTTACTTTTTAATAGCACCTTTAACATAGGTATTCCATTGCATCATTTGTAACTGCGTCAAAGGATATCTATATTGGCATGGATACATTTATACATTTATGAAATTTATATTTATAATTACAAACTGTGCAATAAAGTATTATATGTATTCCTTTATGTGTAACTACAATGATTTGAACATTTTAATAAATAAATTGTCACAAAAAGAATATATATTAAGATTTTTAATAAACAAATAGTCACAAAAAATAAATAAGCTGGCATTGACATATGTAAATTATCACACAAATAAAATCAATTAAGCATTAGAACAAATAAATTGTCACAAAATAATTTGAGAATCAAAATGAATAAATTGTCACAAAAATAAATTGAGCATTGGAATAAACAGACTGTCAAAAAATGTTTATGGTACATGAGATTGAAAACAAAAATGGCCTCTTATTTTAATAATGCAAAAAAATGAGAATAAAAAGAAAACGTCGACATATGTGCCAGAGTGGATATCCCAAAATTGTTGTGTCATTGTTTACATTTAAGATGTGGAACATTTCTTTTTTATCATCTTTTTTTCTAAGAAAGTGTAAAAGCTGTTTGATCAACCTAGCTCTGCGCTCTTCCAACTCATGTGTGATTTCTTACACTGACCAGTAGTAACGTGGTCATCAAATTTGTGTCATCTATAGGCGTAGCTATCAAACGTATGGAATCTTATTTATCAAAAATGTGTAATCTGTAGACTTACTCATCAAACATGTGTATTCTATAGACGTAGTCAACAAACGCGTGTTGTCTATAGACGTAGTCATCAAACGTGTGTTGTCTATAGACGTAGTCATCAAACGTGTGTTGTCTATAGACGTAGTAATCCAACGCGTGTTGTCTATAGACGTAGTCATCCTACGTGTGGTGTCTATATAAAGACAAGTCAGTGTTACTTTGTGTGGATGCCATTTTACTTTTGTCAAAATAAACGTGACTGTCAGTTAACAGAATTTTTTACTTTTGTCATCATTGTCAAAGTGAAGAGCTTTATGACAGTAAGCAACGCTGTCACAGTTACCAGCATTGTCACAGTTAACGGCCTTGTCAAAGTTAACGGCACTGTCACAGTTAAAACATTTTTTATAGTAAAAAAAATGTTTTACATTCTCAGAAATAATAAAATAATAAATAATCAATTCTAAAAAATATCAATTATTTTGATGACCATATTTACAAACGTCTATTGAGCGTAAATATTTACCGTCATTAATGGGACCAGAACAATATTTCGCAATATTTTATTTGCTATGGTTTTGAGTGTTGTTTGTTCGCTGAAGAAGGCTTCTTGCCGACATCTTGATTGTTTTAATGTCTCCTTTTTTTCAGGTTTTCCCATATTTTGTTTCACTAATTTCCTGTCTGTCACCAACTGCATAAGAGGCAGGGTGCACTTGCCTGATCTCAAGTGTATAACGTCCCTTGTAAAGGCTTACTTCATTGTTAACCCATGACCACAAGGTGAATACCTATCAAATAGTTCTTTGATCATGCGATTTCGGTAATTGACCTTAATGAACTAAATTAATTGATATTTCTCTATTTTGAAACTCAGCTATTTCCTGCTTGCTAAATTCTCTTTCTTTGTCTTCCATTCTCCATTCCGTAAGTATTTTTCCTCTTTGCGAATAGCCTGTTCTCCATTATAACCCATGTTCTCCTACCCTTGCAATCCCTCATCTCTATCCCTTTGAATCAGTCTTTATCCCTTTGTATCAGTCTTTGTCCCTTTGTATCAGTTCGTCAATGTTTGTTTAGGACATTTCCTGTTTAAGACTTTCGTCACAGTATATATTTTTAAAATGATGCCAGACCAATCAAGTGAGGCACTGTTGCATTAAAATTGGGATAGAGTGTGGTGGGATGATGAAGATTCGATCGCCGGAAATTGTCAACTTTCAACAAACAATTACTTGCGATATTGCAGGTAATATCAGTTCACGGAATGTGACTTAAACTGGGTCATCAATGTGTTTTTGCAACAAGAATGTATGTGATCTAGGCGTCTGATCGTATCGTGGTCTTCGATTTCTGATCTGGTTATTGAAAAAGGTAACTGGGTTCTGTGTGGCTTACGACAGGCACAAGGTGGTACGGCGTTTAGGAAGAGCCAAATGTTTGTTTGAAGCGATCACTCGAGTGATTTTACCAATGGAGGCCAACTATTGTAGTGATGACCTGCATGTCTGTTCTTGTATGGCTTGTCTTATATGACTTGTCTTGTTTGGCTGGTCTTGTATGGCTGGTCCTGTTTGGCTGGTCTTGTACGGCTTTTCTGTTTTGGCTTGTCTAGTTTACCTGGTCTTGTATGGCTGGTCTTATATGGCTTGTATTGCAAGTCTGGTCTTTGAAAAATGATTTTGTATGGCGTAGGTAAAGCCAAGGCTGATGTGGTACTTTTAACAAGTAATGGCTGATGTAGCGTTGTTGACCGGTCAAAGTACTCATGTGTCTGTGTTCTGTTTGATTATGCCTGGTGCTTTTGGGCTATGAAAGTGTGTGCAGAATTGTAGCAAAGCATACAAGGAAGCTAAGAGCTTCAAATTAAATGAAGAAGTAGCTTATATATCTTTGTTGTTTTTGTTTTTATATTTTCTTCCCAGAATTTCTGGCCTAATACATTTTTAAAACATGTTCAGACAATTGTTTTCTACTTTTATGCTTTTCATTTTTTTTCGAAAAAGCCTTTTATTTTTTTTTTAAAGAAAAAATGCTTCTGTATCTGTAAATTATACAGAATAGAGAATTTATTTTAACAAAAATTATTTTAAAAAAAAAACAAGTTATAGTGACTTAAGTTTTTACAAAGCTATGAGACTTAAGCGTAGAATTTAACGACTGATCTCTGTCCGTTGATCAGATTTTAAATGCCCAAAACCCTGCCTCAACACCTTCCTTCCCCCATCTCTATATCCTACAGTTAGGCCATTTTTTTTTTTTTACTTTTTATTTTTTTTTTAAGCCAAAGGATAGGGTCGTTGTTTTTTATTTCACCTTTTCTTATTTCATCATCAGTAAACCCCCCTCTCCCCTACNNNNCCCCCCCCCCCAAATAAATAGCGTTCGTAGCTGTAACTTTGTGTTATCAACTCAGATGCGGCCTAACAGGTCAACACGAGGAAGACTGAATCAACCGAATGAGAGGATCCAGTGTGACAACCCACAATTACACTCAATGGTTTTCCGAGTCTTTCAAACCAAATCGTGACCAAGCAAATCTATAAAACGTAATCTAAATGTGACAGTTATATAAAGTTGTTTCTATTTTTTTTTTTTATAATTTGAGCTGAAATTTCATGTATTTTTTTTTTTTTACCTTTAAATACGACTCTTTTATTCTGTGTTAAAAAAAGCAACTACAGTTATTGACAATAGAACTACAATAATAACATCAGATATTTGATTATATATATACACATATTACATAAGTTTACTTAACATTGAAATATTAAATATACATAAAATGCGTAAAAATTAAATTAATTCTAATTTTTTGTGTAATACCATATTAAAAATAATGAATGAAGAATTAAGTTTATTATACAAAAAGAATACATGGGTTTGTACCTTAACCGAAAAAAGATAGTTTAGGCATTTTATAAATTATCTTTAAATTTTTATACTAATATCCCATGTGAACATTGTGTGAAAAACTGTGATGATAGAAACTAAAAATATATATTTTTAACTCAGAGAGAAAAAAACAAAACAATTTCAAATAAATCATCGAAATTAAACTCCTGAATAAAATCCGTTTGAGCACATTTTCTTCAATCAAATCTTCGTAAAGAAAGAAGTGAATTTACATATTTATTTTTTTAAACAACAATATATTTTTTAATGCAAATAAACTAATGGACTTAATTGCCTTAATATAAAAATAAAAAAACTTTTACAAAATTATTAAACTTACTTTCGCAGGTGAGTTTGACAAGGTCACGCTTGACATAATCCAAGAGCGCATAACTGATGGAGTTAAAGACATACTCTGGCTTACTGGCAATCCCATTCAGCTCGTCCTGATCGACACCTGAGCCAATGCCGACTGATATGATCGTTATACCTGAAGCTTTGAGCTTGTTGGCTGCTGCTATGGCTAAATCAGAGGAAATCGAATGTTAATGCGCAATCGGGTGTTAGAATGGAAGCAAGAATTTAAATGTAAATCCTAGATGCAAATAAACCATCGCTGATGTTAAGTTACGTAAAGAAATGATAAGGTATATCTTTCTTCTCTTATAGTCTCACAGTCTAAATGTTACTACAGTGATGATGTGACCGTTTCTTTCTTGCAACTGAAATATTACATTATTTTTATCGGTCCGATCTATGGCTCTTTAATGGCCGCGGCAAGAACCTTACAGACATGCCGCATGCCACATCTGCTGGGCATTGCCGTAAACGAGACTTGGATGTCTGGGTGGTCCCCTACCCCCTCCGCTAGTTAGTACTGGGCGCTCGGCTAGTAATTCATGACTGCCATGTTGTGTTAAGAGCGGGCACATTTTGATTCCAACCCGTAAGGGTCAGCTTTTCAACCAGTCATCCGGTCTTTGACGGGAGGCCAGGTTTGTAGCTTCATGCTGTGTGGTCACACTACCTGTCCGATGAACCCGCAGAAGCCAGGAGCTTAGCGCCACTTTCTTGCTACTACAATACAGGATTACAATATGAGGGACTTCGCCGAAGCCACTTTAAGCAAGTAAACAGAAGAAATGTTGTGTTCAGGTTTGAGAATAAAAGACAAATCATTAAAACTGACGTTTTGGCTAGAATTACGTCTGTAGCAGGCAATGCAATGCAATCAAAAACAAATATTTTTTTCTTTAAAAAAAACCTATGTCTTGCAGCGTATCCGGAAATTTCTTTTAAAGAAATTTCGTCGACGGAAAATTGATCGAATGGAAATTTGATCGAATGGAAGTTTGGTCGAACGGAACATTGGTCGAATTTTGTTTAAGTTCACACAACCATAGTTTGCATCAAATGTATTTTTGGACGCATCATTTTGTTTTACTAAATAGTATAGTGCCTTCCAAAAGAAATTGGAAGCACATTTTTATCGTGTGGGCTGAGTACAAATTCGATCAAATTTCCGTCGATAAAATTTCTCTTAAACAAAATTTCCGGTAACCGCCTCGCTTATCACAATACAATCATTCTAGGTCAAAATGCAGAACAGGGAGCATCTCTACTTTCTGAACTTTGACCTTCATTGACTTTATTGAGATCTTCAAAATGCCAGTTGTGTTTGTGTAACTAAATGCAACTACATTTATTTCAAGCCAAAAAAATATCTCGTTTACTTATCTATTTATTTCCAGCTTAAACATATCGTATTTCAGGATGTATTTATTTATAGCAAAAACATATATTTTCTTCCATTATTTATTTACCACGATGCAGCCGACCTAATCGCAACGTACAAACCACCTGTTGATCCTACTTACTTGCTGCAGGGTTGTCGGACCGGCCGTCTGTCATTATGATGACGATGTCGTCTGCGTCAGGCCGCCCTCCCTTTTCCGTGCTGAACAGCTTCTCGTCCAGCACTGCCAGTAGTCCAAGATCTGTCCTGGTCCCACTATCACGGGGATATTTAATATCCAAAAGACTCTGTTACATAAAATCAGGAAATATTAACATTAACTAACACTAAAAGATTTGTAGTTTATCCCAAATTCACGTTGTTGTTTTTTTTTTTAAACGATATACCCATGAATAAGGCATATTTAAATACAACTTGGCTTGCATTACTTTTAAAATATTTTAAAGCCCCCCCCCCCCTAAATTGAAGAGCGCTAAAGCCACGCTTGCCTTAATTTTTAAAAAATAATATTTTTAACTCAGTATATTAGGATAGAAACCTAAATTTAGAACCTTTAACTCAAATGTCTAATTTGATCACAAGGATAGATAGGAACGAATTCAAACCTTCATTAATAGCTGCGTAATCGTTACTAGCTGCCTACGCCAAACCCCTGTTCCTGTTACCCTAGCTGAGTAGCCCTTGCAACCAGTGAATTATCCTCTTCAATACAAGGCACAGAAACATTGCAAAATCCCTATACATACATAGGCGCTAGAATGATCAATACATGGATCGTAGGCCCTTAATATAGAAGAAGAAGCTGACTACGTCTTAATAGCTGCATTAACTTTAATAGCTCCTACGCGTTAATACCTTCGTTGCCGTTAATAGCTGCTTATGTGTTAATAGCTGCGTTAAATTTAATTGTTGCCTAAGTGTTAAAAGCTGCATTAATCTTTTTAGCTGCCTACACGTTAATATCTGCCTTCAGAATAACAGTTGCCTTAATATCAAATGGTTCGATAAAATGTCAAAAATCAGTGGTGGCGGAGATGATAGCACACATTCTAAAGCAGAGAGAAATTCAGAAAAGAACGTGGAAATTGCAAAGAAATGCATTTCCAAATGTAACTAGGCATGTACTGGTATGGAACTATTCTACGTGTTACTAGACATGTACATGGATCACATGCCAGTTGCCAAGCCCGGGTATTAATCCCATGCCAGACCCCAAACTCTGGTATTGATCCCATGCCAGACCCCAAGTCCTAGTATTGATCCCTTGCCAGAACTCAAGCCCCGCTATGGATCCCATGCCAGACCCCAAGCTCTGGTATGGAACCCCAAAGATCAAGTTGATGAGGAAGACACAAAAACTACCTGACGTAGAGAGGCTGAGAAGGATTTACTTAAATCGGAAGGAGATGGAAAGATTTAGAGGAGATTGTAAAAGGCCAGAAGTTGTGGAAAGATATAGAGGAGGTTGTGAAAGGCCAGAAGGTGTGGAAAGATATAGAGGAGGTTGTGAAAGGCCAGAAGGTGTGGAAAGATATAGAGGAGGTTGTGAAATGCCAGAAGGTGTGGAAAGATATAGAGGAGGTTGTGAAAGACCAGAAGGTGTGGCAAGATTTTGTGGAGATTGTTAAAGGCCAGAGGGTGTGGAAAGATATAGAGGAGATTGTGAAAGGCCAGAAGGTGTGGAAAGATATAGAGGAGATTGTGAAAGGCCAGACGGTGTGGAAAGATATAGAGGAGATTGTGAAGGCCAGAAGGTGTGGAAAGATATAGAGGAGATTGTGAAAGGCCAGAAGGTGTGGAAAGATATAGAGGAGATTGTGAAAGGCCAGAAGGTGTGGAAAGATATAAAGGAGATTGTGAAAGGCCAGAAGGTGTTGAAAGATATAGAGGAGATTGTGAAGGGCCAGGAGGTGTGGAAATATATAGAGGAGATTGTGAAAGGCCAGAATTTGTGAAAAGATGTTGTTAATGGTCTATGCTTGACTGGGATTTTGAAAAGAGGAAGAAGACGAAAGATTTTGCATTTATTATTTTTTTACACACATAAACATATTATATGTTTCCTATTTCAGACTATAGCTTTAGGAAATATTCCCCCCCCCCAACCCAAAAAAAAAAAAAAACTTAAAAATTATAAAAAAACAAAAAAAAAAAAAAAAAAAAAAAAAAAAAAAAAAAAAAAAAAAATTTAAAAAAAAAAAAA
>CAXITT010000072.1:976047-989238 GCA_964033795.1 Lymnaea stagnalis
ATATATATATATATATATATATATATATATATATATATATATATATATATATATATATATATATATATATATATATATATATATATATATATATGGTAAGAGTTTCATATTTATGTTAAAAACTGACTCCTAACTGATTTCCTATATTATTAATGATATTAATTTCCTGAACAATTTGGCAGTATTCATTGCTTTACGGAAGTATATTTTGATCATTGCAATGCTACAGCCCTTAAAAAATTTGATAAAATAATGGTGCAGGCAGTGTTAATGCCAATAGACGCACTTGAGATAGTGACTGGTGATCGTAATGGTCCTTCAGATCAAAGAACTTTGTATAATTGTTGTTGTAAGTTATTGTGCCGAAGTGCACTTCCTTGGGGCCCACGTTGAATGCCTCAGTAAGTTCAGCGGCAAACTTGGTCTGATTGCCCCAGTTGTATTGCCCTATACTGGAGGAGGCGTCCAGGACGAAGAGGATGTCTGCTTTGGTGGCGTTTTTACAAGGCTCCACAGAGGGAGGTGGCTGGGTAGCTGATGATGAAATGTTTTATAAAGTAAACTGGTTCCTTGGTTTTTTATAATTTAAAAAAAAATTGCATTATCAAAATTCAATCAAACTATACATTTTTTACAAAATGCAATTCATTTTTTCTTCGGACACGTTAACAGCCCTTTTCTAAGAGAGCTGGGTTAAAAAAGACATAAATAGTACCCATCGATTCTTAATCCATCTATATCAGCAACGAATTCTTACTGGTAGAGAGGACAGAGTAGTAAGATCAGCAGTGTCGACCTACTGATAGAAATGGGAGGGTCCATAAACCGTGACGACTTACTGGTAGAAAGGGGTTAGGATAATAACATTGCATCAGCCATGACGACTCACTGGAAGAAGGGGGACAGAGAAATCAGATTACCTCAACCGTTACGACTTACTGTTAGAATGGGACAGAAGAATAAGATTACATCAACCGTGACGACTTACTTGTAGAAGGGGGTAGGAAAATAACATTGCATCAGCCAACACGACTCACTGGAAGAAGGGGGGCAGAGAAATCAGATTACCTCAACCGTGACGACTTACTGGCAATGTTCTCTTTAAGCTGCGCGGCTCCACGGCCACGCAGCTATCTCACAGACGCTGCGTAGCAGTTTAGAGTATCCGCTCTGCAAATTTCCATGCAAGTGTTTTTGAATTGTGGGCTGCAAAATTTTTGCACACAAAAAGTCGATGCTTTAAAACTTTGCACACAACTGTATAATTTTGCACACGAACCAGCAAACCTTAGAGTGAGCATTGCCTACTGGTAGAATAAGACTACATCAACTGTGACTACTTGCTGGTAGATGGGGACAGCATAATAAGACTAAAACTGTCTTAATGGTAGAAAGGGACTCAAAGTAACATTACACCAGCTGTAGAGTTTGACAGAAGAATAAGACTGCATCAGAAGCTGTGCATCAAACAACGCTTCAGTGATTTTCATCTAAAGAATTTCTTTAGAGAACTATTTAAAAGTGAGACTTAAAGACTTGGCTTGAGCTGGATCTAGAAGGTTTTGATTTTCATACTTTTCGGAAAAATGGAAATACATGGAAAAACTTCCGACAAAACTGTACGAACATTTTTAACGAAAACATTATCATGTTATAATTATTAAAGCATCTCGTACAGTGGTTCTCACCAAGTGGGTCGCGACCCCTTTAGGGGGTCGATCGACCCTTACACAGTGGTTGTCTAAGTCCATCGGAAAAAAGATATTTATGAGGTAGCAACGGAAATAATTTCATAGTTGGTTGTCACGAAAACTCAAGGAACTGTACTAAAGGTTCACGGCATTGGGAGGTTTGAGAACTTCTGATCTCGTAGAATAACAGTTTTAAATATTAAAAAAAAAAAAAAAGAATGTTATCAACCTACGTAATCTTAGGGAGATGCATTTATTGTCCTAAGGTTAACAACTGACGACAAATGATATGGTGGTTCTTACGTGGTTTAGCAGTGGTGGGTGGTTTTGTAGGTGGCTGTGTAGGAGGCTGAGTTGGTGGCTTGGTCGGCGGCTGGGTGGGGGGCTTGGTTGGTGCTGGAGTTGGTGGCTTGGTAGGCGGCTGGGTGGGGGGCTTGGTTGGTGCTGGAGTTGGTGGCAGGGTTGGTGGCTGGGTCGGGGGCTTGGTTGGTGGCGGAGTTGGGGGCTGGGTGGGGGGCTTGGTTGGTGGCGGAGTCGGGGGTCGCGTTGGCGGTTGGGTGGGAGGTTTGGTTGGTGGTGGGGTTGGGGGCAGGGTTGGTGGATTAGGCCGTGATGTCGTAGCTGGTTTTTTGGTGGTCGGCTTGGCTTTAGGAAAGAAAACAACAACAAAAACCAACGTGAGTTATCAGCCAGCAGACATGATGCCGTGCTACTAAAATGCGAGTTAATACAAAACTCACCAATCAATGTTTTTAACAAAACAAAATAATTCAATGAAATCTATAATACAACGAGGCACACTAATAGAAAAATAATAATATATATGTAACTGATTTTGGCATCTTAATAAACCATTCTTTAAAAAAGGAGAGGGGGTGGGTAATTTGTATAACAATAATACAATAAGGGGTAAAAACATGATTTAAAATTTATTTTAAAAATTATTATGATTAATATTCAGAAGAAATCATGGTAATTGGATTAAACATGTTGTTGTATTTAACTTAAAATAAACTTTTCTGAATGTAGGATTCTCTTCGGTGATAGTGCAATGAAATATGTCTCTAGGTGCGTATGCAAGTATGGGAATGATTGTTTCAAAAGGCAGGCAAAATAAGATTGCCATAATTTAGCACAAATTGGGATTCTTCTAAATTTCGTTACTTGAATGCATTTATCTTTGTCAACTACTAATAAGTACTTTTAGTAGAATGGATATTCACGCAATACCGCTGTTCTTTTTTTGACGAGATATTTCTAGTGCTCTTTACATTAATTAAGCCTAGGAGAACTCTAGAATTTTACCTACCAGAAGTTCGCTTGCTAATTTATTAATAATTAAGCTCTTATAATGAGAATGTCTATTGGCCTGCCTAAAGTCACAATATGTGCGAGTCTAACTCAAATTGTCATGAAAAATTCATCTCTTCCAAGGTTTTAAAGGCTGAAAAAAGTTTAAAGAGACCGGGTTCTTTATAAAAACGTATAACCTTAGCTGTCAAAAGACCATGCGATCCCCTTCCTATTATTAAAATCATGATACTGAATTATTTTGCTTGACATCTCATGGGGAAAATGTCTATCACAATTTAGCTTACAAGCCTATTTCGTTGCTGTGATAAAAAAAAAATAAATCATCAGCTTAAGGTATAAAATAAAATCCCAAAGAAATGGTTGTGGACTGGAATAACAGAAATGCTAATCTTACAATAAACATTGAAAACACAGAGGGGGTAAATAGAATTATATAATACGAGTAACATGGCACAAAAATACAACTTTGCTGTATCAGGAGCAAATCTACATTTGTAAGAGAAAATAAGGTTTTGAGACAACATCTCACCACGGTCTCAAACGCTTAATCACTACTGTCTCAGCCACTTCATCACTACGAACTGAACCACTTTATCACTACGGCCTCATTCACTTCATCTCTACGGCCTCATCCACTTCATTACTACGGTTTCACCCACTTCATCACTACTTAATCACCCACTTCGTCACTACGGTCTCACCCACTTCATCACTGCTTTATAAACCAGTTCATCACTACGGCCTCATCCACGTCATCACTACTTAATCATCCACTTCATCACTACAGTCTCACCCACTTCATCACTACTTAATCACCCACTTCATCGCTACGACCTCATCCACTTCATCACTATGGCTTCACCTACTTCATCACTACGACCTCATCCACTTCATCACTACGGTCTCACCCACTATATCACAAATATTTAAACTCATGCCATGATGTAAAGTTATTTCCTTCTAAATAAGTAAGGAAGACATATTCATCATTTGTTCACAACTTGATCAGAATCTACCAGCGTACATCTTCGCGGATGTTTTTCAACTGAAATAAGCATTCTTCAGTTTACTATTAGAGTGAAAGATTTTAGGTTATTCTTATACACTAGAATAAATGCTCCGATGTTATCGGGATAATAATGGTAGGTCCTTTGCGATAATTTCTAAATGCTATTGCAAAAACTCATCCCAATTCATAACTTTTAAAATGTAATGATATTTACGATTCTAACATCATTTGCGTACCCTACACCTTTCATACTTTCCGCCACAAAATATCACCTAAAATTACGCAGTCTAAATTATCATTAATTATATCACTTTTGTCACTAAAGTAGCTAATTGAGGGACAATTACTACGCTAGAGAAATACTTTAGATTTACCCCTTTCGTGCCCTTGAATAACAACTTTTTTCTCTCAAAATTTGTAAAAACTTTATCTTAAATTTACACATAAAAGAACTCTATAGTTATAATATAAATATTTTTTGTATTATAGGAACTCGATAAATATTGATAGCTTCATAAAAATTTCAACACGTATTTGCCCTTTTTAAAGATTATACATTATCAGAAAATCGGAAAACAAAGAATTCTGTTATCTAAAAATAATCACGCAGCTGTTTTTCAGGCCTATACCAGATTTGAATGTCTTTAAAAAAAAATTAAATTGTTGATCTCATAAAAATAAACACCTCTTTACTTGTTGCTAAGTAACAACAAAATTTATTTTCATTTTTCTAAAACAGAAAATATTAACCCATCTTCATTTGTCATAATGTAATTTTCAAGTATTAACAAGATTTGGTTTTGATATTCATGGATATCCTTATATAAATGTACCCATGATTTGTTAACGCCATTGATTTTCTTAATTGGTAAACATATTTTTATTTGTTGAAAGAGAATTTAACATCTCTTTTTTCACAAATGTAATACCATAGGCTTTAAATATATTGTCATCCACGTAAAAATGTACACATCCTATTTCCTACCTCCGATATGAATGAACCCACGAAGGTTAATTATTAATCAAATTCATTCCTTTATTTTGGGACGTATCTTGTATTGCCTTGGGCAAAATGAAGAGACCAGTATTTGTAAAAAGAGAATGTAACACCTTATTTTTTCACAAACGTAATACCATATGAGTTAACTATGTTGTCATCTACGTAAGAATTTTCACATCTTTTTTCCTACCTCCGACATGTATTTTTCCCAAGAAAATTAATTATTTATCAAATTTATTCCTTTATTTTGAGACGTATCTTGTGCTGCCTAGGGCAAAGGGACCAAACCCTCCCCCAACTAAATTTAAATAAATTTAGAAAATCAGCCACTGGATTGTAGTCCATTCCATAACCAAACTAACATATTTGCATTTCATATGGTTCGTTCTTATTTGTATGAGGTATATGTAGATTAGTGAAAGCTATTTAGCTATGGAGTTGCTCTGCACTTATTGACTTAAGCCATATTTTCTTATTAGAATTATATTTAAAGGTTAGTTTTGATTACGTTAAAAATTTAATAAAAGTATATTTTTGGAATAAAAAAAGGCAAAACTTTTTAAATGTAAAAATTTTCAAAGCAAAAATGTGTGTGTTTTTTATCAACAATTTAAAAAGCAGTCAATTGTATTTATCACTTTTACTTTAAAGAATGGAAAATACATGATCAGTTTTGTCACGCGCGGTTATTAAATTTAAATAATCCTAAGAGTTTTGGCGGAATAGGCTATTCGTGCTATGACGTCATTTGCATGATTATTTAGAACATATTATTTTTTTTTCTTTTCGCAATATTAACGACGCACTAAAAGACGCACGTAAAACGATTGACGCTTGGGTTTTCCCAATAAATGTGATTACGGTGTAATTCTTTGATCATGGTTGTTTTAATTTTTTAGATTTCCATAACTTTCAAACACATATAAAATGCTTAAAATAGTTCCTTAGTTGATTACTTTAAATGTTTTTGTAATTTTTAAAAATATAACGTTAACTTTTACTAAAAATAAAAGCGGATTTAAAATATGTTTTGCGCATTTAAGTTTATTCGAATTACGCAACATACTAGAAAATAACCATGATTGTTCTTAGGAATCTGAACGTACTTAAATCATATCACCCTTTTGGCGTTATGTCACTATAGCTCATTCTATATAATATGGTGGCTTATTTTTTTTATCTAGGAGAAATAGTTTACTTATGTAAGTGTCTTACGTTTAAATCATACAAGTTTTTATTTATTTTTTTAAACATTAATCACAATGTGTAATTCTGTAATTCACAATTCTGAAATTGAATATGTAAAATGTCACCGAAACACTTTTCGATTCCTTTGGATCTTTACGGTAGCTTATGTTATCTTAATTTGCGTGTGTCTTTCAAGCTGAGGCCACCTTTAGATCTCAATGGGATTCTGTAAAACTCTGAGATGAATATCAAAGGCTGATTTTCAATGAAAAACACACGGCGTGTATTTATAATTGCTATATCATGTAAGAAGATGTACACCAGTGTGAGAACATACCGCAACATTTCTGAAAGAAATGCAGGAAACCAAAATGACATTCATTAAAAAAAGAAAAAAAGAATTTGTTTAAACTTACCAGTGGTAGTTGGCTCTTCTTCGATGAATGAAGTGGGTTCCACCTCGATAAAACCAGGCGGTTCCACTTCGGTAAAACTAGTGGGCTCCACTTCGGTGAACCCAGGGGGTTCCACTTCGGTGAACTCAGGGGGTTCCACTTCAGTGAACCCAGGGGGTTCCACTTCGGTGAACCCAGGGGGTTCCACTTCGGTGAATCCAGGGGGTTCCACTTCGGTGAATCCAGGGGGTTCCACTTCGGTGAAGCCATGGGGTTCCACTTCGGTAAACTTATTAGGATTCACTTCGGGATAGAGCGATTAAGACAGTATGTGTGCATTGAAAAAAAGAACATCAATTATGAAACACACTGTTGGTTCTCTTAAAATAGTGCAGAGAAACATGTTCCTGTCGTAGTCTTTAAGTTTTTTCTATAGAATATGATATTCTTTTTTTGCCCCTAAAATTTACACGGACACAAACCAACTTAACCAACTTCGGTCATTGCGTCAATCTGCTGAATGAGTTGATTGGCTGCTTTCATCTTCATGCATTCATTGAATATTGTATATATATTTTCATTTGCTGTAATCATGCACACACATTTCATTGGGTAGATTGATGATAACCCATTCAACGGATTATTTTATTTGTCTGACTCCTCAATATACATTCACTAAATTCTTCCATTGGCTAGGTTTATTGAAATACATGCACTTAATTCTTTCATTGGCCAGAGTGAAGCACATACATTCACCAAATTTTTCCATTGGCTAGATTCAATCATTCACTGAATTTTTCCATTGGCTCGATTCATCGACATATAGTCACTGAATTCATCCATTGGCTAGATTCAATCATTCACTGAATTTTTACAGTGGCTAGATTCAATAGCTTTCCTTGGCTAGATTCATCCAAATACATTCATTGAATAATTGTCCACGTCATACGTTTAAAGAATATAATTATTTTATACGAGTTGTAACTGATAAATATTAACCGATATTAAAATAAAATAAGGGGCCGATATTTGGCGCCACATATGTCACGTCGTGTAGCTTTTCGGTAGTCGAAATCATCACTTAGGCAAGGAAATTATTCTGGTGAGGGACTGAGATTTCTCTCTTTTGACCCCGGATAGTATATTGGCAATCAACTCCATCTGTTGAGCTGAGCCATATAACATTCTCCTGCCGTAGGGCTCTCCCACAGCCATGGCATCCCCCGTAACATCTAGTGAGGGACATTTGGTCAACAGATGTGCTAGAATTTCTGGGACCAGGCTGCAATGCCTGCCATTAGGGTCCTTGTTATTATCTAACATGTTGAAGTATGTATCGTAGGGGCAGTGCTCAGTGCGTATCTGTGTCACTAGACCTTGCTGCATGCGACCTAACCCCCACCATGTGTCTTGTCTGCTAGGATTCGGGAAGTTAGCAAATACGCCTCTGGCTGTCTTTCCGTCTGCCCCTTGCCTCTACCAATTGGTTCAAAAATAGTCCGCCAAACGAAGTTTAACTCCAAGATATGTTATTTGTATATCTGCCTCAGGCGGCTGGGTGGACCCAGTTTTTGCCAAGGTGTCAGCTTCTTCGTTGCCACTGGCGTTAACTTGCCCTGGAATCCACTGCACTGTTACAGTTCCTCCGAGTCCACTGATCTTGCCCACGTCATCTATGATGGTGCCAACTACGTGAGGGTTACCCGCTCTTTTACCGAAGATCTCAAGAGCAGATCTTGGGTCAGAGTAAACTATGACGTCGAGTCCCACAAGCTCTTATCTCTGCAGGGTGTGGTACACACTTTCCAGGCCCCTGTGTACAGCCACCAGATCTGCATCTGATCACCACTGACTGTCAAGGTTAAGTGTATCTTGTGACATCGGGGTTCCGCATATGGAACATCAGCTGGGATGTGGGTCATGCTTTCTCTATTTTGGGCTAGGTCGACTGTCTTCTCAAGTTCAACAATTGAATTCATAAAAGACGGATTCTTCAGTCGCCTGTTTTGCATATTGAATGACGGTTCCTTCCTATTAAGCCGTTCAACGGTACTGAGTATTGCCTTGTCCTTTCTTATTTCTAGCAGTTCTACACTGGCCAAGACTTCTACAGCAGCACTGAGGGTTGTTTTGATATGCACCACAGTGGAATCTCAAGACCTAATTCTGGAATCGGACCAATTTTCCAACGAAAATTTTCTTGCAAATGACTGGACCAGCTTGCTACATTCCATCAATAATATTACACTGCTCAGAAACAGCGCTTTGTGCGTTGTTGCATCTGCACCCCAACTAGTGCACGCTGATATCTCCACCAGGCTTAACTTTGTGGTTTTACTGGAAGCAGAGGTATTGTACAAAATAATGCATTGCATCTCTTGATCCTATCTGCCCCCAGGAAACCGATAGCTTGTCCTATTTGAGCACTACATCGTCCATCTAGAGCAGGATTGCCTGTTTGAGACTTGATACGCCGTTTCTAAATAGCGAATAGACCGTCTTGTGGGTGTTTATTTCCATGTGTCAACCCCTCATGAACCTACTAATAGACCAAAACACTCGCTGTAGTTTCCGTTGCAGTCATAGGACATTTTTGCCGTTGTTCCAGTTAACTAATTCGTTAACATACATCGCAGCATTAGATGCTAATATTTGTGGCAAATAACTGATATAGGCTTGAAGAGTGTGCAACTAAGAGTACACCCCTGTGAGAGCTCTCGTTCCAAATTTCTATTTCTGAACGTTTCACTGCCAAAGTTTGCTTTGATAGTCGGGTTTGTAAAGTAACCCGATATCCACCTGATATATTTGCAGCTCCTATCAACTTTTTGAAATTTTAACAAGAGACCGGACCTCCAATCCCTATCACAAGCTTGTCTGAGATCAAAGAATAAATCCACTGTATGAGACTTTTTCTGGAGCCTCTCTGTGAAAGACTGGAGAAGACGGTGCAATTGGTCTATCGGCTGCTTTCCTCTTCGAAAACCCACTTGATTTGGACTGAGTCTTTTGGTGCTCCTCAGATATCTGAAGAGCCTCTCTGTTACCATTATTTCGGCTACTTTCACCAGACCCGATGTTAGGGAGAAAAAATCACTCAAATATTGCATTCACTTTTTGGGACCGAGCTTTTGCTATTTTTTGGCTCTAGCAAGTACATTACAGGACTGCCCCATCTTCTGGGATTTGCCGTAAAGGAGATTTTCAACGTGGTTGGCTGGGAGCACCCCCGTCTCAGCAGTCGTTAGCGTCGGGCACTCCGCTAGTAGGTGCTCGACCGTCTCGCATACAAAAATCGTTCGATCTACATATGCCGCACTAAAAAGCCTTAATCATTAACTTAGAGTCTTGAAAGAACCTGAGTTCATGAAGAGTTTTTATATGTGTACTTTAAGGAATTGTAATAAGGCCTTGCATTAAACGGGGTAATTAAAAAGAAACTTTGGGTTCTTTGACATGTTTTAAATAAACATTGCAACAAAATGCAAACAATGGAAGAATAAGATAATCAGTAAAGTAATGAACCAGTTAGAAAAATGTGAAAATGCATCATTCTTTTTTCTCGTGTTTAGGGCCCTGACATAGACATATCGCGTATGCTCAAGTTTCGTGAAGATTTACTCAGCGTAAAAAAATTGTATTCGTATTTAGCAACGATATTAACAAATTTAATGATGAACTTCTTATTTTGATAGTTAATATATGTTATCTTGTAACAAATTAATTAATTTCGATTTTATAAAAAAAAATCTTTTTTTTTTTACGTAAAAAGAAGAAGAAAAAACTCACGAAATAATGCATTCGCCTGTGAAATCAGAAGTGCTCCCAGAACCCATGTCAGCCAGGTCATTCTTCGCCACAATGTTGATACTTCCCTGAGAAGAGCAGAAATTTCTTATAGCTGCATGGCTTTAAAAAAATGAGTAAATAAAATCAAAATACCAAAAAAACGACATCATTAATTTCAACGGTTTATTGAAAATATTTTTATGGTTTCTTTAGTCAACGTAATTTTCAACAGTAACTACGTGCATTATTGACAAACACTATTGTTGTTTTTTTGTTTTTTTGTTTTTTGTCTGTTGGCGTACGTGTGTGGATGTGCCCGTCGGAGGGAATTCACACTCATGTGATTGTTTTAACTATTAAGTTGGGAAGTCACCTCTAAAGTAGCTTTTGCTATCACAGGGCAATTGTGCGTCAAGTATCCAGTCTAGTGGTTACAAGCTGGTCCCAAATTAGCCAGTGAACAATTTTATGTTACCATCCAACCAAGTCATGGAATGATCACAGGGCAAATTTGGAAATGATCAAACGCTTGCATGCTTGTGTTTAAAGTGGGCGGTTCACTGTGTGGGGAGGTTGATGAGCCGTAACGAATCGAAAGTACATAGTTGGCAAATAATGGGTTTGTCAAGTCAAAAATTCTGTGTTTTTTTTATTAAAGTTTAGAGACATTTAAAATACATTCAATTAAGAGATACAGATTATATACTTAATTTAAAATAATACTTACATAATACCAGATCTGTCAAGGCAGCCCTGCAATATTTCAGAAATACATAATTTGATGTGGAAAAACAATTATCAGAAATTATTTTAAATTGCATTGTGCAAATTTGCTTCTGGTGTGTGCTGCTTCATTTTCATAAACGCCTCCCCATATCCCCCCCCCCCAAAACAAACAAAAGACAAACTTTTTTACTCCACTATGTTATATTAATAGTACTGAGTGGAAAAATAATTGATTTTCTTTCAGCAGGTGACTATTAATTTAATGAATAAATTGATTTGAAGTGGAAAAACAATTATCAGAAATTATTTTAAATTGCATTGTGCAAATTTGCTTCTGGTGTGTGCTGCTTCATTTTCATAAACGCCTCCCCATATCCCCCCCCCCCCAAAACAAACAAAAGACAAACTTTTTTACTCCACTATGTTATATTAATAGTACTGAGTGGAAAAATAATTGATTTTCTTTCAGCAGGTGACTATTAATTTAATGAATAAATTGCCTCGGGTATGGTGTAGATCTGTCTGTAGGACTTTCTGCAGGACTGGCTGTAGGACTGGCTGTAGGACTGTTGTTTAAATGTCTTCAGGTAGAGTGTAGGGGTTACTGTAAGCCTACTATTTAAAGGCTGACGTGTACGGCGTAGGACTGTCTCTAGGCCTTTTGTTTATAGTTAATTTTAGTTAAAAATTGTTTAGCCCCAGTAGTTAAATATTTTACTAATGTGTCCCTCTCTCTAAAATTTAAAAAAAAAGAAAAAGATGTTTAATGCAGGAGCGGATGTGACGACTGTTTATAAAAAATACTAAACAGAAATTAAATGTACCAATTTGAATCACAAGTGTTACGTTTGATAAGGAAGTGAAGGGAGGAGGGGGCGAGTCTTGCCGATGCTTCGTAGAAATTCAGGGCGCACTTCTTCTTTCAACCAGACCACGACACTCTAGTCTCCCTTGGTGAGTGGATTGGCATGTTGAGCCTGCAAGTGATAACTTCGCACCCTTTCCACTGCACTTTGACCGATGCACTAACAGCACTCTGTCCGATGCAATAACAGCACCCTATCCGCTGCACTACTGTACATGAAAAAAGATTATTTATCTAAGGAGCTGAGAAGTGGCACATACACTCGATATCAATTATGAAATGTTTTATTGAATTTAAGCCCCCCCCCCTTTTCCGATCCCACCCCCTACCTTTAAAAAAAATGTCTTTCTATGTTTTAGGGTAAATATGCGGGAAATATAATGACGGTAATTTAACGAAATAAAATTCCCGATAACTGAGCAAAATGAGATTTTTTTTTTAAATATAAGCTAGAGTGACATAACGCCAAAGATCTGAAACTATAGATACTTTCGGATTCCTAAAAACAATCATAGTTATTTTATATTATTTTACGGAAATCGAATAAATTTAAATGCGCAAAAAATATTTTAAATCCGATTTTATTTTAGTAAAAGTACATTAAAAGTATACATTAAGGAACTATTTTAAGCATTTTAAATGTGTTTGAAAGTTTTGAGAAAATAAAAAAAATCATGATCAAAGAATTACATCGTAATCACATTTATCGGGAAAACCTAACCATCAGTCATTTTTAGTGCGTCCTTTAGTGCGATGTCAATATTGCGAAAAAAAAAAAAAATTTTTGTTGTAAATAATCACGCAAATGACGTCATAGTGCGAGTAGCTTATTTCGCCAAAACTCTTGGGATTATTTAAATTTATAACCGGCCTCGACAAAACTGATAATGTATTTTATCAGTTTAGCTTTCTACATTTTTACATTTAAAAATTGTTGCATTTTTTATTCCAAATAAACTTTTATTAAATTTATAACGTAATAAAAACTAACCTTTAAATATAATTCTAATAAGAAAATGCGGTTTAAGTCAATCATTGCCGCGCAACTCCATAGCTAAATAGCATTCACTAGTCCACTTATATCTCATACAAATAAGAACGAACCATATGAAATGCAAAAATGTCTTAGTTGGGATATGTAAGGAATTACAATCCGGTGGAATATTTTCTAAATTTATTTAAATCTGATCGTGCAAGGGGGGGGGGGGGGGGGG
>CAXITT010000072.1:989784-1026090 GCA_964033795.1 Lymnaea stagnalis
GAACCATCTTTCAAAAGGAACAGTTGAGGCGACAACACTAGACACATTTGTGTCTATTGCCTCAAGCCTTCAAACCCCTAGTGCATAATTTCCTCATCACCACCAGTAACAGAAACATTGCAAATCCCCTCTACATGCATAGGAGCCAAAATGATCAATAAATTGATCGTGGGCCCTTAAGATATAGAAGAAGAAGAAATCCTATGGTATTACATTTGTTTCAAAAAAAAAAGATGCAAAATTCTCTTTTTACAAAAAAGTGTAGGCCCTATATTCATTTTGCTCAAGGCAGCAAAATATAAGTCTCAAAATAAAGGAATGAATATGATAAATAATTAATTCTCTCGGGTAAATACATGTCGTGGGTAGTAAATTCTTACGTGGATGACAAAAGAGTTAACTCCTATGGTATTACATTTGTGAAAAAATAATATGTTACATAATATGTTAATTACTTTTCTTGGGTACATACATATCGAAGATAGGAAACAAAATATGTTTATGTTTACGTGGATGAAAATATAATGAACTGCTATGGTATTACATTTGTGAAAAAAATTTGATAAATTCTCTTTTTACAAAGAGCATATGTTTACCAATGAAGAAAATAAATGAGTTTAACATATCTTGGGTACATTTATACAAGTATATACATAAATATCAAAACATAAATATTTTACACACTTGAACAGTAAATTTTGACAAATGAAGATTGGTTAATATTTTTTTTTTTTAAATGAAAATATATTTTTGTTTTTACCTTGCAAAAAAGTAAAGGGGTGTGAATTTTTATGAGATTAACAATATAATTTTTTTTTAAAGGACAGTCAAATCTGATATAGGAGTGAAAAAAGTTTGCATGATTCTACTTTAGATAAAAGATTTCTTTGTTTTTAAGATTTTCTTATAATGTATAATCCTTAAAAAGGGCAAATATGTATTGAAGTTTTTTACGAATCTATCAATATATATCGAATTCCTGCAATACAAAATATATTTATATCATATATAGAGTTTTTGTTCTTAATTTAAGATTAATTTTTTAACAATTTTGAGAGAAAAAAGTTGTGATTTAAGGGTACGAAAATCTAAAGTATTTCTCTAGCGAAAGGTACGCGTATCATATAAAGCAGATAAACACTTCTCAAAACTTAATGATTTTAGAAACGTAAACATCATTTCATTTTAAACGTTATGAATTGGGATGAGTTTTTGAAATAGCAGTTAGAAATTATCGCAAAAGATGTACCATAATTAACCCGATAACATCGGGTCATTTATTCTAGTATATAAGAAGCGTGAAAAATATGTGGGTTTGAGAGAGTTACAGGGGAAAATGAATTGGTATTCTTATAAATGCGTGACTTGTCAAATGTTCAGCCCATTTCCCCATTGCTCAATATTACATTTTATAGTGGATTTATACCAACATACATTAATGTAGGGGTTCTTTAATTAAAATGTTCATATTCAAAAAGATTAGGGGGATGGCATCATTCAATAATGTGCTTTAGGCGTTCATAATTTTCTGTAGTTTCTTTGCTTAAAATGTTGCTAATCTGGAAATCTATTACTGTGTTCCGTTCCTATCAAACACAATCTCTGGCGTCTAGTACACCGTGTTAAAGATAAAGTAAATCAAGTGCATATAGAAATTATCCAGGGACTACGATAACTAAGGCATATAGGATCAACATATACAATTACAGCAATAGAAAATAAGATCTACAGAGGCAAAAAAGAAGAATGGAATATAGCAGGCCTCACAACATACGGCCCGCGGGTCCCATGTGGCCCGCCAGCACCCACTTGGCGGCCCACGAAGCAAAGAAATATTATTATTTATTATTATTTTCTTAATAGCTTTCCCCCTGTCCTATCATCTTTCGGCTCTCACAAGTTTTTCATAAAGTATTACGGCCCACCTTACATTTTGAGTTGTGCAGGACTGGAATATAGGATCTACAAGGAAAATAAGAGGAAATAATTTGTTGAGTAAGGAGGTGAAACAAAGAAAATTAGTTTCAGCCTTCAAAATAGGCAGTTACATCCCCTTTTACTTCACTTTTTAAAAAAATGTAATTCAACTCCAGATGAACTACATTCGATCTAAGTACTAAAGGGATACTTCTGTAAATAACAATGGATGCAGTTTCATGTCCTCAGCATGATGAATGTACGAGGTTTGATTATTTCACTATCGGTGCTGTCATCCGCTAAAACCACTTATAAGATTCAAGCGATGTTAATCATTGTATTGAACCTATTTTTAACATTGGCACAGGAGGTCTCTTTATTGTTGGGAACAAAAAATTCAACAGTGATTCGATTTTACTCCAACTGTAAAATAAGGACTTTTCTGGTACATAATTATTTTTTTTCTATAAATAAAAATATGTAAGCTTTAATAAGGCTGTGACATTTTTACATGCACTGTGAGTTATTTGCACAGAGCAACATTTTTAAACGGTGTGATACTTACACAAAATAAATTATTTACAAGATTTCACATATACATGTTAAAAATTCATATATATATATTTATAAACTATGACACTTTTACAAAATTGGATATATTTACACTCTGACATAGTTGGTACAGTCGAACCCACTTTTCTCGACCTCAATTAACTCGACAACCCTGTTATGTCGACTTTATTAAGTGGAAGGGGCAAAACTCTCTTTGTCTTAGCATTTTCTCCTCGGTTATGTCGATTCTTTTCTGTCGCCGAATTCTGATATCTCGAACACAAAAGGCGGCCAAATTTGCCACTTAACTTCGGCTACCTCGAGCCCCATGACCTATAGTCCATTTAAAGTTCAAGCCTTTAAAAAGAAGATTTATATTTTCTTTGAAAATATTATTTTTTTAAATACATATTTTATTTTTTATTTTAAAAACGTTCCTTTCCAAAAATGACTCAAAAAAAGCCTTGATTAAAACGCTGCTGTCAAAGGACTTGCTTTATGTTTCTCTCTATTTTTTTTTTTTTGGTTACTTTGTATTTGTTCAAATCTCGCTTTTCAGTGTTGAGCAACTTTTTGAGTTCCTATTAAGCTGAAAAAAAAATAAAAAAAAATTGTGTTTTTAATTGTTTTTTGTTTTTCTCTTTTTTTTTTTTTTTGTTTACTTTGTATTTGTTCAAATCTCGCATCTCAGTGTTGAGCAACTTTCTGAGTTCCTATTAAGCTGAAAAAAAAATAAAAAAAAATTGGGTTTATAGGCAGCTCTGGCCTTTTTAATCCTATTGCTGTTAAACTCCGAGGTTTCCGAGGGAACATTTATTTTATAGCTCTACGTATAAATTTGTTCGAGCGTGTTTTTAAAATATATTTTTTTTTAGATTTTAATGGGTTTTTTAAAGTCTTTAATATAAAATACCATATGAGAACGTGCTTTGAAACATATGACTAATTAAACCACCTGAAAAAAACATAATTTTTCTGATGAATCCTTTATAAAAATGCAATGTCGAGCGATAGAGGATGGGTGAAAATTTGACAAAACATTCGCACAAATAAAACTGTTAAATCTGGAGATGGATACCGTTTAGGGGAAATACCAATGAAAGGGACTATTAATATAAGTAGATACCATTTAGGGGAAATATCAATTAAAGGGACTATTAATATAAGAAGATACCGTTCAGGGGAAATACCAATGAAAGGGACTATTAATATAAGTAGATACCGTTTAGGGGAAATATCAATTAAAGAGACTATTAATATAAGAAGATACCATTTAGGGCAAATACCAATTAAAGGGACTAATAATATAAAAAGATACCGTTTAGGGGAAATATCAATTAAAGGTACTATTAATATAAGAAGATACCGTTTAGGGGACATATCAATTAAAGGGACCATTAATATAAGAAGATACCCTTTAGGGGAAATATCAATTTAAGGGACTATTAATATAAGAAGATACCGTTTAGGGGAAATATCAATTAAAGGGACTATTAATATAAGAAGATACCATTTAGGGCAAATACCAATTAAAGGGACTAATAATATAAAAAGATACCGTTTAGGGGAAATATCAATTAAAGGTACTATTAATATAAGAAGATACCGTTTAGGGGACATATCAATTAAAGGGACCATTAATATAAGAAGATACCCTTTAGGGGAAATATCAATTTAAGGGACTATTAATATAAGAAGATACCGTTTAGGGGAAATATCAATTAAAGGGACTATTAATATAAGAAGGTTATCGTTTAGAGGAAATATCAATTAAAGGGACTATTAATATAAGAAGACACCGTTTAGAGGAAATAACAATTAAAGGGACTATTAATATAAGAAGATACCGTTTAGGGTAAATATCAATTTAAGGGACTATTAATATAAGAAGATACTGTGTAGGGGAAATATCAATTTAAGGGACTATTAATATAAGAAGATGCCGTTTAGAGGAACTATCAATTAAAGGGACTATTAATATAAGAAGATACCGTTTAAGGGAAATATCAATTTAATGGACTATTAATATAAGAAGATACCGTTTAGAGGAAATATCACTTAAAGGGACTATTAATATAAGAAGATACCGTTTAGGGGAAATATCAATTGAATTAGATATTTTTTTTTGAAGTAGATACCAGTTGAGGCAAATATCAATCGTGATATTAATATAAATAAATAGAATTACCTCCGAACGCATGATAATAGAAAGAGGAAATTGAGGGACTACTATTTTCTTTAAAAATAAGGAAATTACATGTCTATCTACTGTTTGAAAAATATAGTTCAGGGGTCAGGAATAAGGGCGAGTATTTTTTTAAAGAGAATAACAATATTTTTAATATCTTATTTCTGTTCTATAATATTTTGGATTGTTAAGAAATAATATCACATCAGAATGAATAATACTTCGCAAATGCCTTGTTGATAGCAGCGTAATATCAAGTCCAAATATTGTCTGGGTAAAACGAGGTCATTTTGTCTAGTCTTTTATATACAGCACATGGTTAATCCAAAGAAAGAGGAGGGGGGGGGGTTCGTGGCAATAATATCACTCAGTGTTTTTTTCACATAAAACTCTCTTTTAGCATTGTCATAAAATCTCATACCTTTGTCCATAGAATCCCCTGAAACCTCGTAGACAGAAGAATAACTCCCATTAAACATTTTCTATACGACGATTCGCCCAGTAAACATTTTCTATACGACGATTCGACCATTAAACATTTTCTATACAACGATTCGACCATTAAACATTTTCTATACAACGATTCGACCATTAAACATTTTCTATACAACGATTCGACCATTAAACATTTTCTATACGACGATTCCCCCAGTAAACATTTTCTATACGACGATTCGACCATTAAACAATTTCTATGACACGATTCGCCCAGTAAACATTTTCTATACGACGATTCGCCCAGTAAACATTTTCTATACGACGATTCGCCCATTACGGATATTTGGCGAAATATGCTCCGATTAATAGGTGCATTCCTAAAAACATTATTTAAAGTTACAATATAGAAAATGTTGGTCAATTTCTGGCTATTCTTAATGTATAAATAAAATATACTATGTAGTCTGACTATTTACCACTGACAGATTGAATAAACTATGTAGTCTGACTATTTACGACTGCTTCATTAAATAAACTATGTAGTCTGACTATTTACCACTGACAGATTGAATAAACTATGTAGTCTGACTATTTACCACTGCTTCATTAAATAAACTATGTAGTCTGACTATTTACCACTGCTTCATTAAATAAACTATGTAGTCTGACTATTTACCATTGCTTCATTAAATAAACTATGTAGTCTGACTATTTACCACTGATTCATTAAATAAACTATGTAGTCTGACTATTTATCACTGACAGATTGAATAAACTATGTAGTCTGACTAGCACTACTTCATTAAATAAAATATTAATTCTAATTATTTACCACTGAAAGATTGAATAAACTATGTAGTCTGACTATTTACCACTGCTTCATTAAATAAACTATGTAGTCTGACTATTTACCACTGACAAATTAAATAAACTATGTAGTCTGACTATTTACCACTGACAAATTAAATAAACTATGTAGTCTGACTATTTACCACTGACAAATTAAATAAACTATGTAGTCTGAAAAAACCCTGATTCATTAAATAAAATATTTATTCTAACTATTTACCACTGACAGATTGAATAAACTATGTAGTCTGACTATTTACCACTGCTTCATTAAATAAACTATGTAGTCTGACTATTTACCACTGCTTCATTAAATAAACTATGTAGTCTGACTATTTACCACTGCTTCATTAAATAAACTATGTAGTCTGACTATTTATCACTGACAGATTGAATAAACTATGTAGTCTGACTAGCTCTGCTTCATTAAATAAACTATGTAGTCTGACTATTTACCACTGACAGATTAAATAAACTATGTAGTCTGATTAGCACTGCTTCATTAATTAAAATATTTATTCTAACTATTTACCACTGACAGATTGAATAAACTATGTAGTCTGACTATTTACCACTGCTTCATTAAATAAACTATGTTGTCTGACTATTTACCACTGCTTCATTAAATAAACTATGTAGTCTGACTATTTACCACTGCTTCATTAAAAAAAATAATGTAGTCTGACTATTTACCACTGCTTCATTAAATAAACTATTTAGTCTGACTATTTACCACTGACAGATTTAATAAACTATGTAGTCTGACTAGTTCTGCTTCATTAAATAAACTATATAGTCTGACTATTTACCACTGACATATTGAATAAACAGTGTAGTCTGACTAGCACTGCTTCATTAAATAAACTATGTAGTCTGACTATTTAACACTGACAGATTGAATAAACTATGTACTCTGACTATTTAACACTGACAGAATGAATAATTTATGTAGTCTAACCATTTACCACTGACTGATTGATTAAAATATGCAGTCTGACTAGCAGTGCTTCATTAAATAAACTATTTAGTCTAACTATTTACCACTGACATATTAAATAAACAATGTAGTGTGACTAGCACTGCTTCATTAAATAAACTATTTACTCTAACTATTTACCACTGACAGATTGAATAAAGTATGTAGTCTGACAAGCACTGCTTTTCATAAATAAACTATTTTGTCTAACTATTTACCACTGACAGTTTGAATAAACTATGTAGTCTGACTAGCAATGACTCATTAAATAAACTATTTCGTCTAACGATTTACCAATGACAGATTGAATAAACTATGTAGTCTGACTAGCACTGCTTCATTAATTAAACTATTTCGTCTAACTATTTACCACTGACAGATTAAATAAACTATGTAGTCCGACTAGCAATGTTTCATTAAATAAACTATTTAGTCTAACTATTTACCACTGACAGATTGAATAAACTATGAAGTCTGGCTTGCACTGCTTCATTAAATAAAATATTTTGTCTAAATATTTACCACTTACATATTAAATAAACTATGTAGTCTGACTAGGACTGCTTCATTAAATAAACTACGTAGTCTGACTATTTACCACTAACAGATTGAATAAAGTATGTAGTCTGACTAGCACTGCTTCATTAAAAAAACTATTTAGTCTAACCATTTACCACTGACAGTTTGAATAAACTATGTAGTCTGAAAAGCACTGCTTCATTAAATAAACTATTTACTCTAACTATTTACCACTGACAGTTTGAATAAACTATATAGTCTGAAAAGCACTGCTTCATTAAATAATCTATTTACTCTAACTATTTACCACTTACAGATTAAATAAACTATGTAGTCTGACGAGCACTGCTTCATTAAATAAACTATTTCGTCTAACTATTTACCACTGACAGATTGAATAAATTATGTTGTCTGACGAGCACTGATTCATTAAATAAACTATTTCGTCTAACTGTTTACCACTGACAGATTTAATAAACTATGTAGTCTGACTAGCACTGCTTCATTAAATAAACTATTTTGTCTTACTATTTACCACTGACAGATTGAATAAAGTATGTAGTCTGACGAGCACTGCTTCATTAAATAAACTATTTCGTCTAACTGTTTACCACTGACAGATTGAATAAACTATGTAGTCTAACTAGCAATGTTTCATTAAATAAACTATTTAGTCTAACTATTTAACACTGACAGATTGAATAAAGTATGTAGTCTGACTAGCAGGCCCCGGGCTCTTGACGTCATGTCGGTCAATGACATGTTTGATAAAGAGGCGCTCGCCACGAACCCCCTGAAGCGTTACCCGGGGAACAGTACCACCGTGTAGGGGACCCGCGCTGAAAGGCAAAGGTAACGCACGGAGACTGCGTTAGAACAAGCACGATTGCATGGCTTCCCACCAAGTGCAGTCGAATTAATTTACTAAACGCAGAAACAGGTTGGGACATGATTACAGTTGCCGTATGGATATGAGGTGAAGGTGTGTGGCAACCTTTCACCGGTGATTCTAAATATGCAGTCTTGAGGATACTGCTCCAAGGCAACCTCTCTCTCCAATCTACGGTGTGAATTAGTCGCGCCGTAGAATAACCATACAAACCCTAGTAGAGGGCGTCGGACTTAAACAACTACGCGGTCCCCCCGGGGTGGTAAGGGGGGACTTTAGAGACGTTAAATATCCACCCCAACCCCCTAGAAAGCGCGGCCCTGTTGCTGCGTGAGTAGCAATCCAGCTGGCCAGGTGTTTCTTCTCTGGGGCTGCCACACTCAGCGGCAAATCGAGTGGAGGTTGAGTTGTCACGTCTTAGGGGCGGAGCGTCCCTGGCGTGCCGCTTCGCGGCCCGATCGGAATAACGACCACTGGTGGAGTGGTTGACGGCCGGTTTGGTTGGCGGGGTGGTGCGTTGGGGAGGACCATATGAGCCTCAAGGCTCGGTGTTCGCTGATTTTCTTAATTTAGTTAGTTAGTCTGACCAACACTGCTTCATTAAATAAACTATTTCCTCTAACTATTTACCACTGACAGATTGTATAAACTATGTAGTCTGACTAGCACTGCTTCATTAAATAAACTATTTAGTCTAACTATTTACCACTGACTTATTGAATACACTATGTAGTCTGACCAACACTGCTTCATTAAAATAAACTATTTAGTCTAACTAATTACCACTGACAGATTGAATAAAGTGTGTAGTCTGACTAGCACTGCTTCATTAAATAAACTATTTCCTCTAACTATTTACCACTGACAGATTGAATAAACTATGTAGTCTTACTAGCACTGCTTCATTAAATAAATTTACAATTAAATAAAGGCTACATACAATTAAATATATACTACATACAATTAAATGAAGGCTACATACAATTAAATGAAGGCTGCATACAATTAAATGAAGGCTACATACAATTAAATGAAGGCTTCATACAATTAAATGAATGCTACATACAATTAAATGAAGGCTACATACAATTAAATAAAGGCTACATACATTTTAATAAAGGCTACATACAATTACATTAAGGCTACATAGATTAAATAAAGGCTACATACAATTTAAAAAAGACTACATACAATTAAATAAAAGCCTCATACAAATAAATAAAGGATACATACAATTAAATAAAGGCTACATACAATTAAGTGAAGGCTACAAACAATTAAGTTAAGACTAGATACAATTAAATGAAGGCTAAATACAATTAAATGAAAGCTACATACAATTAAATGAAGGTTACATACAATTAAATGAAGGCTACATAAAATTGAATAAAGGCTACTTACAATTAAATGAAGGCTACATACAATTAAATAAAGGCTACATACAATTATATAAAGGCTAATTACAATTAAATGTAGGCTGTATACAATTTAATGAAGGCTACATACACTTAAATTAAGGCAACATACAATTAAATAAATGCTACATACAATTAAAAGAAGGCTACATACAATTAAATAAAGGCTAAACACATTAAATAAAGGCCAACTACATTTAAAAAAGGCCACATACAATTAAATAAAGGCTACATACAATTAAATAAAGGCCACATACAATTAAATAAAGACGCCACACAATTAAATAAAGGCTAAATACAATTAAATGAAGACTACATACAATTAAATGAAGGCTACATACAGTTAAATTAACGCTACATACAATTAAATAAATGCTAAATACAATTAAATGAAGGCAAAATACAATTAAATCAAGGCTACATACAATTTAATAAAGGCTACATACAATTTATTGAAGGCCACATACAATTAATTAAAGGCTACATACAATTAAAAAAAGGCTACATACAATTAAATAAAGGCTACCTGCAATAACATAAAGGCTCCTTAAATATTAAATAAGGGCTCCGTATAATTAAATAAAGGCTACATACACTTAAATAAAGGCTATATACAATTAATTGAAGGCTACAAACAATTAATTGAAGGCTTGATACAATTAAATGAAGGCTAAATACAATTAAATGTAGGCTACATACAATAAAATGAAGGTTACATACAATTAAATGAACGCTATATACAATTAAATGAAGGCTACATACAATTAAATGAAGGCTACATGCGATAAAATGAAGGCTACATACAATTAAATGAAGGCTACATACAATTTAATAAAGGCTACATACAATTAAATAAAGGCTACATACAATTAAATAAGGCTACATACATTTAAATGAAGACGCCATACAATTAAATATAGGCTACATACAATTAAATGAAGGCTACATACAATTAAATGCAGGCTAGATACATGTAAATGACGGCTACATACGTTTAAATCAAGGCTACATACAATTAAATGAAAGCTACATACAATTAAGTGAAGGCTACAAACAATTAAGTGAAGGCTAAATACAAATAAATGAAGGCTATATACAATTAAATGAAGGTTACATACAATGAAATGAAGGTTACATACAATTAAATGAACGCTACATACATTTAAATGAAGGCTACATACAATTAAATAAAGGCTACATACAATTAAAGAAAGGCCACATACAATTAAATAAAGGCCACATACAATTAAATGAAAGCCACAAACAATTAAATAAAGGCTAATTACATATAAACAAAGGCTACATACATTTAAATAAAGGCTCTATACAATTAAATGAAGGATACATACAATAACATTTAGGCTACATACAATTAAATGAAGGCTACATACAATTAAATGAAGGCTACATACAATTAAATGAAGGCAACATACAATTAAATCAAGGCTACATACAATTTAATAAAGGCTACATACAATTTATTTAAGGCTACATACAATTAAATCAAGGCTACATACAATGAAATGAAGGCTACATACAATGAAATAAAGGCTACATACAATTAAATAAGGCTACATGCAATAACATAAAGGCCCCATACAATTAAATAAAGGCTACATATAATTAAATAAAGACTACATACAATTAAATAAAAGCTACATACAATTAAATGAAGGCTACATAAAATTAAATGAAGGTTACATACACTTAAATAAAGGCTAAAACCAATTAAGTGAAGGCTACAAACAATTAAGTGAAGGCTAGATACAATTAAATGAAGGCTAAATACAATTAAATGAAGGCTACATACAATAAAATGAAGGTTACATACAAATAAATGAACGCTACATACATTTAAATGAAGGCTACATACAATTAAATGAAGGCTACATGCAATAAAATGAAGGCTACATACAATTAAATAAAGTCTACATACAATTTAATAAAGGCTACATACAATTAAATGAAGGCTACATACAATTAAATGAAGGATACATACAATAAAATTTAGGCTACATACAATTAAATGAAAGTTACATACAATTAAATGATGGCTACATACAAGTAAATGAAGGCAACATACAATTAAATCAAGGCAACATACAATTTAATAAAGGCTACATACAATTTATTGAAGGCTACATACAATTAAATCAAGGCTACATACAATGAAATGAAGGCTACATACACTTAAATAAAGGCTACAACCAATTAAGTGAAGGCTACAAACAATTAAGTGAAGGCTAGATACAATTAAATGAAGGCTAAATACAATTAAATGAAGGCTACATACAATAAAATGAAGGTTACATACAAATAAATGAACGCTACATACATTTAAATGAAGGCTACATACAATTAAATAAAGGCTACATGCAATAAAATGAAGGCTACATACAATTAAATAAAGGCTACATACAATTTAATAAAGGCTACATACAATTAAATAAAGTCTACATACATTTAAATAAAAGCTACATACAATTAAATAAAGGTTACATACAATTAAATATAGGCTACATACAATTAAATGAAGGCTAAATACAATTAAATGAAGGCTACATACAATTAAATGAATGCTACATACAATTAAATGACGGCTACATACAATTAAATTAAGGCTACATACAATTAAATGAAGGCTACATACAATTAAGTGAAGGCTACAAACAATTAATTGAAGGCTAAAAACAAATAAATGAAGGCTAAAGACAATTAAATGAAGGTTTACATACAAAAAAATGAAGGTTACATACAATTATATGAAGGCTACATACATTTAAATGAAGGCTACATACAATTAAATGAAGGCTACATAGAATTAAATAAAAGCTACATACAATTAAATAAAGGCCACATACAAATAAATGAAGGCCACAATCAATTAAATGAAGGCCACATACAATTAAATGAAGGCTAAATACAAATAAATGAAAGCTACATACACTTAAATAAAGGCTACTTAAAATTAAATGAAGGCTACAACCAATTAAAAAAAGGTTACTTACATTTAAGTAAAGGCTACATACAATTAAAGAAAGGCTACATACAATTAAAGAAAGGCCACCTACAATTAAATAAAGGCCACATACAATTAAATGAAGGCCACAAACAATTAAATGAAGGCCAGATACAATTAAATGAAGGCTATATACAATTAAATAAAGGTTACTTACATTTAATTGAAGGCTACATACAAATAAATAAAGGCTACATACATTTAAATAAATGCTCTATACAATTACATAAAGGCTATATACAATTAAATGAAGGCTACATACAATTAAATGAATGATACATTCAATAAAATGAAGGCTACATACAATTAAATGATGGCTACATACAATTAAATGAAGGCTACATACAATTAATTGAAGGCTACATACAATAAAATTAAGGCTAGATACAATTAAATGAAGGCTACATACAATTAAATGAAGGCTACATACAATTAAATGAAGGCTACATACAATTAAATAAAGGCTACATACAATTAAATAAAGGCTACATACAATTAAATAAAGACGCCATACAATTAAATAAAGGCTACATACAATTAAATGAAGGCTACATACAATTAAATGAAGGCTACATACAATTAAATGAAGGCTACATACAGTTAAATTAAGGCTACATACAATAAAATGAAGGCAACATACAATTAAATCAAGGCTACATACAATTTAATAAAGGCTACATACAATTTATTAAAGGCTACATACAATTAAATAAAGTCTACATACAATAAAATAAAGGCTACATACAATTAAATAAAGGCTACATGCAATAAAATAAAGGCTCCATACAATTAAATAAAGGCTCCATATAATTAAATAAAGGCTCCATACAATTAAATAAAAGCTACATTAAATTAAATGAAGGCTACATACAATTAAATGAAGGCTACATACAATAAAAAGAAAGTTACATACAATTAAATGAACGCTACGTAAATTAAATGAAGGCTACATACAATTAAATGAAGGCTACATCAATAAAATGAAGGCTACATACAATTAAATAAAGGCTACATACAATTTCATAAATGCTACATACAATTAAATAAAGGCTACTTACAATTAAATAAAAGCTACATACAATTAAATAAAGGTAAAATACAATTAAATATGGGCTACATCCAATTAAATGAAGGCTACATTCAATTAAATGAAGGCTACATACAATTAAATGAATGCTACATACAATTAAATGACGGCTACAAACAATTAAATGAAGGCTAAATACAAAAAAATGAAGGCTAAATACAATTAAAAAAAGGTTACATACGATAAAATGAAGGTTACATACAATTAAATGAAGGCTACATACATTTAAATGAAGGCTACATACAATTAAATAAAGGCTACATACAATTAAATAAAGGCTAAATACAATTAAATGAAGCCTACATACACTTAAATAAAGGCTACTTAAAATTAAATAAAGGCTACATACAATTAAATGAAGGCTACATACAATTAAATGAAGCCTACATACAATTAAATAAAGGTTACTTACATTTAATTAAAGGCTACATACAAATTAATAAAGGCTACATACATTTAAGTAAAGGCTCTATACAATTAAATAAACGCTACATACAATTAAATGAAGGCTACATACAATTAAATGAAGGCTACATACAATTAAATGAAGGATACATACAATAAAATTAGGGCTACATACAATAAAATTAAGGCTAGATACAAGTAAATGATGCTACATACAATTAAATGAAGGCTACATACAATTAAATGAAGGCAAAATACAATTAAACCAAGGCTACATACAATTTAATAAAGGCTACATACAATTTATTGAAGGCTACATACAATTAAATAAAGGCTACATACAATAATTTATAGTAACTATTTGATGTATAGATGTAGTAACTATTTGATATGGATGCGGTAACTATTTGATATGGATGCGGTAATTATTTGATATATATATAGTAACTATTTGATACAGATGAAGTAACTTTTTGATATTGATGTAATAACTATTTGATATGAATGAAGTAACTTTTTTATATAGATGTAGTAACTATTTTATATAGATGTAGTAACTATTTCATTTAGATGTCTAACTATTGTATATAGATGTAGTAAATATTTGATGTAGATGCAGTCCTTTTTTGATATAGATGTAGTAACTATTTGATTTACATATAGTAACTATTTGATACAGATGCAGTAACTATTTGATAAAGATGTAGTAACTATTTAATATTGATTCGGTAATTAATTGTTATAAATGCGGTAATTATTTGATATAGATATAGTAAATATTTGATATAGATGTATTAACTATTTGAAATAGATGTACTAACCATTTGATGGAAATGTAGTAACAATTTTATATAGATGTAGTAACTATTTGATATTAATGCAGTAACTTTTTGATATAGATGTAGTAACTATTTGTTATTTATGTAGTAACTATTTGATATAGATGTACTAACTAGTTGATATAGATGTACTAACTATTTGATCTTGATATAGTAAATATTTGATATAGATGCAATAACTATTTGATTTAGGTGTAGCAACTATTTAATAGAGATGTAGTAACTATTTCATAGAGATGCAATAATATATTTGATATAGATGTAGTAACTATTTGATATAGATTTAGTAACTATTTGATTAGAGATGTAGTAACTATTTGATATAGATGTAGTAACTATTTGATATAATTTCAGTAGCTATTTAATATAGAAGCGGTATTTATTTGAGAAAGATGTAGTAACTATTTGATATAGATAATGTAGCTATTTGATATAGATGTATTAAATATTTGATTTAGATGTTATAACTATTTGATATAGATGCAGTAACTTTTTTATATAAATGAAGTAAGTATTTTATAGATATGCAGTTACTATTTGATATAAATGCAGTAACTATTTGATATAGATGTGGTAAATTTTTGATATAGATGTAGTAAATGTTTTATTTAGATGTAGTAACTATTTGATATAGATGCTGTAATTTTTTGATATAGATGTGATAACAATTTGATATAGATGTAGTAAATATTTGATATAAATGTTGTAACTATTTGCTCTAGATCTACTAACTATTTGATATAGATGTAGTAACTTTTGATATGGATGCGGTAACTATTTCATATGGATGCGGTAATTATTTAATATAGAGGAGGTAACTATTTGATATACATTCAGTAATTATTTAATAGAGATATGATATTTGATATGGATATAGTAACTTTTTGATATTGATGTAATAACTTTTTGATATAAATATAGTAACTTTTTGATATAGATGTAGAAACCATTTAATGTAGATGCAGTAACTGTTTGATATGGATTTGGTAAATATGTTACATACACGCAGTAACTATTTGATAGATATGCAGTAACTATTTGATATAGATGTAGTACCTATTTGATATTTGATATAGATGCAGTAACCATTTGATATTGATGTAGTAACTATTTGATAGAGATACAGTAACTAATTGATATACATTTAGTAACTACTTGATTTAGATGTAGTAACTATTTAATATAAATGCAGTAACTATTTAATATAGATGCGGTATCTTTTTGATCTAGATGTAGTAACTATTTAATACAGATGTAGGAAATATTTGATATAGATGCTCTTACTATTTCATATAAATGTAGTAACTATTTGATTTAGATGTAGTAACTATTTGATATAGATGCATTAACTTTTTGACATACCTGCAGTAACTATTTGATAGATATGCAGTATCTATTGGATAGAGATGTAGTAAGTATTTGATATAGATGATGTTAATAATTAAATTAGATGTAGTAACTATAAGATAGAGATATAGTATTTTTAAGATATAGATGTAGTAACTATTTGATATAGATGTAGTAACTATTTGATATAGTTGTAGTAACTATTTGATATAAAAATGCAGCAACTATTTGATATAGATGCGGTAACTATTTTATATTGATATAGTAACTATTTTATATAGATGTAGTAACTATTTGATATAGATGCTGTAACTTTTTGATATAGATGTGATAACAATTTGATATAGATGTAGTAAATATTCGAAATATGTGTAGTATTTTTTTGATATAGATTTAGTAACTATTTGATATAGATGTAGTAACTATTTGATATGGATGCAGTAATTATTTGTTATAAATGCGGTAATTATTTGATAAAGATGTAGTAATTATTTGATAAAGATGAGATAACTATTTGATATAGATGCAGTAATTTTTTTGATGGAGATGTAGTAACAATTTGATATAGATGTAGTAACTATTTGATATAGATGTAGTAACTATTTGATTTAGATGTCGTAACGATTTGATAGAGATGCAGTCTCAATTTGATAAAGATTCGGTATTAATTTGATAGAGATGTAGTAATGATTCGAAATATATGTAGTAACTTTTTGATATAGATTTAGTAACTATTTGATATAGATGTTTTAACTATTTGATATGGATGCGGTAATTATTTGTTATAAATGCGATAATTATTTAATAAAGATGTAGTAACTATTTGATATAGATGAGATAACTATTTGATATAGATGCAGTAATTTTTTGATGGAGATGTAGTAACAATTTGATATAGATGTAGTAACTATTTGATTTAAATGTCGTAACTATTTGATAGAGATGCAGTCACAATTTGATAAAGATTCGGTAACTTTTTGATATAGATACAGTAACTATTTGATATAGATGTAGTAACGATTTGATATAGATGCAGAAGTCATTTGGTATAGATGCAGTAACTATTTGATAGAGATGTAGTACCTATTTGATATAGATGCAGTAAATATTTGATATAGATGTAGTAACTATTTGATTTAGATGCAGTAACTATTTGATAGAGATGTAGTAACTATTTGATAGAGATACAGTAACTAATAGATGTAGATGTAGTAATTATTTTATTTAGGTTTAGTAACAATTTGATATAGATGCAGTAAGATTTTTAAATACATGCAGTAACTTTTTGATAGATATGCAGTAACTATTTGATAGAGATGTATTAACTATTTGATATAGATGCAGTAAATATTTGATATATATGTAGTAACTATTTGATTTAGATGTAGTAACTATTTGACAGAGATGTAGCAACTTTTTGATATAGATGTAGTATCTATTTGATATAGATGCATTAACTATTTGATATAGTTGTAGTAACTATTTTATATAGATACAGTAACTATTTGATATAGATTTAGTAACAATTTGATATAGAGTCAGAAGTCATTTGATAGATATGCAGTAACTATTTGATAGAGATATAGTAACCATTTGATATAGATGCAGTAAATATTTGATATAGATGTAGTAACTATTTGAATTAGATGTAGTAACTATTTGAAAGAGATCTTGAAACTTTTTGATATAGATGTAATATCTATTTGATATAGATGCAGTAACTATTTGATATAGTTGTAGTAACAATTTGATAATATAGATACAGTAACTATTTGATATAGATGTAGTAACTATTTGATATAGATGCAGAATTCATTTGATATAGATGCAGTAACTATTTTATAGAGATGTAGTACCTATTTGATAAAGATGCATTAAATGTTTGATATAGATGTAGTAACTATTTGATTTAGATAAAGTAACTATTTGATAGAGATGTAGTAACTATTTGATAGAGATACAGTAACTAATTGATATAGATGTAGTAACTATTTGATTTAGATGTAGTTACTATTTGATATAGATGCAGTAAGTTTTTGACATACATGCAGTAACTTTTTGATAGATATGCAGTAACTATTCGATAGAGATGTAGTACCTATCTGATATAGATGCAGTAACCTTTTGATATTGATGTAGTAACTATTTAATAGAGATGAAGTAACTATTTGATAGAGATACAGTAACTATTTGATAAATATTTAGTAACAACTTGATTTAGATGTAGTAACTATTTAATATAAATGCAGTAACTATTTGATACAGATGTAGTAACTATTTGATATAGATGCTGTACTTATTTCATATAGATGTAGTAACTATTTGATTTAGATGTAGTAATTATTTGATATAGATGCATTAAATTTTGACATACCTGCAGTAACTATTTGATAGACATGCAGTATCTATTGGATAGAGATGTAGTAAGTATTTGATATAGATGCTGTAAATAAGTTATATAGATGTAGTAACTATTTGATAGAGATGTAGTATCTATTTGATAGAGATATAGTAACTTTAAGATATAGATGTAGTAACTTTTTGATATAGATGTAGTAACTATTTGATATAGATGTAGTAACTATTTGATATAAATGCAGTAACTTTTTGATATAGATGCTGTAACTTTTTGATATAGATGTGATAACAATTTGATATAGATGTAGTAACTATTCGATATATATGTAGTAACTTTTTGATATAGATTTAGCAACTATTTGATATAGATGTAGTAACTATTTGATATAGATGTAGTAACTATTGGATAGATATGCAGTATCTATTGGATAGAGATGTAGTAAGTATTTGATATAGATGCTGTAAATAAGTTATATAGATGTAGTAACTATTTGATAGAGATGTAGTAACTATTTGATAGAGTTATAGTAACTTTAAGATATAGATGTAGTAACTATTTGATAGAGTTTCAGTAATTTTTTAATAGAGCTGTAGCAACAATTTGATACAGATGTAGTAACTTTTTGATATTGATGTAGTAACTATTTGATATAGATGCAGTAACTATTTTATATAGATGTAGTAACTATTTGATATAGATGAAGAAGTCACTTTATATAGATGCAGTAACTATTTGATAGAGATGTAGTAATTTTTTGATATGAATAAGATGATTTCTCATCTCTGTTGTAAAAACAAACACCACTTAGCTTTGTTTCTCTACTGTTTACTTTTTGCACAATTCCAGGGACTAATTTTTCATTGTCCAACCCCAATTGTTAGTGAATACTTTCTACTGAGTCACTATCAGTGAATTGATTGAATAGACACTTGATGAGCGACTCGTTTCTTTTGAGTAATTAGTAGTAAATTGATTGAATAGACACTTTATGAGCGACTAGTTTCTTTTGAGTAATTAGCAGTGAATTGATTGAATAGACACTTTATGAGCGACTAATTTCTTTTGAGTCCTTTATCAATGAATTGATTTAATAGACACATTATTAGCGACTAATTTATTTTGAGTCATTATCATTGAATGGATTAATCGTGACGTCTAAGCGAGGTCAGCGGTTCTCGTTCTGCCAGTAAACTCAGCCATCAACCCATTTATGTCTATACTTTATCAGCCATTTTTAGGCAGATTAAATTTGTTAAAGCAGTGTCTTACTTGACGCCACCCAACTCAAAGCAACACATGTTAAAATATTTTCTTCAATCTGACATAGTACAGAACAACATTTTAGATACCTTTTTATTTTGTTGTAATTTTTAAAAAAAAAATAATTTGAATAAAGAGTTTGACCAAGATAACGTGTTTGTTAGCTACTTGACATCATCCAAATGTTTAAAACATTCAATAAATAACCATATGAACCGTAGGATGAACAGAACTGAAATGACTTTAAATATGAATGTAGATTTTTATTAAATTTAAATTTAAAAAAAAAAGTGTTTCTTTGTTGTTTTAAAAAACAACAAAAAAAAAATTAAAAAATTGGTTGTTGTTTAGCTGGCATCTCCATGCGTACACATAATGCGTAAAAAATGAATTCCAGTTATGATTTAGACTTAAAGATGAATTATAGCATAAAAACACATATAGATTATAGTACTCACTTTAAGATACACTATAGCAAACACGTCGAGATTTATTATAGTACTAACTTTAAGATAAACTATAGCAAACATGTCAAGATTGATTATAATACTCACTTTAAGATAAACTATAGCAAACACGTCGAGATTGATTATAGTACTCACTTTAAGATAAACTATAGCAAACACGTCGAGATTGATTATAGTACTCACTTTAAGATACACTATAGCAAACACGTCAAGATTGATTATAGTACTCACTTTAAGATACACTATTAGAAAACACGTCGAGATTGATTATAGTACTCACTTTAAGATAAACTATAGCAAACACGTCGAGATAGATTATAACGTAAACGACTAGATAGATTTTAGCTTACAGATCCAAATAGATTAAAGCGTACAGGTTGAGATAAATTAGTGCTTAAACTTTCAGATGTATAATAGCATAAAAGTCCAAATAGAATATTGTTCACACTTATAAACGACTAGATAGATTTTAGCTTACAGATCCAAATAGATTAAAGCGTACAGGTTGAGATAAATTAGTGCTTAAACTTTCAGATGTATAATAGCATAAAAGTCCAAATAGAATATTGTTCACACTTTCAAATATAGTGTAGCTAACACGCCCAGTTAAAGTTTAGTTTACATGGTAAACTAGGATATAGCTTACATGTCAGAATAGTGATAGCTGAAACATGAAACTAAGTTATAGGTTCAAAGTAAAACTTACATTGTTGCTAAATTCTTTTGAATTTCGATCCTAGTGGAGTGACATCATTATTTCTTTTAGAGTCAAGATATTATTATGGCAATTCAAGAATTACTCCACGTAAAACCAACGGAAGAAAACTGGCAAATAAGGTAAATACAACTTGCTCACTCAAGATTTAGCCATTGATCTCGTTGTTTTAACTAGCATGCTGACGAGCTAGCCGGTAATCTCGTTGTTTTAACTAGCATGCTGACAATCTATCCAGGGATCTCGTTGTTTTAACTAGCATGCTGACGATCTAGCCATTGATCTCGTTGCTTTAACTAGCACGCCGACGATCTACCCAGTGATCTAGTTGTTTTAAATAAATAAGTATATATATATATATATATATATATATATATATATATATATATATATATATATATATATTTGTTTTTAATTAGTTGCCAATTTTTCTATTCACAGAAAGCTCAAAATAAATAAAGGATCCTAACAAAAAAATTAAATTTAAAACAAATTAATGGTTAAATGTTAATCAAGTTTTTTTGTTTTTTTATTAGAGAGATTGAATATTTTCCTTCAATTGAGATGGAACGATTGTTGAAAAGATCAGTGTGGAGGAATAGCGAGATATGGGTAAACCTGTTTAGTTAGAATGAAAGAGAAAGGTCAGTTTTGGCGTGTAGCTAGATGTGGGTAAACCTGTTTGGTGAGAATGAGGGAGAAAGATCAGTGTGGACAATAGCAAGATGTGGATAAACCTGTAAGGAAGAATATTAAGAAAGGTTTAGAATGGTTTACATTGATTAAGACTAAAAGAGGGAGAAAGGAATGTATTTAATGGAGGAGAGAATGTGAGAGAAACAAACTAAATATTGTGAGTAATAATAATACATGTTACATTGGAGATTCTTTTGGAAATAAAGTTACAGCATTCTATGTCTCAATTACTGTTATTTTTATTAATGTATAAAATAAAACATTATGGTATATTAGCTAATGTCATGTAAATTGAAAACTTTTGATATTAGTCTTAAACATTACATTCTTGTACATCAATTATTGTCTCATACTTCATCTCAGAAATAAGTATGTTAAACTAATGACATGAATGTTTTAATGAATTCTAGTTCCGAAAAGATTTTAAATATGCAGTCTTGAGGGTACTGCTCCAAGGCAACCTCTCTCTCCCATCTACGGTGTGAATTAGTCGCGCCGTAGAATAACCATACAAACCCTAGTAGAGGGCGTCGGTTTTTAAACAACTACGCGGTCCCCCCGGGGTGGTAAGGGGGGACTTTAGAGACGTTAAACATCCACCCAACCCCTTAGAAAGTCCGGCCCTGTTGCTGCGTGAGCAGCAATCCGGCCGGCCAGGTGTTTCTTCTCTGGGGCTGCCACACTCAGCGGCCAATCGAGTGGAGGTCGGGTGTGGCGGTCTTAGGGGCGGAGCGTCCCTGGCGTGCCGCTTCGCGGCCCGATCGGAATAGGGACCACTGGGGGAGTGGTTGACGGCCGGTTTGGTTGGCGGGGTGGTGCGTTGGGGAGGACCATATGAGCCTCAAGGCTCGGTGTTCGCTGATTTTCTTAAGTTAGTTAGTTAGTTCCGAAGAGATTATAGAAGATAGGCAGATGCCACACAATGATTAAACTTTTATTTCATGACCCTCTCAGTTTCATATGAAACCAAGGAGTCAGAAGAGGGAGAAACAGATCTACACAAACATGTTGTACACCATGAGACGAGACACACCCCGTGTAGGTTGTTAAATGATGGACAAGATAGTCCACTGGTCACTTTTAAGGACGGGAGGATCTATAATGCAAATATTGTGGAAGACTGGTGTTTGATGAAATATGTGACATGTGACGTATACTTACTGGATAAACTATACAAAATAATTAGTTACCGTACTGCTTTGATCTATGGTGGAAAGTAGCAAACAAAGTCAAGAGTCTAGAAAGAGCAGGTGAGCACAAGCTGTCATTCAAAGTGTCACATCCACATGGATGTTCAAAAGAGATGTCTTTGGGACTCTGGATAAACAGCTACCGGTCCAATGTGAGTGACTGGAAGACCAAGGTTACGTAAACAACATATACATGTCCAGGCAGTTGTGAGGCTTGCTTATGGACACTCACTTGGGTATTATGATAGCTTGTATCATGACCCCCACGCCTACAATGGGGTAAACTCTAAGGGAATACATTTTAAGGGATCTTGACGTGACTAATTCTAAGATCGATAATGCAAAAATAAAGTTTTTATTTGATAATTATTATTTTAAAAAAGATGTGTCAACTATTAATTGTTGTAAAATACAATTTCTACCACACCCAATGTACCTCCTCAACACCACGCCCCATGAACACCAACACCTCCAGTATAGGCACCCCAACCTATAGCAATCCCATCTCATGTACTTATAACATATTAATAATTTGTTTATTTTCAAGACTTTTCTTTTGTCGACCTTTTGACATTCTTTGATTTGAACTTATCTTTGACCTTTGATCCGGTAACGTATAAAATATATACATGTGCTTTTTAAAACTGTTTCTTCTATTGCATACCAACTTAAAGGGCGTCCATTGATTATGTCAATAACATAGTGTGGGGCGGGGGGAGGAGGGTGTTTGGCAATGTTTGACATTTGTTGACAAGTGAGAGGGAGGTGAGGGGGTTTGGAAATGTTTGACAGGGGTGCCCCAGCCCATGGCACGGGTCAGATGAGTCCCTCGCCCGACCCTTGACAGGAGTGCCCCAGCCCATGGCACGGGTCAGGTGAGTCCCTCGCCCGACCCTAGACAGGGGTGCTAAATCAAAAGGCTAAATCATAAAAATTCATAGAATAATGAATCTATTTCTTTCTGCTGGTTGATAAACTTTTCACTTAGTGAATAAAAAGATGCTGATATTTAAAACATTCAGAGAAAAATATAAACGAATGTTTTTTACGAAGTTTGCTGTGTCATCACATACAGTGCTATTAGTAACACTATTTCAATTACTTGATGTGTTGGCAAGTATGCCTTAAAATATTTACATTTACGGTAAAAAAGGAAAAGTTAAGTAAGCACTGATTTTTTTAAAAATAACCTAATGTTAAAAAATTAACTCGCTTTTACACCAAACAGATGACACCGTTTCACTAATCAGCTGCCCTCTTTGTAAAGTGACGTAAAGTTAATTTCAGTAATATAAAGCTCAATATGTTTGTAAGGTAAAATATGTTTATTCCATTCAACCAACTTCGTTAGCAAAACTACCCTTGGTAGGGTTCGGTTATCCGGAATAAAGTTACATCAAGACGAACCGTGTTAGTCTTTGGTTATCCAGAATATTGTAACATAAAAACGACCAAGAATCTAGTTTGGAAAATAAAGTCCTAAGGGGAATTACATTAAAAAGAAATATTCATTCCCATACCAGGTACAGCAGAGAATCTTTCAGTGTGCTACACATTATAACTAATGCATTTTTTTTTAACATTATATTGTTCTATTTACAATATTTAAAACTTGAAAAGAAACAAATATTTTTATTGTGGCGTAGTTTTTCAGTTTATCTCATTTTTATGAACACATATTTATCTCCTGGTGCTTTAAAATGATTTTGTTCTATAATTCAAACTCAGCAGCCATCTTTTATGGCCTTTACTCTACACATAACACTTTTCACATTTTGTTTAAAGAAATGTTTTTTTGTTTTTTTTTCATAACTAATTAAGCTTAGAGAACAAGAATGTCTTATTACCGTGATCAATGAAGAGTTCTGTGCATTCAGTACTTGCTGAGAGATACAACGCACTTACGAAAGAAGGATTGTCTTTAATTCCATGGTGGCAAGACATCAGGCCTTAACCTTAAATTTATCTATTGTGATGTAATGGTAACAACTTGTTGGAGCGTTTCACACAACTTTTTTATGGAATATTACCATTTTTAGTACTGACTTCTTTGGCCGCTTGGAAAGCCCGTTCAACCTCATTAACACCCCCCTCTCCCCAAAGGACTTCAGTTATTTGACCTTACTGAGTCAGCAAATAATAACCCCCTCCCCTTTTTCGCTTCACGTTGTAGATATCATTCGCGTTAGACCTGAAGTACCTCCTTTCTGATCTTACCAAAACACAGTGTACACATGGCTCCTAATTGCGAATTCCTCGTGTGAGATTATCAGCTTGCACATTTTCATACCGACCATTTGATCCAGCGATTTTCATTGATCTAGTCAAATACATAATTTGAATAAAATGACTTCAATATTTTTTTTTTTTGAAATGTCGTATTATAAACTCAATTTAAAATCTCCTATTAAAATATGATATTATAATCTTGCTTTATTCATTATCTCTGTTTATAATATCGTATTATAATCACGTATTACAATATCGTAATATAATAACTATATTATAATCTCGTTTTTTATCTCATATTATGAACTTATATTTATAATCTCGAATTATAATCTCGTATTATTATCTTGTATTACAAACTATGTTAATAATCTCATATTATAAACTCGAATTATAAAATCATATTATTATCTTGGTTTATAAACTCGTATTATAATCTCGTATTATTATCTCGTATTGTTATCGCTTATTATATATGGCATCCTTTCGTCTTCGCGAGACGATGGAGTAGTTAAGCACGCCTACATTTTAACAAGTGGCTCACTAGGCCAATCCTGGAATGACAATCTCAAATAAATTTCTTGCAAGAAAAAAATTGATTCCTGTTTAGATTTTACTTCTGTACTTATTTTTTGTTGCAAGTGCCTCGTTTCGTGCATCTTCTGCATTTTTTACTCTTCCATACACTGCTGTTCGCGAGCTGGAACGTTGTTTGGCAATGATCTCCCATTTATTGATTTTGATGTTGATTTCCCTCATGCTCCTTTTGCAAAAGTCCATAAACATATCCATTCTCCTTGTATGGCCTAAAAAGCGAAGGCGCCACTTGCTGAAAGCGGAGAATATGCAAAATATTTGTGCACATTCCAAAAACTCTGTGTTAGGCAGATTGTCCTGACATCAAATGCGTAAAATATGACGCAGATATCATTAAAGGAAGGTGTTGAGTTTTTAATCAAGACTGGTATATATGGTCTACACTTCACTGCCAAATTAGGAGTGTGCTAAGCACACATTCCTGATAGACACTTACCTTTGTTTTATCATTTAGATTGCGATTATTCCAAACCGCTTATTCAGTTTAGCCATAGTTGCTGCTGCTTTTTGCGATCCTGATATTATTCTCTTCCTCAACGGAGAGAGAAGTAAAAATATTGGATCCAAGGTATGTGAAATGCTCAACAACCGACAGGTTATGACCCTCAATAGATATGATTGGAGGGGACGGTGTTTGTGGCATCATTATATGAGTTTTCTGTAGACCAATCGAAAGTTCAAACTCTTTACCATCGTGTGATAGACGATTAACCAACCCTTGAAGTCTTCTTCTGTGTGACATTTTAAGGTGGCATCGTCAGCGAACAGCAGTTTACGAAATTAACCTTCGTCTTTGCGCGAATGCGGGTCATATTAAAAGGCCTGCCATCAGATCTGGTATGGATGAACACTCATCTTCACAGTCCCTGAGGGCAAATGGAAGGATCATCAAAATGACAATGGATGAAAGCGTTGGTGTCAGTACACACACCTTTTTTACTCCTCTCCTGACTGGGAATGCTTCAGAGGCAGTGCCATTTAAGGTTATTGTGCAGTTTTTGTGAAATGACTGTATGATTGTGAGCAGTCGTGAGGGGACAACCAATTCTTTGCAAGATACCAACACGACCTCTCCGACTTACAAAGACTTTAATGCTAGGGTAGGATCAGATAAAGAAGCCTGAACTTCATGTCTTTACAATCACGGAATAGGAAGAATTAATGATAACGGACAACGTCTGCTGGAGTTGTGCTGCTCCCATGGTCTCTCTTTTACCAACACCTTCTTCCGATGGAAAAACAAATCCAAAAGGTGTCATGGCGACACACACACATTCCCGCCACTGACAGCAGCTGGACAACGTCATCACTAGGCGCATGGAGCTAGCCAGTGTTTTTCAACCCCGCAGCAACCTTAGTGCCGACTGTGACACGGACCATTCTCTCTTTGCAAGCAATATAGCACTAATGCATACAAAATTGCATATTTCTAAAAAGAAGTGTTGTCCCCGAATGAGCAACAACTGCCCAAACAACTAAAAATAAAACGCAGCAATTAACAAAAGTATTGCTAGAAAACCTTGCAAAGTGTCACCCTGTGGCACTACTGACTCTAAAGTGATTAATTTACTAGATGCTGTGTACGATTCAGCCATTTCCGCCTACGGTAAAATGGAGCATACATATAATGACTGGCACGAGGCGCATTGAAATGTGGTGGAACCCGTAATCGAGATGGAGAGAAGAGCCCTACTTACCTATCGGGGTGCACCTTGTGTTAGCACATTACAGGCTCTCAGAATTGAAAAAAAAAAATTCCAGCAGACGCCCAGCCACTGCGCCAACCCTTACTGACATGACCTTTGCGACTCTATACAATTGGCTTCCGACAACGGAGATGCAAGGAGCATATAGGAGGGCATCAAGAGGGCATTAGGTTCACACACTTTAAAAATAGCACCACTCAAGTCCAAGACGGGTCAAATGATCCAGAGCCCAAACGATCAAACGATTGGTAGCGCATTATCTTGAAATATACTCAACAATGAATGAAGCAACTTAGACCGCTTTGGATAATATTCCCATCTTGTCAATAATGGAAGAACTAGATGAATATCAGACTTCATAGGATTTCGAAATAGCCATTGATAGCCTTGCTGATCGGAAGGCACGAGGGATTGACGGCATGCCACCAGAAGTCCTTAAAAATAGGAAACCTATTCTACTTCAGCCCCTACATGAGCTTCTCTGTCTGTGTTTGGAAACAGGTCACATTCCCCAGGACATCAGAGACGGCAAACTCGTAACATTGTATACAAATAAAGGGGACCGAAGTGATTGCAATAGTTACCGAGGTATTTCTCTCCTTGACTTTGTTGGAAAGACTTTTGCCCGTGTTGCCCAAAAACGATTGCAGAGTCTTGCTAACCGCATCTACCCAGTGTGGCTTCTGGAGTGTGCGCTCAGCTATAGAAATGATATTCTCGCTAGGCCAAATGCAGGAGAAATGTCGTGAACAGCATATGGCTCAATATATTGCTTTCATTATCTCTTATTATATCTTATATCTCCAATTATCATCTAGCATTATTAGCTCGTATTATTATACCATATTATTATCTGGTATTGTCATCTCATATGATAATCGCACATTATTATCTAGTATTATTATATTGTATTATAAACTCGTTGTTTCAGATCGTATATTTTCCGATTAAGCGTAGAATGATGCAAATGTAAATTTTGTACAGACCCATAACTGATCCACATTTGCAGACCCCTATTTCGATTAGGAGACATCCATCGCATTCATTTCCACTCACCTATCAAACAATATTTTTCCTATCATCTGGTACATACATTCTGAGTATCAAACTACAGGGGTGGAGCAAAGTGAGGGAGAAATGCATGCCCCTTTTTCATATTTTTTCAATTGATGTAGGGAGGAGCTTTCCGGTGTCAAAGAGAGTCCTGTGTATACTAATGTCCAACATTGGCCCTGTTATATGCCCTAAACAACCTATTCCTTGCGATTACTAAAAAATTTGTTTAAAAGAAATTTCGTCGACGGAAAATTGATCGGACTTAAGCTTGGTCGAATATTTTTTTCAATGTCACATGATCAAATTTTAATCAATGTTCTTTTTGAACCCAGTATACTATAGAGGAAATAAAATAATGAATTCCAAAAGAAATTTGACGCAAAATTTTAACGTGTGAACTGAAAAAAATTTTTTTTTAACTTCCGTTCGAACAATTTCCCACGATGAATCTATTGTGGAAGAAATGTCTTACAAACAAACTTTCGGATACGATCAAATTGTTGATAGAATGTCCAAACAGCAGAGTGCAATCATATCATTTTGGGAATGTTGAGTATCATCACATAATATATACCTTTGAATATTTTCATAATGGAATCGCAGGTGTGTTAAATGTGACGCGTGAAATTTGCATCGAAACACAAGGAGGAAACAAACCTGACGTAGATGGCCAGTAGCGTCCTGGAGATGATGGTGACAAGTTCTGACCAATTGTTTCACTAGACATTTCCTGGATATTTTTTTTTTTGGATTTATTTAACCCTTTTACGACGGGTGGTTGTAAAAAAAAAAGGATTAAGCTAATAAACTGATTATGCAACGTCAATTTAGGTACATACCTACATAAACATATAAAAGTGGAGCAATAACACGAATTTCTAGTCCCGCTAACATTTTACATCTTAAGTCATAATAATTTTTTGAAATCTGCTCGAAAAGCATTATTTTGCCGACCATTTATAAGATAACAATTTCACATGATTCAATAATTGTCATCCCAAGAAAAATGGCTCAGTCAGTGAGGCTAAGACAGAATGGCTATAATTATTTGTTTCACCGTATTATCATGCGTCTTTGAGTATAATATTTTGTAAAGACTATACTTTTTTCTGAATTTTTTTCTTAGAGTCTGTTCAAGAAATTTGCATGATGTTCTTTTGTTGTTGTTGTTGTTGTTTTTTTTGTTTTTGGTTGCCCATCAGTGATAAATATTTTCAGGTGCGTGTTCGATATTTTATTTTGTATTTGAACCAACCTTACGGAGCTTCAATTAATCAAAATTGTTTTTTTCTGGTTATTTCAAATGTGCCAACGAAATAAATAAAATCAAGATTCAGGTTTTTTAATAATCGTCTAAACTGTGATGGAATCACCACGTCATTTGAACAGGCTACTTTTGGTTTAACCTTTAGCTTTATGGTTTAAATAAAAAGGTCTTGACTATTTTACACTAAATTGAATTGTTGGACAAACTGCTGAGAGATGGTATGCCTGTCCTTAATCAAAGTCGCTTGAAATTAAATATTTTTCATACTGTCTTGCTTGGTACTGGCTGGTGTCATGTACTTGGCATCATTTGTATGACGTCTTCTCCTGGACTTGGGGCAAGACCTAAAAAGCCAAGTAAATTAAATGTTTGCTGAGTTACTTAAATAATTTAAATGCAGTTCTCAATTTAGATGATTTTAAAAACAGCATCAAGTCTGAAGATATGAATAAAACAAAAGTGATGCAGTCGGGGGGAAAACGTCCCTGTCAGGTAGCAATAAAATGAGCATTGTCAATATCACAAGTTTTTCTTTGTACACTCGTTTTCAATGCTTCGTTGTTATTTTTTTTATCAAACAAACCAAATCTCAAGCTAATTAAAATTGATAAAAACTATACAACCGTTCGTAACATGTAACACATCTTGTGTGATGAAGTTAATACAGAAAAAAAAAATTGTGCACATTCTATTTTAATTAATGTTATACAGAAAAATATAAGAAAAGTGTGAACCAATCTATTTTATTAAGGTAATACATGAGAAAAATTATAATAATTGTCTACATATATAGTTTACTAAAGGTAAAGACTAATAAAAAAGGAATGATAATTGTGTACAAATCTACAAATAAATGTTATATTTGTTATAAGAACTGTAAAGAGAGTTAATATACAATTTTAAAAATTTTTGGGGGCCATCAGCCCAAGTGAAGAAAAATGACTTTCTATTTTATTAACAACACTTACATTCTATTATAGTTGTTTTATTGAGAATCAACTGTTCCTAGTCAGCAGAACCTCAATATACATTTCCATTTGTTTGGATCAATAAAAGAATCTTATCTTATCTTATCTTATAAACGGTAAATTATTTTTTTTTAAATTTTAGTAAGACAATGCCGAATGCATAATGACAGACAAATCTAAAAATAACAATTACATACACTATTTTCTGAGACTCATGGGCAGTGATGTCATATTCATTGTATTCAACTTGATTTTCATAAAATGTCTGCGGAGCGTTGTTCTGAAATAAGATAAATGTGTAGTGTAATGCTAAATTGATTCTTTTCTTCTCCCAAACAAAGTGTGTTGTCATAATGGGGATGAATCACATTTAAATACAATTATTTATTTTGTTTTAATCGTAACTGAGGTCAAATGAAAAATTTGAGACACTTTAAATATTTACCATCCAATCTTCTCCCAAACAAAGTGTGTTGTCATAATGGGGATGAATCACATTTAAATACAATTATTTATTTTGTTTTAATCGTAACTGAGGTCAAATGAAAAATTTGAGACACTTTAAATATTTACCATCCATCCAAATACCGCCCTGCAGGGCATTGGTCAGCCTCACTACTTCCTTCCACACAAACCTTACTGAATCTTTTCTTTTCCATACTTGATTCCCAGCTGCAGTGGATCTATTTCTAAATCGCCTATCCATCTAAGTCTAGGTATACCTTTGACTCGTTTTCTGTCTGGGGTTTAGGTCTTGCACACCCTTTACTCATCTCTCATTTGGTAATTTTCACAAGTGCCCAGCCCAGCGTATCTGCCTTTTTTATATTGTTGCTACTAGAGTGGAATGCTGATATAGACCATTATTCCTGGTTGGTTCGTATTCTCTATTCATATTCGTCCTTCGTTTGTCCGCAAAAAAAATAAGCAATTTAAAAAAAGAAACAATTCTTTTTTCAATACTTTCGTCTCACTATTTTTCTTTTGACATGTCTGGTATTTAAAAAAAAATGAACTTCCGGTCCGGCTATGCGTCGAGAAATTCCATAAAATCTATTTATATTTCTATACTATTTTTCCTAAAAATGGTATTATGTCTTCGGCATACGCAACATACTGAAAGCATCAGTTACAGAGAGTGTCCTTCGGGTGTGGGTCGTGCGTTGCCCTCAGTAGGTATCTTGTGGTTGTTCCTCGGGTGTCCATATGTATGTTTCATATATCTCTCTCTCTCTCAAAAGCTAGTTATCGAACACATCAGGACAGTGAGTCTCATTGTCTTTGGCATGGTCTATGCTCATTGACTTATGTCTCGTCTAAAATCGCCATCTTAGGCAACGTCTAATTTCATTGTCTTATGTCTCGTCTACAATCACTGTCTTGGGTCTAGTATACTCTCATTGTCGTATGTCTCGTCTAATAGCACTGTCTTGGGCCTCATCTAATCGCATTGTCTTATGTCTCATCTAATATCGTTGTCTTGGGTATCGTCTAATATCATTGTCTTCGGCCTTGTCTAATCTCAATGTCTTAAGCCTTGTCTAATTTCATTTTCATAGGCCTCGATTAATATCATGGTCTTAGGCCTCGTCTGATCTGAAATTTGTACCTGAACTTTTACTCTAAAACGTGAATTCAATTTCTGAGTTGTTTAATGTTAAATGTATCTATCTAGTCATTTGTTTGGGCCGGTCAAACTCCTGGAAAGTATCACACATTTAAATTCATCCTTAAATTTCATTGCCAACTCTATGAAATATCTAGCATTGCGTAGCACTAAAGCAGCATTTTAATGATTAAAATAATGTCTTTAACATTTTTTTCAAATTTATAATGTCTTTAACATTTTTTTCAAATTTGAAAGAAGGTTTTCCAAAGGAAAAAAAATGTACTTACAATTACTGCAAGATAACTTGCTGTGCTACATTTATCATGCGGAATGATGATGTAGTAATCCAAAGTTCCTTTAAAGTTAGGGTGTGAGAGAGTTATTGGATTACAATCGTCCGTGACATAGTGTTGATAAGTGTTTTCACAAACTGGTATTCACAAAATGGTTGTTCGTTTTCACAAACTGGTCTTTAGTATTTACGAACTGGTTGTTAATCTTCAGTTCAGAGTGTAAATGGAAAAATGTGGGCTCTTTTCAAGCTATGGCACCTAAAGAATGGAACAGTTTGCCTCAATCTTTGAGGGACATAGAAAATGATAAAATGTCATTTAAGAAACTTTTAAACAATTTTTTTCTTGTTAGAGATTTTAGGACATCCCAGCGCTGTGGGGGTGTTAAATTAGCATGGATACAGGCGCTATAAAAGTATTTAACGCAAATCAATCTTTGAGAAGATAAGTATTATTGCAAACATTTCACTGAAAGCTGTGGGTTTCATAACAGCTCGGCGGAATGTGCTTGGCAATCGTAGCATAGTCAAAACTATATATTTTTTTACATATTGAAACAATGTGTAACATTCTCTAAGTTTTTTGTTGTTGCTATGTCTGTCTAGAGTGGGCTTGTTACATGTTTCAAAACTATGGTTTTTTTTATATCACCCTAGAATGTGGTTGTTACATCTGTCTAGGATGTTGGCTGTTAATCTTTCTAGGATGTTGGTTGTTACAACTGTCAAGGATGTGGCTGTTACAAATGTCTAGGATGTGGTTGTTACATCAGTCTAGGATGTGTTTGTCTGTTGTCTATGCCTAGGTTGTGGTTGTTATATCTCTCCTGGAAGTGGTTGTTGATCTTTCTAGTGTCTGGTTGTTACATCTGCCTATGACGTTGATGTTACATTTGGGAAGGATGTGTTTGTAATATATGTCTATGATATTGTTGTTACATCTGTGAAGGATGTGTTTGCAACATCTGTCCTATTGTGTTTGTTACATCTGTCTAGGATGTGTTTATTCCATCTGTCTAGGACGTGTTTGTTACATCTGTCTAGGATGTGTTTATTCCATCTGTCTAGGACGTGTTTGTTACAACTCTTTAGGATGTGTTTGTTACATCTGTCTAGGATGTGTTTGTTACATCTGTCTAGGATGTGTCTGTTAAATATGTCCGGGATATGTTTGTTAATCAGTCTAGGGTGTGTTTGTTAAATCTGTCCGGGATATGTTTGTTACATCTGTCTTAGATTTGTTTGTCATATCTGTCTAGGATGTGATTGTAACATTCGTCTTTGATGTGTTTTTACATTAGTCAAGGATTTTTCTGAAACATTCGTCTCGGATGTGTTTATTACATCTCTCTGTGAGTTATATCTGCCTAGCCTCTGTATAGGATGTCCTTTTTTAAATATGTCTTCGATGTTTTCGTTTCATCTGTCTGTGTGGTTATCACATCAGTCTAAGGTTTGGTGTTTAAATCTGTCAATGATGTTATTGTTACTTCTTTCTACAGTCTGGGATGTTTTTGCTACTTTTATCTACAGTCTAGGGTGTGTTTTTTACATCTGTCTAGGATGTTTCTCCTACATTTGAATATGTGATTATTACATCCATTTATAAAGTGGTTCTTACAAATTTTAATGATGTGATTTTTTCATCTGTCTCGGATATGTTCGTTCAATCTGTCTAGGATGTTTCTCTTACATTGGAATATGTGATTATTACATCTATCATGTGGTTGTTACAAATTTCCATGATGTGATTGTTTCATCTGTCTCGGATATTTTCGTTAAACCTGTCTAGGATGTGGTTGTTAGATCTCTCTAGTAATTGACGTTGTTTTCTCAATATTTCTCTAATAATTTTAAATGTGAATTTTGTCAAACCGTAATTAAAATTTAAAACATAATTTTTAGTTGACACAAAATGTTAGTGTCTCATTTACGTGATTTATTTTTTTATAGGGGAATATCCTTTTTAAGTTGAATCAATAGTCTAATGGTGTCTGTAATGTTTGGAACTATGTTGTTGAATCGAAAGATGCGTATGTTACACGATTTTGAACTCTCAAGACTTGTTGATTGAATAGTTGTTTGTTACTTGGATATTTGTAATTATTGATAATAGTTACATTGATATTTGTTACATTTATATTTAATTTTGTTTCACTGATATTAGTTACGTTGATATTTGTTACATTGATATTTGTTACATTGGTATTTGTTACATTGTTATTTGTTAATTGGTATTTGTTACATTGGTATTTGTTACATTGGTATTTGTTACATTGATATTTGTTACATTGGTATTTGTTACATTGGTATTTGTTACATTGGTATTTTTTACATAGGTCTTTGCTACATAGGTCTTTGTTACATTGGTATTTATTACATAGGTCTTTGTTACATTGGTATTTGTTACATTGGTATTTCTTACATTGATATTTGTTACATTGGAATTTGTTACATTGATATTTGTTACATAGGTATTTGTTACATTGGTATTTGTTACATTGGTATTTGTTACATTGGTATTTGTTACATTGATATTTGTTACATTGGTATTTGTTACATTGATATTTGTTACATTGATATTTGTTACATTGGTATTTGTTACATTGGTATTTGTTACATTGATATTTGTTACATTGGTATTTGTTACATTGATATTTGTTACATAGGTATTTGTTACATTGGTATTTGTTACATAGGTATTTGTTACATTGGTATTTGTTACATTGATATTTGTTACATTGGTATTTGTTACATTGGTATTTGTTACATTGGTATTTGTTACATTGGTATTTGTTACATTGATATTTGTTACATTGGTATTTGTTACATTGATATTTGTTACATAGGTATTTGTTACATTGATATTTGTTACATTGGTATTTGCTACATTGGTATTTGTTACATTGGTATTTGTTACATTGATATTTGTTACATAGGTATTTGTTACATTGGTATTTGTTACATTGGTATTTTTTACATAGGTCTTTGCTACATGGGTCTTTGTTACATTGGTATTTATTACATAGGTCTTTGTTACATTGGTATTTGTTACATTGGTATTTGTTACATTGATATTTGTTACATTGGTATTTGTTACATTGATATTTGTTACATAGGTATTTGTTACATTGGTATTTGTTACATTGATATTTGTTACATTGGTATTTGTTACATTGGTATTTGTTACATAGGTATTTGTTACATTGGTATTTGTTACATTGATATTTGTTACATAGGTATTTGTTACATTGGTATTTGTTACATTGATATTTGTTACATTGGTATTTGTTACATTGATATTTGTTACATTGGTATTTGTTACATTGGTATTTGTTACATTGGTATTTGTTACATTGGTATTTTTTACATAGGTCTTTGCTACATAGGTCTTTGTTACATTGGTATTTATTACATAGGTCTTTGTTACATTGGTATTTGTTACATTGGTATTT
>CAXITT010000072.1:1026431-1067064 GCA_964033795.1 Lymnaea stagnalis
TTTTTTTTTTTTTTTTTTTATTTTTTATAAGATTCCCTGGTCCAATTTTTTGGAGGTGGGGGCAGCTTTTCCTTTTATATCCAAAGACCTCTTGCCCCCCCCCCCCCACACTATGGACTACCCTAACCCCCTACCCCCACCCCCACTCCATTTGTGTGGTACCACGCACTTTAAGAATTGCTGGTTAACAATAAAAGAACAGGGACACGTTAAGAAGATACACAAAGTTGGCTTAGTTCTCAATGTGCACGGCGCTGCAAAAGCACAACGGAAAGTGTCAGCTAACTTCTTGTGTGCTTGGTCTAAGAATGATGAAGTTCATCATAACCATTCCCCATCCATCGAGCTGTCACATTGTAAAAGTCTCTTCAAACAGAGGGATTCACACCAAGTGTCTGGTATAAAAACGAGCAGTTACAATACGAAGTATTATTTGATTGTTAAGTTAGATATAAGAATGATTATTTTACTTAACGAATTTCGATTGAAGTAAGCACGATGCAAAACAAGAAAAAGTTAAAATGTGCTTCACATATTTCGTGTTGACTATTCTAATTGCTGAAAAAACTGTTGTAATTTAAATGGAATTGTCATCTTAAGTAAAGTTCTACCTCGACATAGTGCTGACCAGCTGATTAAAACAATTGCCACAGTCCAGAATACCTTGACTTTTATGACAGGTATGATCAGAAATGACCTCGCCATCATGTATCTCCTTGTAAATACTTAAGCCAAACATCAAATTTGCCGTCCACGCCGGTCAAGGACAGGTTCAGAAGACTTCCCCACAAACTAGGCCGTGGCAATCGGACATATGCGTGTTCTGGCCATGTACTAATAAAATCCTGTTTACTCTTGGCGTTATCGTTGAGCGCCGGTGAACTCATCAGTTCCATGAAAATGTTTCAATGGAAACAAATCTAATCTTTTGTGTGTGTGTTTTAAAATCAAATACTTCACTCGGATTACATTTGCTTGTTAATGAAAAGGAAAAAAAAATCATTCTAAACTTTCTTCATGAAAGGCTGCATACACACACAACAGGATATTATGTTCCGCTATCATTTTTTTTCCCCATAATGAAACTGAAAAAAAAGCCTCAAAAGTTATGGCTTTTTAGAATGGATGATGAGATAAAACGTATTGTCATTAAACAACTTTTGAGTTAAACTGTTTTCCCTTCCGCATTTAGTCAGGTTTTTACAAATATTTTTTTACAATTGTATTATAACACTCTACTTCCTTAGTGGGTTATCAGTTTCTATTAGCTGAATCTAAAATTTTAAACTTATGAATACATGCGTCTATTTGGGTCTGACGTAGCATATTTAAAAACAACTAGAACAACTTTCAACTATATGAAGTTGCATTCTTGAGTTATCACAGGCCAAGACATTTGTCGGCTTACACTTGTAGATTATATGGATGTTTATTTATAATTTAAAAAATACAACAAAACAATAGCTACAAGATAGAGGAAAATTAGTTGTTTTTTTAGTAAACATGGTTGCAATCTTTACTAATTGTAGCGCTGAAAAATAATTTTTGTAAAAGATGAAATACATATTTTGTCGACCTTAAAATGGTACGAAACAATTTAGTTTAATAATAATTTATCAACATTTTTTTTAAATCCTAATGTAAAGTGAAAAATATGGGATCTTGATAGAATAAAAGTAGATTCTTTGGGTTAGATTTTAAAGGCAGAAAAAAAGAGGAAAGAAAGAACTACGTGTTCTTGCAAGTAGAAGTGGCATGACGTTGCACTTATTACTTAGCACATTAAGGATGACGCTGTGATGTAAAACAAAAAAACACAAAGGAAACTTGTAATAACTGGACAATTGGACTAATCATTTGGAAGTTATTATATTGAACAGACTTCTTCTCTGATGAGGAAGGAAAATAGAGCTTATATTATCAGTTGTGTGTTGTTGAAAGAGAAAAAAGAACTGCGGTGAAAAAAAGAGAGTTGCGGTAGAGAAAGAAAGGGACCTGCGATAGAGAAAGAGAGTAAGGGTGGAGACACAAAATTGGGGTAGAGAAAGAGAGTGAGAGATAGGGATAAAGAGACAGTTGGTAGAGAAAGCAAGGAATTGAGGAGACTATGGTTTTAGCGAATTTTATGACCTTCAAGAGTTTTGCTGAAGTCATTGTCAAATTGAGTAGGGATTTTCTTGACTAAGGGATCGATTAAATAACATGTCCTGAAATGTACAATAGATACTTATTTGAAGATCCCTTCTCAAAATTACAGTAGACATATTTTTAGGGGAGACCTCCTCCAACTTACAGTTAACATATACTTAGTGAAGACCGCTTCAAAATTACATTAGACATATTTAGCGGAGACATCCTTCAACTTACAGTAGACATATATTCAGTGGATATCTTCTCTTCTACCTAACAAAATTATATGTCAAAAAGTGTTTAGCCCTAAATTTAAAATGATCACACATAAATGTGCAGAATTGAATGCACTTTAAGTTTATATCAATGGTTACTGCCAAATCGAACATTTGATTTTTTCTCGGAAAAAGCAAAATACAAAAGGAATATCGTGACTTACCTTTCCACACTCCTTTCAGATTAATACTCAGTTATGCGATGGTTCCTCTACCCACCACCTTTTGTTTTAATGAGAACTGAGATTGAAATATTTTTGAAAGACAAAATCCGACCTAAAATTTTATATTTACAATGAGCGAACAGTTCATGAAAATAGCCTTTTCTTCAAATTAGATCAAGCACTAAAAAACTCAAATATTTGAAAGGTTTAAACCATTGGTCTCCCAATTCAAGCTGCTAATGTTAGTGAATAATTGCTAAGCATTAAGCTAAAGTTACTTTCAATAATTGCCGCTAATATTTTTAAAATGTTACACATTTTAAACAAATTTTGGTTTTGGGATATCCCATTATTACAATAAAATATATATTTGGTGTTATACCCTCCAGACACGTTGATTGTAAAAGGAATTAACCGGTCGTCGCAATATTACATCGAAAACACAATTGACCTATCACTGCAAGAGTTGTTCCACAACCTAAGAGTCCTGTCACCGTAAGAGTTGATTGACAAAATAATAGACCTGTCACCACAAGATTTTGTCAACAGAAAAACAGGCCTGTCACTGCAAGAGTTGGTCCATCGCATAATAGACCACCGAAAGAGTTGATCTACAAAATAATAAATCCTTCATATAATTTACAACTTATCCACCACTTGTGTTTTATGGTCAAAATGACGCCCTTTGAATTTAGTGCTCTAGGCAGTTGCCTGCTTTGCCTGTACGTAAGGCCAACCCTACCAGCACCGCTGGTGGATGGGACTTGTTAAACCTTGGATAGCAACTCATTTCAGACGGCCGACAAACCTTGTTACTTTCTTTATGCATTTTACGACCTCAGGTAAGCATATCCCGTCACAATCGGGGGTGGAGTATAGATTTGTTCTAGAAGGCCTATAGCTATGATCCGAATATCTTAAAGGAGTCACGTTCGATAATTTATTGGAACAAAGCGACATAAGATGTCAACAGAATTATTTTCCAAATAAAAAAGTTCCATTATATACAAAAAATCATTTCCGTTTCAAAACAATTTGTATTTTTTTTTTAATGCGTTTTGTTAAATTAGTTAGCTTTTTAATTATTGTAGTTTTGTTTCCTTATTTGTGTGTGTGTATAGAACGTCTTTTACGATTTTAAATAAATATCTTTTCAAAGGCCTTTTCAAATCTTACCCTCAAAATCGTAATCTTTAAATCATACTCTTCAAATTATACCCGTAAAATCATACTCTCCATTCCAAACTCTTTAAATCAACTCTTCAGATTTTTTTTCGTGGGAAACACCTCATGCAATTTTCATTTTTAAAAGTTAAACCAATAAATTAAAGACTCAAACGTTTTAATCAAATTTAGCAGGTAAAGCCTGAATTTTTTATAGTGCTAATAAAACCAGCAAAAAGAGATTTTTTTTTTAAGACAAAAAAAAAAAATAAAAGACTAAAAAGCTTTTGGAAAGTAAATAACTAACTAATGATAATTCAAATTGGCAATTATTTTTTTTGTTCTTTTAATTGACAACGTCCACCAAAAAATAATCTAAATAATCAAATAACAATTTGTTTTCGANAGGTAAAGCCTGAATTTTTTATAGTGCTAAAAAAACCAGCAAAAAGAGATTTTTTTTTTAAGACAAAAAAAAAAAAATAAAAGACTAAAAAGCTTTTGGAAAGTAAATAACTAACTAATGATAATTCAAATTGGCAATTATTTTTTTTGTTCTTTTAATTGACAACGTCCACCAAAAAATAATCTAAATAATCAAATAACAATTTGTTTTCGATTTATCAAAAATATGTCAATAAACATTCTACTATCAACATAAACTCAAATTAAAAGGAATTGTTAAATTAATGATATGTTGAACTTTTTCCAGCCTAATTTTAGTGTAGTCAAATTGTGATTGCTTTTTAATGAGTTTAAATTTTTTAAAAATAACTTGTTGAATTTAACCGCTGATAATCTGATGTTGAGTTTTTAAAAACTGAAGAAATTTGCCGCTGGCATGGCATCAGTGTTTGAAACAACTTAAGTCTGCGAGGAAACATTTTTTTTTTAAAATGGAGTATGTGAAGAGTAAAACTTCGAACTTCGAGTTGACATGGTCCTAGGTGTGGTCTGAATGATCGTGGTTGGTCCTGGGTGAGACCTGAATACCTTTTGTCGGTCCAAGATGTGACCTGAATACATGTGGTTGGTCCTAGATGTGACCTGAATACACATGGTCGCGTATATAAATTTCATTCTGTGAAAACACGAGACTCAAGAACGGTTAGTAAGAGGATTTCAAAACACCAGATGCCACCAAGTATGAGAGACTGACCACTGTAGAAAACAGACCCATTGAGATGCCATGCTTTCCTACAAAGTTTAGTCGTACATAACAAATCTATAGTGTTAGAGTTTGAGCCACTCCGTACATACCAAACCTATTGTATTAAAGTTACAGCAATGTGGTGTTTTAGAAAATAGGTTTATAATGGACATATTTCTAACAAATACAGAACATTTACTTTTAAAAATGGCTACAAGGGAAAGTCATTCACCCCATTATAAGTGACGTCCAGGGGTGGGGGAGGCACCGTCTTCACTTCCGAAGCGACAGTTACAAGAACTAAACACTTAAACTACAAACACCTTAACAAGTACTACATACGTTAGCAAAATATCCACTAATAAATAAAAGGCGGCAAACCGTTGATAATATTGTATCGTTTTTAATTCTACAATGTTATCTCCCATTCTTGAATTGCAGGGGTAATTTCAAATTGAAAAGTTTACAAAATAAGACATTCAGAATTCTTACTATTTTCAAAAAGTTTTTTTTCTTAAAAATTTGTGCAAAATTCTTTTGCCACAACTAAAAATTGAATGACTAGACAATCTAGACCAGGCCTGCACAATTCAAAATGTTATAATAATGTGTTAAAAAACACTGACAATGCACTATTGAGCATAAGAAATTATCAACTTCTCCTCAACAAATAAACCATAGCAAATAGCTGTAAGGAGATAGCCTTTGGCAGGGGAGCGCCAGCGGTCGCCGGGCACGGGGCAGGTGAGCCCCCTCGCCAGACGCTTGGCAGGGGAGCGCCAGCGGTCGCACGGGCACGGGGCAGGTGAGCCCCCTCGCCAGACGCTTGGCAGGGGAGCGCCAGCGGTCGCACGGGCACGGGGCAGGTGAGCCCCCTCGCCAGACGCTTGGCAGGGGAGCGCCAGCGGTCGCACGGGCACGGGGCAGGTGAGCCCCCTCGCCAGACGCTTGGCAGGGGAGCGCCAGCGGTCGCCGGGCACGGGGCAGGTGAGCCCCCTTTCCATTCTTTTTTTTTAAATATATTTTCTATCAATTGAGAATTGCACAGTATAAGAAAAAGCAACTAATTTATACGAATCAATAAAAGACTTTAAGTTTTATGTCTTAAAACGTTTTCACAACTTCATGTTTTTTATAAATTGATATTAACTAACAAAATCAGAAAATTATTACTCAAATATGCCTCCAGTATAGCTGATAAAGTGTCAATAAAACGAAAGCGATAGTTTCCCTTGAAAAGGCATTAAGTTAAAGAATGGCCTGAATTAAACAACAACAAAAAAGTATAACTATTGAATGAAAATACACTGCTATAACAGAAACATTAATTATTTACAAAGAAAATACTAAATTTAAAACACGACTTTTATTTTGCAATTCAAAACATTTATTTGTCTTAAAACATATTGTTCCATTATTTAAAATGTAAATATTTACTGTATTTCTATCAAATAGTTACTACATCTCTATCAAATAGTTACTACATCTCTATCAAATAGTTAGTTAGTACATCTATATCAAATATTTACTACATCTATATCAAATAGTTACTACATCTATATCAAATAATTACCACATTTATAACAAATAATTACCGCATCCATATAAAATAGTTACCTCATCTATATTAAATAGTTACTACATCTATATCAAATAGTTACTACATCTATATCAAATAGTTACTGCATTTCTATCAAATAGTTACTGCATCTCTATCAAATAGTTACCGAATCTCTATCAAATATTTACTACATCTCTATCAAAAAGTTACTACATCTATATAAATACTTACTGCATTTATATCAAATAGTTATTACATCTATATCAAATATTTACTACATCTATATCAAATAGTTACTACATCTATATCAAATAATTACCACATTTATAACAAATAATTACCGCATCCATATAAAATAGTTACCTCATCTATATTAAATAGTTACTACATCTATATAAATACTTACTGCATTTATATCAAATAGTTATTACATCTATATCAAATAGTTACTACATCTATATCAAATTGTTACTACATCTCTATCAAATAATTACTGCATCTATATCAAATAGTTACCTCATCCATATCAAATAGTTACTACATCTATATCAAATAATTACCACATTTATAACAAATAATTACCGCATCCATATCAAATAGTCATTGCCTCTATATCAAATAGTTACTACATCTCTATCAAATAGTTACTACAACTATATCAAATAGTTACTACATCTCTATTAAATAGTTACTGCATCTCTATCAAATAGTTAGTACATCTATATCAAATAGTTGCTACATCTGTATCAAATAGTTACTACATCTACATCAAATAGTTACTACATCTATATCAAATAGTTACTACATCTATACGAATCAATAATAACTGGTTGTTTGTTATCTAATTTCGTATTATTTACGCCAAGTAATTTTTAAAAAATAAAACAAATTTTAAAATTAACTTATTTCCCAGAAAATAACAAATATTTTCATTGTTTTTAGAGTCTTGTAGACAAGACATGTTTTTAATACTTCAAGTTTCTAGTTCTCTGGCAAAGTTTCGAAATGGTTTTCAACGAAGAAAGTTTCCATTGATGTCATTAAAATGTCTTTTCATCCTACACGGTAATGATGGAGCTCGATCCTTTTTCGCGGGTCAGGTGAGCCCCCTCGCATGACCCTTGAACGGGGAGCGCGATCCCCATGGCATGGGTCAAGCGAGCCTGCCCTCGCCCGACCCCTGACCGTTCAGCTCAATCCATGGGAGTTGCGGACCACACCGGGTGACCTCAACATTGTTTCTACACAAGAAGCACTGTAACTTGGTGGAACATACTATTGAAAAGGCTCTTTTATCGTAAGACAATAAATATGAAATTACTTTAGAAAGAAGATTAATGTTTCACAAGAGATTGGCTGGAGAACAGTTAATAGATGCTGGACTCTCTCTGCATGAATAAGACAGTAATGGAGATGCTGGATTGTAGCTATAGCTTTCATTCTGAACCCCAGATCAGATCATCTACGATCAAGAAAGTATCAGATATATACATGGAATCTAAGCCTTTCAACTCACCGATTTAAAATGATCTCAGAGGCACTTATTTTCTTAACCTGGCTGCTCGTTTGTTCTTTATTGGTGAAAAAGATAAAAAAGTGCAACTTCCTTTGCTATTTTAGACGTCTACAGTAGCCTATAGCACCTAGACATTATAGCAAAGTGCCTAACATTATTATTTCCATAAAGTTGTGTGATAGTATATCGTTTAAAAGCATTCAATACAACAACTTTACGTAATTGAGTTACAATAATACCAACTACGGCATTCTTAGATTCCGTTATCATCATATCCCAAATAATAGGGACCAAATTAAAGTGGACTGCAGCTATAAATTTAATATGGTTATCAAATTTTTTTTTATTAATTTTTTTTAACAAAGCTTATTTTTTTACTTACTATAATTTTATTTTATACAGAATACAATATTTGCACGCAAATGCAACTAAGTGTTAAATGAACAAATTTTTAAATCATGTGCTGTTATAACATATTTACATAATAGTTACTGAAATTCTATTAAGCATTTGTTTCTAGTATAAATTATTTAACATGACGTATAAATGAATTTGGAATTAAACAACTAATTAATATATTAGACTTTCGTTATATTTTCTTAAATTATGTTTTGTATTTTCAATCTAAAAAGTGTTTCTAATGTAATGTTTGTGTAAATATCTTTGTGAGAAAAGCCTCAACTCTGTGGTGCCATACATGTTTTCTGTATTGAGAAAAAAAAAAGGTAGACCTACTGTGTGTTGTTTCTTGTCTTTGGATTCTGGTATTGCGTTCAGTTTTATGGCTCTGTCTACGTCTACTGGGTGAACCCTACCTGCTTGTATGATTTGTTTAGGCGTAGATTTTGTCTGTAACATTGTGTTGCGTGTCACATATAAATGTTGTTCTGCCTCTTCAATCAGCCATTGTCCTGCAGAAAGGACATTATGTGTTCCTACCTCTGTCCTACGTTGTTCCTGATGAGATGGGTGTCTTATTGTATATGAGTATATATGTTATGTCTTTGTCTTTATTTCCAATTTCTTTAACATGTTAATTTCAATGCACTTTAAGTGATTATTGTTCCATAACTATGTGTCCATGTTTTTCTATTGTAGAGTGGTGTTCCTTGTTTTTTTATTAAATTTGTGTACATGTCTTTGCTTTTTTTGTGTATAAGTGTTTCGTTGCCTTTTAATGCTTTGATATATGCCATGTGAAGTTTCGATTGGGTACTCCAATTTTAATTCACCCACAATTTAATGTTATTCACAATTCCACATGAGTTCACATTTTTACTAAAACACTTCACAATTCCAAAAAAAAAAACCCAAACAAATGTTCTTTTGCATTAAAACATATTTACTTCTTTTAAAGTCCTGCACTCCTGTGGTGGCCAAATTTGAAAATATCATCTTCATCGTCTAGAATGGCGCTGAATATATTCAAACCATTTTCTTTATCAAGTTGACGCAAAATGAACCCCAACACATATAAGAATCGAGCATATGTCGGTGTGTGCCATTCTATCTCTCTTTCGACAATTTCCACGTATGTTCGGTGCGTTTAGTATTGACATTCTGTTAGCTTTGTGTTTGTTAGCACTTCGTCTCACAGCACGTTATAATACCGTGTTGTTTTAGAAACAGACTACAACTGACTTTATTGTGAACTATTGCAGAAATTGTCAAATATTTCATACTGTCTACAGAAACAGTTGTATTTATTAAATTGGATATAACGTCATAGATATAAAATAGCAGTAATGATAATTTTTGCGGTGAATTAAAATTGAAATAGCTCTGATTTTTTTCTTCCTATGTATCAAATAGTTACTACATCTTTATCAAATATCTACCACATTGATAACAAATAATTACCGCATCCATATCAAATAGTTACTACATCTATATCAAATGGTTACTACACCTAATCAAGAAGTTACTACATCTATATCAAATAGTTACTACAACTATATCAAATAGTTACTCAATCTCTATCAAATAGTTACTACATCTATATCAAATAGTTACTACATCCATATCAAATAGTTACTACATCTATATCAAATGGTTACTACACCTAATCAAGAAGTTACTACATCTATATCAAATAGTTACTACAACTATATCAAATAGTTACTCAATCTCTATCAAATAGTTACTACAACTATATCAAATAGTTACTCAATCTCTATCAATTAGTTACTACATCTTTTGTCAAATAGTTACTGCATTTCTATCAAAAAGTTAGTACATCTCTATCAAATAGTTACTACATCTATATCAAATTGTTACTACATCTCTATCAAAAAGTTACTACATCTATATCAAATAGTTACTACATCTTTTTCAAATAGTTACTATATTTCTATCAAATAGTTACTACATCTCTATCAAATAGTTACTACAACGATATCAAATAGTTACCGCATCTATATCAAATAGTTACAGCATCTATATCAAATAATTACTACATCTATATCAAATAGTTATGGCATCTCTATCAAATAGCTAATACATCTCGATCAAATTGTTACTGCATCTCTATCAAATAGTTACGACATCGAAATCAAATAGTTACTACATCTACATAAAATAGTTACAGCATCTATATCAAATAGTTACTACATCTCTATCAAATAATTACTACATCTCTATCAAATAGTTACTACATCTATATCAAATAGTTATTACATCTATATCAAATATTTACTACATTTAGATCAAATAGATAGTACATCTATATCAAATAGTGAATACATCTATATCAAATAGTAACTACGTCTATATCAAATAGTTACTACATCTATATCAAAAAGTTACTGCATTTATATCAAAAGTTACCTCATCTAAATCAAAAAGTTACTACTTCTACTTCAAATAGTTACTACATCTCTATTAAATAGTTACAACATCTCTATCAAATAGTTACTACATCTCTATCAAATAGTTATTAAATCTATATATTTGATATAGATGTAGTAACTATTTGAAGTAGAAGTAGTAACTATTTGATTTAGATGTAGTAACTATTTGATAGAAATGTAGTAACTTTTTGATATATATGTAGTAACTATTTGATAGAGATGTAGTAACTATTTGATAGAGATGTAGTAACTTTCTGACTGAGATGTAGGAACTATTTAATAGAGATGTAGTAACTATTTATATATATATTGTATAGTAGATTGTTTCCCTTTGATTTTACAGTTCATATTTAATTTGTATCTCGAAATGGCTATTCGGACCTGGCTCCCAGAAGTGATAGGTTGGGGTTAAACATGTTTAAAATATTATTGTTGGACTTGTAAGATAAAATTTGGTATCGAATGACAGATAATTCAATGTAAGCTTAATTCTTCAGTTTAACTAACATAAACTACCACAAATGACATCCGAATGCAAAAACTGGTCATTTTAAAGCAGTTTTAGGGAGTCGGCTTATATGCGATGTAAGCTTATATGCGAGTATATCCGGTAGTCGTGTCAATTATTCAACCATTTACTTATGCAAAATTTCACAGCATGAAAAAGCACTGGCATCGAATATCTACTAAAATCTTTAAATTTGCTAAATTAGCTCAATGTTAGTCGGTGGCACATATGGTGAGTTTACTGGTTTCATACAGTCGGAAAGAACAGAAGAAATGTATTGTTTATTAACCATTTCCAAGAATGGGTCTTAACTCTTAGCATAGTGATTTGTCAAGAAATTTTTAATTTACAGAGGAAAATAGCTGGTATGTGTAATAAATATATCCAAATTTACAGCAGATGACACGCCCACACCCTCCCCCCACGGAATTTTCAGGTTTTAATTAAATTGCTATGTATTGTGGCACCTCCAGTAATAAACAACTTAACAAGCCGACCAAGTTTTGGTTTACCCCCCTCCCCCCCCCCCCCCGAAAAAACTAAAATGACGCCCATGAACTACAGAGTTTTTGTTCTCCTTCATTTGCATCATGGAAAAAAAAATAATAAAAAGGAAATTACATTTAACTTTTTTTTTTTAACCAATAATCCAGTATTCTTTGTTTTGATATTGATCTAAAATATATCCAATACCTCTAAAAAAATATTTTGACCTAAAATTTGATAAAGTTTTCTGTGCAATCTGGAAATGGCACTCGAGCCTTTGCCTCCTTATTTTAATTTAATTTTTACTGTCATTTTGTTCTCAGGATAAAGCTCTTTCCATTCACATTCAAATGTTGAAAATTACTTCCCTCGCCTTTCTTCTGTCACCTTTTTTTTTTTCGTTCATCTCTTTACTTTTCCCTATTTTTTTATATTCAGTTTTGTCTTCACTGCCATCTTTTCTTCTTGCTTTCTTTTCATTCTTTTTTAATCGGCTCCCTCTCCTCTTTTTTCCATACATAATACGTTTCCCAAGTTGTCAAGATTTCTCTAGATTTTTAAACGTATATTCCAGTTGCTAAGTTTGGTCATGAATTCCCCAGATCTATGGAAATTCCCTAAGTTCTTATAGAACTGCTCCGAACTCAAGACGCATTTGAAATTGAATCTACTGACTGCTTAAATCTTTTGCAAGAGCCGGCTTAATTACACAAAAATAACTGCTTAAAAGTTAAAATATAAATTTTAAAATAAAACTAAGTAAATTTATGTTTTCAGTTTCACAAGAGTTGTCGGTAGATAGGCTTACCAAACCCAAGTTTACTGTTTCTTCTTTGAGGAAGTTGTTATTTTGATCACATGACTGATGTCTAACAAAGATGGCGGCCCCCGCACCACCCACTGGAAGTACCAGTGAAGAAATATCATTTTTATCTCCTGTAAATATAACTATTTAACATGATTTTATTGAGTATTATACAAATTAATAAGTCAGGTTATTATATGTATTTGGACATAAATGCACGTCTCTTCACTCTTTTATTTTATAACTGTCCCCATCCAGTAACTTAGTAAATTTTTACATTTAAAATTTGTTTGTTTTGGTTTTGAATCATGAAAATGAATGAATTGAAAATAATTAAATATAAAATATAGATGTTCTTTTAAAAACAGTTATATTTATAGTTGCCATTAATATCGTTATGATTGCAGAATTCATAGGCAAAGTAAATATTCTTTGTTTTGGCTTTGCAATAAATGTGAATATATATTGCAACATACTACTATTACTATATATAAGTATACAGTATAAGTATTATAATAAATATTATTAAAAGTATAGTCTATTACTATTAAACTACTATTACTAATTCAATGAAGGTACAATTCTAATAATTCAATAAAGTAATATGAGAGTTACTGATCAGTGAAAATGAGTGCTATGAATGGGATGTCATGAGGGACCCTCTAAACTTAGGTTTAGGGATAATGAGACCGAATTTTCAATTCTGGACCTGGATACTTCCATTGAGTTTGAGATTTTTATGCCTAAGTCTAGTACTAGTAACTAGTTAAGTTAGTTGGGTTAATCTTTGCATGTCTTTATTTTCATTATCATTAAGTTTTTAATATATAAAATTAGTCTATGACGATCATGATCAAGTTTAGAAAGTAATTTCAACAATAATATAAATATAATAAATTTAATTTACTTTTAGGTCTATATTTTTTAAAAATATTAAGTAATTTTAAATTAAGCTATTGTCATTGTCAATTGTTATAACTATAACTTGGACTATTAACTCAATTGATGACTTTTAATCCTATAACTGTCACTGTCATAATTGCCGATCATCAGCACCTTTTTTGTGGTGCCACAAATGATGTAATTTGCTGCTAGCAAAATCATAATTAAAAATGTTAATAATTTAATTTATATTTGTTATGGGGAAATCACACAAGATACATGAGTCTGCTTACTATTTACATTTCTATCTGTATATAATTTGGTTTTATCAGGGCATTTTTTTGTGTGACTAAAGGAGTGAAATTTGCTCATTTTTTGTACTTAATATCTGATGCTGGAGAGGTTCCCCCCCCCCCTCCTTGATAGAAAAATTAACAGACTTTTTATTTGGAATTATTTCAAGTGGATTAATATGAAAGATATGATTTCAGAGATTTTCCATATGCTATGAATGACAGAATTAGGTCTAGCTAATGGCAACATTAGAGTCATATAATTCCAATTTTACCCAAAGGCTTAGTCATCTTGTTACACAATTCATTTGGGAAAGAGTCAAAATCGAACAGAAAATATGCAAATATTTGATTTCCAAAGACTGACCCTAAACAGATTCAAAGACTTTTTTGTTTGTGAATGTTCTAGAGTATTACATGATAAAAAATAGATTTAATTACTTCTTTCTATAAAGAACTCTGAACTCATATTGTGTGTTTCCCCTTGTATTTTGTAATACAGAATAGTGAAGGTAGTATTCACTAATTATACAATTTTCCAATTAAGTACCTATAACTTGACATTTTCTGAAAGCATGTTGCTTCCACTATTTCAAAAACTTGATTTTATGATTGTTTGAACAATTTTTGGAGCTTTAGGCTGGGTTTAATTCAGAAGTTGAGTAATAAAATTTTACTCACTCTCTAAAGGTCTAGGTCAATATATGCATATGCATATATAAAAGTGTCTGAATTGATTTAGTCTGGAATTATGTCATTTTTGACAAGCGTATAAAAATGCTGAAAATAACTTGACACTACAGAAAATGCACAGTTATACGGTTAAATTCATGTAGGTATCATTATAGTTTAAAGTAATTGAACTAAAACATGACCTTAAAGATTGTTCTTAGCTGATTATTGGTCAATGACATTATTTAAAGTGAACATGCCAAAGATGTAGTTAGCAAAGCAAGCAATGTCTTCCTCAGAATATAGGTCATGGAGGTTTCCCAGGTCAACCACAGGCCATAGTTCAATATTCAAAAGATTTTGAGATTGAGCTCTGTATTAATGTGATAAAAGGATTTTTCTGGTGGTTTTTTTTGTTGTTTTTTTTGTCTTGAAAGTGGGGGAAGGGTCTTTACAATCTTTCTAGCAATTTTATTCCATTGACAACAAATGTCAGTTTTGTTAACTATCTTCCAATATTTCACACTCTAAGCTAGACCTAAAACAACTTAACCATGATGCAATGTCTGGGCTGGTACGTCCTGTTGATGGTTAAGTTTCATAGACTTGACATTTTGTCCTCTTTATAAACAAGGCTGACCAAACTCCATAAGGAGGTTGTATTTTATAAAAGGGGAAAACTTGATTATCTAAGGGTCCCATAAAAGTGCCAAAGTAATTTTTAAAATAATTTTTTATTAAGCATGTGCAATAATTTAACACTTTTTTGGATGAAGCAATGCCACTTCTAAAATGTATTTGTCTAAATGCGTTTCTCTCATACATGAAGGTTTCTGCTGGAGAAAATACACAAAATGGCCCACGGGTGTGGGAAAAAGCTTGGTCTGTTCATGAAATTCGAAAGGAGGCTGGGAATTGGTCCCTGGCAGGAGATGCTGGTGTATGTTGATATTTTTTTATTTTTTATATTTTAATACCAGATTATCCAGGGTCTATGGTAAATGTTACTTGATACCTGCATTGTATTCTAGGTTATACTTAATATTAATTGATACCTTTCCTTGTCTGCGAGCAGTTGCTGCAACACCTGCAAGAATTCTCCCAGAGGATGGTCTCACGGACTCATGAGATGGGGAAAGAGGTTGACGGCTTAGTTCATGAAGCTAAAGTAAGCCTTGCTCAGCTAAGGATAGGATTTGAAAGATTTTGATTTGTCTTCAATTAAGCATATTGACCTGTGTTTGTGCAAGATGTTTAAGAGTTTGTATTTTATATATATATATATATATATATATATATATATATATATATATAGTATAGGTATGTGTGTGGGGCAATAACCAATCTACCGTACACGTAAAATTAATTTTAAATTATAATTTCATCAATAATTTGCAATTCAGAAATGTTAAAATAATATTTTAGCCATGATAATCACCTGCCTAACTCACCCCAATCCATAACACATTCCCTGCCAAGCTCACCCACAGCCAATACACATCACCTTCCAAGCTCACCCTACCCATGGCACATCATCTAAACATCTCACCATTCTCTCACCAGCTGACTGGTGTCAGAGTGAATAATGTCATCAATGATTTCATCATGCTGGCCAACTCACAGTTTGTGGAGAACGTAAGTGGTAATTACTAATACTAATAGGTTGTAATCTAGTTGTTGGAATTTGTGATTTTTTTCAATCGCTCCTTTAAAAGTTATTAAAAAGGGGTGGGGGGTGTTTTTGTGCAGGGCTAAAGTTTATCAGGGTAATCCCTCAACAAGGTTTCTAAGCAGTTCTACAGAATGTGACATCATCCCTGCTTCCATTTAAATTTTATTTTTTATCTTTACATTTATGTTAAGGAAACATTTAAATATGAATTTGATTGTTATAACTACTGCACTTCTTCAGAGAGTGTACGATGAAGATGTCAGCCAGGAGACAAACAAAGAGGAAGAGAAAAAGTCAGAGAAACAAGTGAGTTTATATTTCATAACTATATGTTTGTTCAGATTCAATTGATGACCGAATAATTTATTTGTTTCCAAAATATTTACACTTATTTAGCACAGCTTACAACACCCTCCCCCCTAAAATAAAAAAAAAATGTAATTAACCTCCTCTTTCATATGCTGACATGCACAATGCCAATTGAGGTGGTTTCATGCTGCACTCATTTATGCCAACACTTTCCCGTCTACTAAGAATGTTTGTATAGTTTTGAAAATTTTATTTTTCTCTGATTAAGGTCAAGAAACCTTATTTATTTGTTTGAACTAATTAAAGTTTTATAACATGTTTCGTTAACTAAATAATCAAATGAACCAGGTCAATAACTACTTTTAAGAATGTGATTGATGTCTGAAATTTTTTTTGCTGAAAACCAGGAAAAAACAAGAGAGCAGAGAGAGGCAGAACTGATTCCCAGAGTGACCAATGCCTTAAAGCTGGGAATAGACGTGATTGACCATGCTTTTGAGAGACTGGACACCGCTGTCGTGGATTCAGACTCTGAAGATGAGGATAACAATTATAAAGCAGAACCTATTCTAGAGGCCAAGGTACGTTTGCACATTATCTTAACCCTCTTGGGACGGAGCCTTTTCGAGGTATATATGCCAAAAAGGTGGAGCACTTTTTACAAGCTTGGCACTCGCATTGCAAAAAAATTTATAAAAATTAAACTATTTTCTTAATATATATAAAACTATATATATTCATATTCTTGTAGGAAATTCAATGAACTAATACAATCTTTATGAAACAAACTGAAATATCAACATTAATGCTACCCTGCAATTTTTTGTTAAATCATGAATAAACATGACTTACTTGTATCAATTGTGTGAATTTTTTAATGCATGAAGCCTGAATAAGTCCTAACACTTTGGTTTTTGGAAAACAAGACCCATGGAGGCCCTTCAGACACCTCTGGCACATGGTTCTACTCCTTTGCCAGCCCCTGGCTATTTTTCAGTTGTTACAGACACTCACTGTAACAGGCCCCCATTTATGACCTAGGGACCTACTCTTATGCTGGATGTTACTGAGAAAGTTGTCTGCATATCCATTGGTCTCTCTCATAAACATTTGAGTGATATTTAGTGTAAAAAATTGCATTATTTCAGTACTCAAATGGGGTGCTTTTGCCTTATTTGTAGGACCTATTTTGCCTAACAAATCAGAAGGGTCATCACTGTCCAGTTGAGGACCCCTAATACTAAACCAAGAGTTCCCAACATTAGCATTACCCTCAATGTGAAAGTCTTCATTGATTTCCTGGTTGTTTGCATCAGTTTCAGTGTCAGATTCACTGCTAGAATATCAAAGTCAATAAGGATAGTTTGATCAGAGTCACTTTAAGACATTTTGAAATTTTACGATATTACTTGCCACTCATTTGTTATTACAAAACTAAACAAATTATCAACCTAACCATATTGTCATGTTAAAAAGTAGACACCTGTTATTGTGTACTGAAGTTCTGTTAGAGGTTATTACACAGGCATTGATGATGTAATCAGTTAATGCTGCTATGCAGTTGTTAAAAAAAATGCCATTGTCACAGTTATCAGCCACTTGAGAATAAACCGTGTTATCTCATTGCATTGTTAACAAATCAGCTTTATTTTATTTACCTCAATTAACTATTATTAAAATTTTTGCCAAGATTTATTGTGTAGAATTTGATTAATTTGTGTATTTGATATTTAATTTTAGGATCCTTATGCTCACCGCTTATTGCCTTTCCTTATTGGAACTCCTCAATTTTTGGAGGATGACAATGTAGGCCTCACCGAGGATATGTCAGGTGTGTGATATATTTCTGAATGAATTGTTTCACCAGCTAATTGTTTGAATGAATTCTTTCACCATCTAATTGTTTGAATAAATTCTTTCACTGGGTAATTGTTTGAATGAATTCTTTCACCGTCTAATTGTTTGAATGAATTCTTTCACTGGGTAATTGTTTGAATCAATTCTTTCACCATCTAATTATTTGAATGAATTCTTTCCCTGGGAATTGTTTGACTCAATTCTTTCAATGGGTAATTGTTTGAATGAATTATTTCACTGGGTAATTGTTTGAACAACTTCTTTCACTGGGCAATTGTTTGAATGAATTATTTCACTGGGTAATTGTTTGAACAACTTCTTTCACTGGGCAATTATTTGAATGAATTATTTCACTGGGTAATTGTGCAACTTAACAAAGATTTTTTTAGGAATTAAAAGTTTCTTGTCATGGCAGACAGTGGAACCAGTACATCTACTAATATTTAACATTAAACGTGTATGTTTATGGACTTGGCCGGGGGAAAAAAGGAGTGGGGGGGAGGCTGATCAAGGTAGTTTTTTTGTTTAGTTTAACATTTAGTGTTTAGTTTAACATTAAAGTTCTATACCCCACAGACGAGGGTGAGGAGAGTGACCAAGGCAGTATTAGTGTTAGTGAAGATGAGGCGCCTAGTGCTGACGAGGTGGATTCTGAGACAGAGGTTTGTTCATGGACAATGTCCGCAAAACACTTCATTTTGATTTTACTTCTGTTGTCTTATTTAGTGGCAAATTATTTTACCATAACAATTGTGATTTTTGGTGGAAAAAAATTAAGTTAAGAATGATTTTTTCCTACCTTCAAATTTTAAAATAAATGACTTTGAATTTTTATACTATTGTCTCTTTGTGTCTGTCTACTGTTGTCTCATTGTGTCTTTTAAATGTTGTCTTATTATTCAAACTTGACCTTGTATTTCTGTTGCTTATAATAATTTGTTTCTTGGAGTTCAGCTTAAGATATAGAGGTAATTGAAAGGTTCTTGACCAAGACATTTCTTCTGTGGCCCAGTCCAGGTCATTTCTGCTGTGGCCCGTCCAGGTCATTTCTGCTGTGACGCACCCCAGGTCATTTCTGCTGTGCCTCAGTCCAGGTCATTTCTGCTGTGGCCAGTCCAGGTCATTTCTGCTGTGCCTTAGTCCAGGTCATTTCTGCTGTGCCTCAGTCCAGGTCATTTCTGCTGTGCCTCAGTCCAGGTCAATTCTGCTTTCACTCAGCCCAGGTCATTTCTGCTGTGACTCAGCCCAGGTCATTTCTGCTGTACCTCAGTCCATGTCATTTCTACCATGGCTCAGCCCAGGTCATTTCTGCTGAGGCTCAATCCAGGTCATTTCTGCTGTGCCTCAGTCAAAGTCATTTTTGCTGTGCCTCAGTCCACATCATTTTGCTGTGACTCAGTCCGGTTCATTTCTGCAGGGACTCAGTCGAGGTAATTTCTGCTATGGCTTAGTCTAGGTCATTTCTGCTGTGGCATAGTCCAGGTCAATTTTGCTGTGACTCAGTCTAGGTCATTTCTGCTGTGGCTTAGTCTAGGTCATTTCTGCTGTGGCTTAGTCCAGGTCATCTCTGCTGTGGCTCAGCCCAGGTCATTTCTGCTGTTGCTCACAGAACACCGAGTAAATAGGTAGTCCAATATTCTGATACTTTTGTTTCAACCTTTATTCAACAATCGTCCATGTTTTCTACAGTACTCTACTTCAGACGAATCTGATGGTGAAGTCAACCCCAGAAAAGCCACAACTAAACAGAAGGTGCAGACAAAACATTCCACAGACACAGATGTAAGTCTTCTATGTCTGTAGTAATGTAGTCTTCATTTCATCAAACAAGAACTTTATGTTGTCCAAATATATTGTTTCTACATCCTGAAATAGGTCAAGAAATCTTAAAAATCAAATCTGTGTTCCTATTTCTACACAATATATTTTTTAAATAATTAATAAGAAATAAATCACAATCAATATGAGAAATGAAACACCTTCATTATGGTTGTCACCTTATTTATACATAAATAATTGCCACCATAATTACAGTAATATATAACTGCATTAAATTTATCAAATAAATTCTTTACATTAGGCCGTTACTTACGTCAGCATGAGATATTGTTGGGAGTATTTCTTTAAATTTTGCCCATCAATACTTTGAAGGAAAAAGTAATTTCATTTATTGTATTGATGAATGAACAAGTCATTTTATATATTGTTATGAATGAATAAGACATTTTATCTGTTGTATTGTATGAACAAATCATTTCCTCCATTGTATGAAGATGTGGTGTCTACCCATGTAACTTTGCCAATAGATTTATTATTGAAGTTATTTGTCATCATGGGCTTTCAGGGTAGTGAGAGTGACAGTGAGCAGGACATGTTTGCTGACAAGAAGGATTCAGATGCTGATGATAGCATGTCAGGATCAGAGGAAGATGAGGAGACCCAGAGCAAAGACAAGCCAGGGGTAAGGTCACATTACATGACAAAGATAAGCCAGGGGTAAGGCCACATTACATGACAAAGATAAGCCAAGGGTAAGGCCACATTACATCAAAAAGATAAGCCAGGGGTAAGGTCACATTACATAACAAAGATAAGCTTGGGGTAAGGCCACATTGCATAACAAAGATAAGCCAGGGGTAAGGTCACATTACATGACAAAGATAAGCTTGGGGTAAGGTCACATTACATAACAAAGATAAGCTTGGGGTAAGGCCACATTACATGACAAAGATAAGCTTGGGGTAGGTCACATTACATGACAAAGATAAGCTTGGGCTAAGGTCACATTACATGACAAAGATAAGCCAGGTTAAGGTCATATTACAGGATAAGATAAATCGGGGGTAAGGTCACTTTACAGGAAAAAGATAAGCAAGGTCTAAGGGCTATAGAGCAAAGATAATGTCTCATAATGGGACAAAGATAAGCCAAATGTAAGGTCACATTACAGGCTCACAATGGTTAAGGTCACATTTTAAGATGAGCCCACTTAAGGTCACATCTCACTTGGTTCAGCTCATCTTTGTTTCTGTACCACTAAACTTAATGGGCTGCTCACAGTTGAAAGCTGACATAATTTAAACTCTTCATCTGTCTTTCACACTCACCCAGCCACCAAGAGTAGACTTTGCCTCGGAGCTGGCCGCCCGTATAGGTGTAGCTAAGGCACCCCCAGCAGTCAGCAGCAAAGATGATGGACAGGAAGGTGATGATGGCAGGGTAGAGCAGTCAGGGGAACAGAAACGTAAGTGATGTAGAAAAAATATATATTTTTGTTTACCTGAAGACAATAACTAGGTAATTTTTTAAATATCACGCCTAATTGATTTCATATAGGCATTATTGTTACAGGGGACGACACACCCCCCCCCCTTTTTTTTTTTAAAAAATTTTTAAGGGAAAGTCTCCCTTAAGTCATCATATTTTTTTTTAAATTGTCCATTATCAACAAACTTTATTTCCTATGTTTTGTTTTCTATCATATGATCTATGATTTGGTTTTGTTCTATGATATGATCTATTTTTTGGTGTTTTTCTATATAGGATCTATATTTTGGTGTTTTTCTATGATAGCATCTAAGTGTTTGGTGTTCTTCTATGATAGGATCTATGTGTTTGATGTTGTTCTATGATAGGATCAATGTTTTGGTGTTGTTCTATGATAGGATTTATGTGTTTGGTGTTGTTCTATGATAGGATCTATGTTTTGGTATTGTTCTATGATATGATCTATGGGTTTTGTGTTGCTCTATGAAAGGATCTATGTTTTGATGTTGTTCTATGATTGGATCTATGTTTCGGTGTTGTTCTATGTTTCGGTGTTGTTCTATGATTGGATCTATGTTTTGGTGTTGTTCTATGATAGGATTTATGTGTTTTGTGTTGCTCTATGAAAGGATCTATGTTTTGATGTTGTTCTATGATTGGATCTATGTTTTGGTTTTGTTCTATGATTGGATCTATGATTTGGTGTTGTTCTATGATAGGATCTATGTTTTGGTGTTGTTTAATAGTTTGATGTTTCTCCAGATTCTAAAAATTAATGTTAAATGAATACAATAGTGTACACTGCTTGGTCCAAGAATAGAGTTTCATTTTATTCCTTGAAAGTTTGCAAGACCCTTGCTATAAGCATGATTGTATAGGCTCAGTTCGTAGGCTGGTATAGTAGAGTAAGGGGGTTTGTATAGGCTCAGTTAGTAGGCTGGTACAGTGGAGTAAGGAGGTTTGAGTAGGCTGGTACAGTGGAGTAAGGTGGTTTGTATTGGCTCAGTAAGTAGGCTGGTATAGTGGAGTAAGGGGGTTTGTATAGGCTCAGTTAGTAGGCTGGTATAGTGGAGTAAGGGGGTTTGTATAGGCTCAGTAAGTAGGCTGGTATAGTGGAGTAAGGGGGTTTGTATAGGCTCAGTAAGTAGGCTGGTACAGTGGAGTAAGGGGGTTTGTATAGGCTCAGTAAGTAGGCTGGTATAGTGGAGTAAGGGGGTTTGTATAGGCTCAGTAAGTAGGCTGGTATAGTGGAGTAAGGGGGTTTGTATAGGCTCAGTAAGTAGGCTGGTACAGTGGAGTAAGGGGGTTTGTATAGGCTCAGTAAGTAGGCTGGTACAGTGGAGTAAGGTGGTTTGTATTTGCTCAGTAAGTAGGCTGGTATAGTGGAGTAAGGGGGTTTGTATAGGCTCAGTAAGTAGGCTGGTATAGTGGAGTAAGGGGGTTTGTATAGGCTCAGTAAGTAGGCTGGTATAGTGGAGTAAGGTGGTTTGTATAGGCTCAGTAAGTAGGCTGGTATAGTGGAGTAAGGTGGTTTGTATTGGCTCAGTAAGTAGGCTGGTATAGTGGAGTAAGGGGGTTTGTATAGGCTCAGTAAGTAGGCTGGTACAGTGGAGTAAGGTGGTTTGTATTGGCTCAGTAAGTAGGCTGGTATAGTGGAGTAAGGGGGTTTGTATAGGCTCAGTAAGTAGGCTGGTATAGTGGAGTAAGGGGGTTTGTATAGGCTCAGTAAGTAGGCTGGTACAGTGGAGTAAGGTGGTTTGTATTGGCTCAGTAAGTAGGCTGGTATAGTGGAGTAAGGGGGTTTGTATAGGCTCAGTAAGTAGGCTGGTACAGTGGAGTAAGGGGGTTTGTATAGGCTCAGTAAGTAGGCTGGTACAGTGGAGTAAGGGGCTTTGTATAGGCTCAGTAAGTAGGCTGGTATAGTGGAGTAAGGGGGTTTGAATAGGCTCAGTAAGTAGGCTGGTATAGTGGAGTAAGGGGGTTTGTATAGGCTCAGTAAGTAGGCTGGTATAGTGGAGTAAGGGGGTTTGTATAGGCTCAGTAAGTAGGCTGGTATAGTGGAGTAAGGGGGTTTGTATAGGCTCAGTAAGTAGGCTGGTACAGTGGAGTAAGGGGGTTTGTATAGGCTCAGTTAGTAGGCTGGTACAGTGGAGTAAGGGGGTTTGTATAGGCTCAGTAAGTAGGCTGGTATAGTGGAGTTAAGGATTTCTGTAATTTTTTTTTTTTTTTTAAAGTTTTGTTCAAACTCTTTCTTACACTAATAAATTTATTCAAATAATTTCTTGTGTCCAGGCAAAGACACCATAACCAACAGAAGCACAGACAAACACAAACATCACCATGGAGATAGCAAGAAGGGGAAGAAGGAGGACAAGGTGAAAGGTTCACATTCCAAGCATGACCGTGAGGAAGGTATGTTAACAAATATCCATCATCTGGAGAATGAGGAAGGTATGTTAACAAATATCCATCAATGGGGCCCTGAGGAAGGTATGTTAACAAAATATCAATATTTAAAAACAAAGAGTTGACAATCCAAGCAACCACCAGGAAAGTATGTTAACTATTGTTACTCATCTGTTATATGATCAATGCCTAGTCTCCATAAGATAAGATTCTTTTATTGATCAAAATAATTGGAACACACTTCAGAGGAATGTCCCTATTAAATGTCACATAAAAAATACTGACAAAACTAATTGCCAAAAGACTACAACCATACACTGAAGGAATACTAGGTGACTACCAATGTGGATTCAGGCCAAACAGATCAACGATTGATCAGATTTTCACCATCAGATGCCTATTAGAGAAATGCTACGAATATAATATCCCAGTAAATTAACTCCATGGCGACTCTAAAATGGCATATGACAGTATCAAAAGAAAATATCTATCCGAGACTCTGCATGATTTTGGCATACCCAACAAACTGACAAGACAAATACATGTAACATTCAACAACTTAAAAAACTAAATCAAGGTTCACGGAGAATATTCAAGGGAATTTCTGATTAGATGAGACCTAAGACAAGGAGACTGTTTTGCATGCTTTTTAAGCTAAAATAAGAGAGATTTATAAGAAGCATACATCTTGGCACCAGAGGAACATTAACAGGATACTTTCTAAAGGAAACCCAAGACCCACAACCAATAGGCACTCTCCACAACCAACCCTTCAGTATATTGTATATGCTGATGACAAAGCACTGTTATGGAAAAGTAGTAAAGACATATCAAAAGCTTTTATTGAATTAGAAGATGCATCTCCACAGCAGGGCTGGAAGTTAACAACCAGAAAGTAACAGAAAGAATATCAGCCGGAAACAGGGCACACTTCAGTAGTCACAAAATACTACAAAATAAAAACATTACAAAAATGTAATGAGACCAGTTGTAACATATGCAAGTGAAACTTGGACCCAATAAAACGGCAGAAAGTTTTAAACACATGGGAGAGAAAATTTCTCCAGAAAATATTTGGACCAACAAAGGATGAATAGGGATAGAGAATACGTACCAACCTGGAATTGTAAGACTATATCAGGATCCCACGCTAGAAGCAGAAATTAAAAAGGGCAGTCTACGCTAGGCGGGATGTTTAGAATGTCAAATGACAGAGGAGTGAAGGGGATACACCACCAAAACCCTGGAGGAAGATGGCTCAAAGGCAGACCTAGGCTTAGATGGATGGATGATGTGGAAAAAGATCTACAGCAGCTGGGAATCCAAGAATGAAAAAGAAAAGCATCAATTAAGTTGAGTGAAAGGAAGTGGTGAGGCAGACCAAAGCCCTACGTGGGCTGTCGCACCTCAGGGATGGATGGATATAAATAAATGGAACTTTTTTTTTTTATTTCATTGTACATATTCATTTTTGGTACATTAATAAATACATATTTTAACCAAGAAAACATTTTACAATTAGAACCATTTAAACCAGTGATTCCCAAAGTGGTCTATATCGACCCCCAGGGGTCAATGTCAGCTTACAAAGGGTCCATGTCAGCAAGAAAAAAAAAATGGGGGTCCATGAAATGAAAATGGGGATCAATGATAGTCGATCTCATGTAAGCAGGTTTTGACTTCTACTTTGGCATTCCATGAATGGAATAATCCACCTCACAGATAGAACCTATTTACTTACATAATGTTACCTTGTCATAAAGACATATATCTTCTTACTTAAATTATAAAAGTATCTATGAAGTAAACATTTTAAAAACATAAATGTTCATGAAACGTGATGAAGAATCATATTAAAATTTAAGTTATTAGGTATATTGGACATCGTTAATCGAGGAGATTTGAGATAAAGCTTAACTAAACTGATGCCAAATGTTGAACATTTATTATTAAAGCATCAGGTTCATCCCTCACACTAAAAGAATTTGTTTTTGCTTAGTTATTTTATGTAGCAAAAAGTTAATTTTCATTTGGTTCATTTCAATTTGAATTTAATTAATACATGTATAAAACCTAACATGTTTTTTTTTAAAAGATTTTCACACTACACTTCACTACCGTTATAAATGTAAATCTTTCAAAGTGAGTAGCACTATGCTGGCTGTCAAAAATACATTTGAAGTTAATGATTTTGCAATAAATCAAAATCAGGTAATCTGGGGGTCTACCCAAAACCGAAAAATATGGCAAGTGGTCTACGAGACACAAAAGTTTGGGGACCTCTGGTTTAAACTGAAGACATCTAAAATATTTCAATAGCATAAAAATCAGCCATCATGTACCAGAAAAATGAACTCCCTTTGTGACAATAAAGATTTGATTAGTGATCCCTTCGATTTGGTAACCACCTGTTGAGCACGCTGGTCAATTCTTACAGTCCGGTGACCAACAGAAGTTTTATATCTTTCTGTCCTAACTTAAAGGGAAATAATTCACTCTGATTGAGCTGATCTTAGGCGTCAGTGTAGGTCTTCTCAAAAGAGGTTACAATTTGGGAATTTCTCTTGTGTTCTTTTTTTCATACAGATGACTTGTTTGGGGCGAGTGAGAGACAAGATGACGATGACCTCTTCGGTAAAGGAGGCGGCTTGTTCTCCAACAAAAGCAGTGGTTTATTTGATGATGATGAGGATAAAGAAGAAAATGTAATTATACTACTTGAGGTCGATAGAAGGCTGGTTGCATTTAAAACCTAAGTTTGGGGTTTTTTAGTTTGTGTTTCTTTTTTTAAACCCACCATCTGGTAATTCAGTCTTTGTTTATTGGTTGTAGTGAGAAAACAGCTTCCTACGTTTTTAAAAAAAATTCCCTTAACTTCAAAAGCAGAAAGCAGAATATTAAAATAAAATCTTTGAGCTACCATGGAATCAGTCTGATAATGTTTGAGCTAATCACTTGTAATTTTTTTGTATTCACATGATGCTGTTACCTGTCCCGTCCAGGGAGGTCTGTTTAGTGATGAATCCAAGCCGTCATCATCGTCATCCAACAAGACAAGGTCCAAGGACAGAGCACCGTCAATATTTGCTGATGACGAGGATGAGGAGGAAGAGGAAAGTGAGTAGAGCCTCGATGTAATGTATGTTTTTCATTGTTTGTGTGGTCCATTTATTGTTTGTGCGGTCCATACATCGTTTGTGTGGTCCATTTATTGTTTGTGTGGGCCATGCATTGTTTTTGTGGTCCATGCATTGTTTGTGTTGGCCACACATTGCTTATGTGGGCCATGCATTGTTTGTGTGGTCCATACATTTCCTTTGCTGTGCTTTGTGCCGACCAGGATGAAAGTTGCTCAGCATTAGAACAGTAGGTACTAATGTTTACACCACTCTTGAGCTGAACATACCACTTGGATCAAGTCATTTGGCTTACTTGTGATTATTGTCTCATTAATGGATCAAACCATCTGGCTTACTTGTGATTATTGTCTCAGTAATGTACCATTGTACCGCAGTGGTGCCATGTTTTGAATGTACAACAGTGGCACTTTGTGTTTGAACATGATACAATTGTACTGCAGTGGCACTTTATGTTTAAACATGATACCATTGTACTGCAGTGGCATTTTATGTTTTAACATGATACCATTTTACCGAAGTGGCACTATTCTGGAAAAATAATCTTATGCTACTCATTATAATTTATTATAATTTACAAATGAAATATGGTGTGTGAATTAGATTTTTGTCATGTGACTAGTCATTTCAACCCCCAACTCCCAAAAGTACCATCTGAATAAATAGAAATAAAGTTCTAATTTATTTCTAAATTTGTTTGTGTACATAATTTATTTTCTTTTTTTACATTCAATACACCAAAAATGTTAACCTTGGTCCAAATATATTTGTTCTCTTTGTACAAGCTATCATTTAAAAAATCAACATTACTGCTAATGATGTTATGGCTATGTGATATGATGTTATGGCTATGTGATATGATGTTATGGCTATGTGATATGATGTTATGGCTATGTTATATGATGCTATAGTTATATTACATGATTTTAATTTCCAGAAATAACATTAAAATTTAATAAGCCATGTCCATGGATTCAATAATGGTAAGTTATTTTTACCTATGGAAATGACATAACCAGTTCATGCTACATATTTATTACTGTAATGATGGTGTTGTTCGTCTGCAGAAGAAATCATTGATACCAGGCCCAGGACCAAAAGTGGCAAGATTTTACCCAAAGGAGCCGTGTCTGTGTTTGCGGCAGTTGGAGGTAAGTCGCTGCCACATGTCAGTGTCATATTGGTGTCATTGCCCCCAGTGGTCTGCCTTTCATTCCTGTCTACTTTATAAGAAACTTTAGCCATGTGGATTCCACCACTGATAATTAAATTTCTGTAAGCCAGGGGGAGGGGGGGAGGGGGTGCGATAACAAAATCCCCCCCATTGATAAGCGCATTTCTGTTGGTGAATCTAATGACAGAAAGGTTAACAAGATAAACCAATAATAAGTCAAACATTGCGGACAACTTTGTAAGCTTCATTTTAGAGCTGAAAGAAGTGTTTTGTTGAGCTCCTGTCCTTGACTGTTCTCTGTTGTTTTTAAGGCAGGCGGCAGGCTCTAGAAATGTCTCTGAGACTTTGGGAAAGCTTAACACTTAGAGCTGCTGATGAAATTCAAGATTGCTGTAAAGGCTCTATAAGTTTGGTCTACAAGTACCATGGTGAAACAGTCTTATTCTTTCCTTAATCTTACAGCTGATACTTTACCCACATCCTCTGACACGCATGTGGTGAAGAAACCCACACCGCAGCCGGCAACGGTTGCAGCACCTGTTAAGAAATCGGGCGGAGGCGGGCTGTTTGATGAGGATGAGGAGGACGATGACCTGTTTGGCTCCATGCCTGTCAAGAAAGGTAACTCTTATACAAAAGAAAGTAAACAATATCTCTCTTAAAGATTGCTCACTTTCTGCATTCATTGATCCCAAGAGATATCCATGTGGCCTCTGACTTAAAAGGCCACATTGACCCAGACCTTCGTTCCAGGTGACCTCTATCTTAAGATGTTATGTTGACTATCTTCATATGTCATGGTGTTGTGACAATTATCCTAAAATGTCCAACACTTTATACTGCTGTTAAGTGTTATATTGCATTGTCATCTTAACATTATTTCCCCCCATAGAAACTGCGGCCAGTGCTCCTAAACCATCATCATCCCAGCCCAAGAAGAAATCTGACCTGTTTGACGATGATGATGAAGATGACCTGTTTGGGTCAGCACCTGCCGTGGCGACCAAGAAGAAATCCCACAGCAACGTTGGCCTGACCGTCGAGGGCTATGACGAGGAGGAAGTGGTGGAGGGCAAGAAACAGGAAGCTGAACAGCTGCGGAAGAAAACTACTCCAGAAAAGAAGGTTTGTCTAACCTGTGAGACACATTATCATTTTATGCTTGACAGAATTCCTCAGAAGCTTTTGATAAATAAAACTCCTTGTTAATGCAGCCTAGAGCTTTTGACTGGTAAAAATATCCAGCACCCTTTATCTGCTACTTTTACCACCTGTGTGAATCAAGAACTAGCTATTATCATTGCACTCTATCTCCAGTTGCCTGCCGGCGCTGTTTCCATGTTTGGCAAGGGACCTAACCCACTGATGGCAGCCCTCAAGAAACAAAAGCTGGCATCATCTTCAGAAAGCGAAGTAAGCTCCCCATTGTTAAGCATAACTATTCATTTGCCCCTTGATACATTTTTTTTTCCTTTAAAGTTAGATCCCAAGAAACAAAAACAAGTAATTTAAAACATTAAATATTTGCATGTGAAATAATTGATGACAATAAAGCTTTGTCTGTCCATGTCATCATAGGGAATCAGGACCATCTATAGCATAGGGTGCTAGAGAAGTTACTGGACCTTCTTTTCTCTTTTATTATCAGTTACAATAATTTTGCCTTTTCCCTCATCACCTTAGATTAATATTAGTGAATCCAGACAAGAGCTCTATCAGAAACATTATCTCTTTTAGTAAAGCTTTGCCCCATTTCATTATTCGATACAATCCTGTTTGTGTATTTTTAGATTCTGAAATAATAAAAAAAAAATTTAATACATATATACATTGTTGCTTACTTCTGGTTATAATCGCATTACTATATTGCAAAACCCAATTTGACAGTTCAAATTGGTTCACAGATCGCATATCAAACAAACAAAAACATTTTTTGCTACCCAATGAGATCTTAACCAATTAATGAATTTTTTTATAACAAGTTCCGTGATATGTGAAGGAGAAATAACCAGCTATTTTATGTTAAGAAAAATCGACTCCTTGTTTCAGTATTTTTTAGAATCTGTAATAAACAACCATGATATGCACAGGTCATATTTATATTCAATTATTAAATTCTCTAAATTTGGCTCAAGATGGAATCTCAGAGACAATTAGTTATGTAAATTTGATATCTTTTCCTCACAAAAAATTAGCTCCGAGTTTTTTAACTCAGTGAAAATTAATGCAGCGCCGTTGAACTAAAAAAAAATCTACTTTGATATGAAGAAGGGTTTTTGGAAAATACCATGTTATCATAAAAAATGGAATAATAGGGATTCATTTTCAACAAGGTGTCAGCAGCCTCTGTATTTCTAGATCCGGCAGTAGGAAACTCATCAATATTCCCAAAAATAAACTAACTGATACAGTCAGAGGTGAATCCTGTTGCAATCACCTTTGAACAATTTACATAGACAGAAACAAATGGAAAGTATTGCACATTTAATCTAAATGCTACAAACACCAGTTGTATTCTTGCTCAGACAGCCGATCAAATCAGTTTTATTTCATGAACTGTTATTTAGGAGGAGAACCAGCCAGAAGAAGACAAGATATCTCGTGGCTCCAGCATTCTGACCACCAGCTCCGCCACAGCACCCAGTGGAGCATCCACCAAAGTGAACCCAGAACCAAGTAAACCGTCTTCTCGCACCGGCAGCCTGTTTGCTGATGATGATGATGATGACCTGTTTAGCGCGCCCAAGTCAGACAAGTAAGTTCACTTTGATTTGTTGATTCACATTGATTTGTTGTATTGTCCAGGCTGATATCTATCTCTTGGAAGTGTTCCAATCTTTTGGGGGATTTATTTAATTTTTCCCTTTTAGAAAACGATATGAAATTTTGACATTCTTTGTCTTTCAAAATACAAAGTCTAATATTCTGTGTCGTTCATTTCAGAAATCAAATTTCAGAAAAGAAAGAGACAGTCTTTCAAAATATAAAGTCTGATATTCTGTGTCGTTCATGTCAGAAATCAAATTTCAGAAAAGAAAGAGACAGTCTTTCAAAATATAAAGTCTGATATTCTGTGTCGTTCATGTCAGAAATCAAATTTCAGAAAAGAAAGAGACAGTCTTTCAAAATATAAAGTCTGATATTCTGTGTCGTTCATGTCAGAAATNAAGAAAGAGAAATTGTTTTTTCCATATAAATTTAATTCTTCCCCCAATGAACAAAGTTCTTTAACCCCCCCCCCCCCCCCCCACCCACCCAAACCTTTTGTTATCTTCTTGCTCAACAAACAAATCTTTAAATAAATGTTTAATGCTAGGACATTGTTGGTTAGTTTGTATGTTTAATGCTAGGAGATTGTTGATTAGTCTGTATGTTTAAAGCTAGGACATTGTTGATTTTTATGTTTGTTTAAAGCTAGGACATTGTTGATTAGTCTGTTTAAAGCTAGGATATTGTAGATTAGTCTTTTCAAAAGCTAGGACATTGTTGATTATTAAGTTTAAAGCTAGGACATTGTTGATTTTTATGTTTGTTAAAAATTAGGACATTGTTGATTAGTCTGTTTGTTTAAAGTTAGGACATTGTTGATTAGTCTGTTTGTTAAAAGTTAGGACATTGTTTTTAGTAGCCTGTACGTTTAAAGCTAGGACATCTACAAAGGAGTTGTATTTTATTATTACTACAAAGTCTTTAACTATTATTTTCGGGTTTTTTTAGTGACAGCGTGAGAGGAGGTCACGGCAAAAAATCTGTTTAAAAATAGTGTTTTCTGTGCCATGTTTTTGTAATAATAATAATAAAGTTTATTTAAAATCACGCTTCGTCTCCAAAGGTTCCAAGCGTGTTACAAAGTAAACCATATTAAAGGAGAATTGAAAAAAATCTATATTATACATTGAAATACAAAACGCGACATTACAAAAACTCTCTATACTTATAATAGATATTCTCGTATATAGCTTTTGTAATGTTGCATTTTGTTATTCAATGTGATATGTACTGCGCTTGGAGCCTTTGGGGATGAAACGTGATTTTCAAATAATCTGTATTATTATTATATACCAAGTTTAAATATCACCACCAAATATCTTTAAATATGACCACCAAATATTACCACAAAATTAGTATTTTTTGCTAAATGTTTGATGATGTTTTGATAGATGAATATCATGGGCTACTGGCCTTGTATTTAAGGCAGAGATCAGAGAGTATTTCATGATAAGATAACACAAAGGCAGGTTGCTATTGTTTTAGTGCCTGTGTGTGCCAGAGTAAGAAAAAAATGAAACAGTAACATAGCAACATGACACGGACTAACAATATAAGAGAGTAGCATAGCAACATGACACGAACTAACAATATAAGAGAGTAGCATAGTAACATGACACGGACTAACAATATAAGAAAAACACGCCAACTGTTGTTCCCATAGTCCCTGGGTCAAGTTTATTTACATTTCAAGGGGAATTAATAGAGTAGGTTGTTTATGTTTTAGCAGACTCCCCTATACCCCCCCCCTTTCTTTTTTTTTACCCTATCGTCTTGATACACTGCCAAGTTTGAGCTGTGATTGCCAGAGTAGTTTCAGTACAGATTTGTTTATAATACAGGAAGCCTACTCTAAGTTTCTTAATAATCTATTTTTACCAACCACTTGAGGCACATCCGTTTAGAATTGGTCCTCCCGTCTCTCCCTCACTCTCTCTCATTATTTTTCTTTCCTTCTGTCCATACTCTCTTCTTACCCTTTGTTGATTGCGGGTAAGAACGCCGGCCTCTAGGGTGTGAGACCTGCGCCCTCGCCCAGGGCGCCGGGATACCCCTGTAACAAAAACGTGCCTATAGTTCCTACCTCAAAGGGGCAGATTATGGACGACCCCAAATTTGGTGTGGAAATGGAACAAAGTACCGTAGAAAAACTAAACCGTCTAAATTAATGTACATGTTAACATGCGTATGGTTAGCTACATGCATAGCATCATAACACGTGCTCCGTAGCCTACGTCGTAATCGGAAAAAGAGCGGAGCCATACAGGGACTGGGAAGGGGGCGCCGAACGGGTGCTTCGCACAGGGCGAAAGTTTACCTAGGGCCGGCGTTGCGGGCTATGGCATAAATGCCGTGAAGATAATAGCCACCACACTGTTACCATATGCTACACCACCCAAAGTCACCTAATGTTATCTGACAGCTATATCTGTTGCTTGTTGACTTACCTGTACGAATAGTTTGTGGTCAATTCTATAGTTACATAATATAGTTGATGTATGACATCAACATGTTTAAAAATAAGTATATCTCTTCACTCGTGTAACGTCTCTACACTTGTAACATAAACTCCATTCTGTAACATTTGGTGTCTCCTACTCGAGGCACCAACAGGTTGTGGTACAGCCACATGTCCCCAACTCCACATACCCACATCTCCCCAACTCCACATGCAGTTAATGTACCCCTCCATCAGGTCGCCACGTACAACAGTGAGTGCCTCCCACCAACAGGTCGCCACATACAGTGACTGTGTCCTACCAACAGGTTGCCACATTCATTTGTTAGTAAGTGTGTCCCACCAATAGGCTGCCACAAATAACTATCAGTATGTCCCATCAACAGGTCGCCACATACATTTTCTCCCACCAACAGGTCGCCACATATTTTTTCTCCCACTAACAGGTCGCCACATACATTTTCTCCCACCAACAGGTCGCCACATACCACCGCTCAGTTTCCCAGCCGTAACGATGCCAAGAAATGTTGGCTTTCCTTGACATAATGCAAAGGCGCATCTTCTCATAGAAATATAAGGGAGCCTTCCCTCTCGTGTGTTTCAATGGCTATCATAGCTAAACGCCGACTTGCCACCAAACTTTTCAAACTTTTCCTAGTTATATAGAGTTAAACGTTTGTAAATAAACCAACGTCATAAGAGGCTATGACGCTCGCCACTTGGCTAGGCGAGGCATGGATCTGGTCTACTCAATTGGACATAGGCGTGTCCTGTAACGGGCAATTGGATTTGCACTCCATAATATTTTAGTTAACTGAAAAAGCTGGTGCAATCCTCTAATCCTTCTGTATTTAATGTTGCCATGGATACAAACCCGTCTGTATTTAATGTTGCCATGGATAAAAACCCGTCTGTATTTAATGTTGCCATGGATACAAACGCGTTTGTATTTAATGTTGCCATGGATACAAACCCGTCTGTATTTAATGTTGCCATGGATGCAAACCCGTCTGTATTTAATGTTGCCATGGATACAAACCCGTCTGTATTTAATGTTGCCATGGATGCAAACCCGTCTGTATTTAATGTTGCCATGGATACAAACCCGTCTGTATTTAATGTTGCCATGGATACAAACCCGTCTGTATTTACTGTTGCCATGGATACAAACCCGTTTCTTTAAATAGTTGCACATTTTGAGAGGGGCGCCTCGACAGGTTGGAGAGATACACCGCTACACCTCCTGTCTTACCTTTGCAGACGGTCGGCGCCCTTTCTCGCCCGTACCGCCGATGCCCGCCTGCCCCCCCCCCCAACCTTTCCCAGAGTGCTGGCTTAGCGCACAACCTCCATAGAGCCAATCTGTCCACACGTGTGCTCACCCTGAGAGCAAGGTGTTAGTGTCTGCTATTCGCGGTGCAGGAAGCCAAATTAACTATCGGAAATATATTTCCTACTGCAGGGTGCAGAGGACGACAAACTTCTAAACCAAGTAAGCAACTATAATGTGCGCAATATTTAGAAGGACCTTATGTTTCGGGATCTTGTTCATGCGTGAGTTTTATATAGCAGTGGTAATGTGCTTTTTCAAATGTCAGTGGTAATGTGGTATTCCAAATGTATGTTGTAATGTATTTCAAAGGTCAGTGGTAATGTAGAATTTTAAATGAGAATCAAATGTCAGTGGTAATGTGGTATTTCAGATGTCTTTAACAATGTGGTATTTTAAATGTCAGTGGCAATGTGATACTTTAAAGGTCATTGATGATGGGGTATTTAAATGTCAGTTGTAATGACAATGGTGTACGCGTCTTTCTCTTTGAGACAGAGTGTGTAAACATACCAACTTATTCCTTAAAAAAAAAAAACATTCCTACAAAATGTTCTGCCATTTGTCTCAAAAGCACCTTTGTAAACATCTCTTATTACCCTTTAGAAAGGCATTTAGTTGGTTGGTTGTTAGTAAATGACTTCTGACAGCTTTGATCACTTGGCAAGGTCTTTTGGTGGTTGGTTGGTAGTAAATGGCTTCTGACAGCTTTGATCACTTGGCAAGGTGTTTTATTGGTTGGTTGGTAGTAAATGGCTTCTGACAGCTTTGATCACTTGGCAAGGTGTTTTATTGGTTGGTTGGTAGTAAATGGCTTCTGACAGCTTTGATCACTTGGCAAGGTCTTTTGGTGGTTGGTTGGTAGTAAATGACTTCTGACAGCTTTGATCACTTGGCAAGGTCTTTTGGTGGTTGGTTGGTAGTAAATGGCTTCTGACAGCTTTGATCACTTGGCAAGGTCTTTTGGTGGTTGGTTGGTAGTAAATGGCTTCTGACAGCTTTGATCACTTGGCAAGGTGTTTTATTGGTTGGTTGGTAGTAAATGGCTTCTGACAGCTTTGATCACTTGGAAAGGTGTTTTATTGGTTGGTTGGTAGTAAATGGCTTGTGTCTGGTTTGAACTAAAATTTTACCAAGCTCTGCTTATCTGAGAAAGATGTGGTTCACAGCTTATCTGAGAGAGATGATGTGGTTCACAGCTTATCTGAGAGAGATGATGTGGTTCACAGCTTATCTGAAAGAGATGATGTGGTTCACAGCTTATCTGAGAGAGATGATGTGGTTCACAGCTTATCTGAAAGAGATGATGTGGTTCACAGCTTATCTAAAGTTTTTTTGGCCCTCGATTGTTTTTAATTTATTCACTTTATACTATGATATACCATGTAAAATAATGATCCGAATGATATTGTGTATCTGCTGTGTTTTCTGGCCGGACCACGACGACACACTGACTGACCAAAGGCATTATACTAAAGTTAGACCTGTATTTCACCAGCACTTCAACCAGCGCCCCCACTAAGTGGGGCTGTGAATTACGCGCTATTAGCCACTTTCTCTATCAGTTTCATCTCGTCGTTACAACTTGAATGGTATAATAGCTAGGTGGTTCTCAGTCTGTTTAACTGGTAGCACAATAACAGACCAAAATGGGCAGTTCTCAGTCAAGTTCATCTGTTGTGTTTTTTTTTTAAACTAAAAATAGACTTGGTGACGTTGTCGGAATCCTTTGACGTATTCAACAAGTAGGCGAATCTATTGTTCTATTATGTCCTGATGTCCATTTTTAAAAGAGATGACACCCCCAACTCACATGCATACATTACACACATAAATGCACAGATACACCCACATAAATGCACAGATACACCCACATAAATGCACAGATACACCCGCATAAATGCACAGATACACCCACATAAATGCACAGATACACCCACATAAATGCACAGATACACCCAACTAAATGCACAGATACACCCAACTAAATGCACAGATACACCCACATAAATGCACAGATACACCCAAATAAATGCACAATACACCCACATAAATGCACAGATACACCCACATAAATGCACAGATACACCCAACTAAATGCACAGATACACCCACATAAATGCACAGATACACCCACATAAATGCACAGATACACCCACATAAATGCACAGATACACCCACATAAATGCACAGATACACCCAAATAAATGCACAATGCACCCACATAAATGCACAGATACACACACATAAATGCACAGATACACACACATAAATGCATTGATACACACACATAAATGCACAGATACACCCAACTAAATGCACAGATACACCCACATAAATGCACAGATACATACATACATACACACATAAATGCACAGATACACACACATAAATGTACACATACATACATACATACACACATAAATGCACATATATACACACATAAATGCACAGATACACCCACATAAATGCACAGATACACCCACATAAATGCACAGATACACCCACATAAATGCACAGATACACCCACATAAATGCACAGATACACCCACATAAATGCACAGATACACCCACATAAATGCACAGATACACACACATAAATGCACAGATACACCCACATAAATGCACAGATACATACATACATACCCACATAAATGCACAGATACACACACATAAATGCACAGATACATACATACACACATAAATGCACAGACACACACAGGTAATATAATCCCCACAGTTAATAAGGTGTGTTGTTATTCTCAAACCAACTTGTCCATATCTGGCTGTGATATAGACAACGGTGTAAAAAATCATATATGAGTGTTATCTGTTCCACTGAGGACTTCGGCATTACCAGCTCAGGGAATAGAGTGATGTTTAAAACAACACAGCCACCAAATGAAGAGTTGTCACCGAACAAAACGAGCAAGTGGAAGTATTGTTAGTGATAGGAAGTGAACACTGTCATGATATAGCAATCCATCATTTATTATATACTTACGTTTCTCTTGAGTGGCGTTGCTGTCTCCGGGGTAGGCTTTGCTGTCTCCATGGTAGGGGTTGCTGTTTCGAGGTAGGGTTTGCTGTCTCCATGGTAGGGTTTGCTGTCTTTATGGTAGGGTTTGCTTTTTCCATGGTAGGGTTTGCTTTCTCCATGGTAGGGTTTGCTGTTTCGAGGTAGGGTTTGCTTTCTCCATGGTAGGGTTTGCTGTTTCGAGGTAGGATTTGCTGTCTCCATGGTAGGGTTTGCTGTTTCGAGGTAGAGGTTGCTTTTTCGAGGTAGGGTTTGCTTTTTCCATGGTAGGGTTTGCTTTCTCCATGGTAGGGTTTGCTGTCTCCATGGTAGGGTTTGCTGTTTCGAGGTAGAGGTTGCTTTTTCGAGGTAGGGTTTGCTGTTTCGAGTTAGGGTTTGCTGTCTCCATGGTAGGGTTTGCTGTTTCGAGGTAGGGTTTGCTGTTTCCATGGTAGGGGCACCAGTAGACTACAAATTTTTGACTTACTTTATACATTTATTTCTTTTAATCATAAATATTAAATTTGAAGTGGGGTGCCGACTTCGACGGTGTCTGAAATGACAAGGACTACGCCACTGGTTAGTGTGGTGGTAAAATCAGCTGGAAATAACCGAGTATAAACAGTTGATCTAAGGAGCTTCTGAAAGTACTGGCTTATTTAGTCATTCCCAAAACGCATGTGCCCTTTGTCCAAAGCTCATGTCTCCTATGTCCAAAACTGATGTGTCCTATGTCAAAACTCATATGTCCTATGTCCAAAACTCATGTGTTCTATGTCCAAAACTCATGTGTCCTATGTCCAAATAGCTTGTGTCCTAGGTTCAAAAAATCATGTGTCCCATGTCCAAATATCACGCGTCCTATCATGCGAAAGTGTTTACTATTGACTCTGTGAGCCCATGGGGTGTAGAGTTGTTGCGCGAAGCTAATGGTACCGGTAGTGAGGAGTGAAGGGAGTTCATTGTTTAATTACACCAGCGGAGATCCTGAAACGGGACTAAATGTAATTACTGGACATGGAACAAAACAACAGGTTAGTGACAGAATGTTGGTGCGCACCGTGGTGTGCAAAGCTGCGACTGTTTGGATCAAATATCTTTAGAGATTATTTGATCTGAGGCGGGTCATCGGCCGCTCATATTGGAGAACACACACACAAATGGTACAATCAAACTGTGAATCTTGGGATTGAATGGAGCGACAATGCCTTACTGTGTGCTACACCAGTTTGCATTCATTTGAGCACTATTAAGGACCGTTGCTTGCCCAAGGAGTCTCAAAAATTAACCACCCACCCACCACAAAAAAAATACAAAATCATACCATTAAAATGGATAGATCTAATACTTAGAAACAAAAATAAAGTGTGTTTTTTGTTTGCCCCCTCCCCCCCCCCCCACCCCCCCACAAAAATTAACCCCCCACCCACCACAAAAAAAAAACAAAATCATACCATTAAAATGGATAGATCTAATACTTAGAAACAAAAATAAAGTGTGTTTTTTGTTTGCCCCCTCCCCCCCCCCCCACCTCCGCCACCTTTTGGGTGATTTTCTTTTCCCATGTTCGTATCTCATGTAACTATTTTCTAAATTCTCGACCGCTGGAAGCTGTATTAAGTTGCTATGACTCACAGTTTAATGAAGGTCTTGTACAATCTCCCGTGCTATGCTAGCGCTCTGGGTGAGTGTCATGAAACAGAAATGGTACACATTGTACCAAGTCAAACATCTACCGACAGTTACTGCAATGGCACAAATTGTGCCAGGTCAAGCACGCGTGAGAAGGACGCATGCGTAACACTAAAATACCTGTGTTGACATCCTACATCTTTCATAGCCTGTATTTTTTGGGTGGATTTATATCAATTAATCTGAAAGAAATCATTGTTTTTGAAATTGTTCATGTTAAGTTGTCATTTTTAATGTATTTCTACGTTAGAGGAAGTCATTTTATTTAAGTGATAAATATTTATGGATGTCGCACAATTGAGTGTTTAAAGGTGGGAGAGTTCAACGTTTCCCTATGAGGCAAAATTAACTTGGCATCGAACTAGTGAAGGCCAATAATTGCACGTCATTGCTAGTTGTGATGGGGACATATTAATGCGCCATGAGATTATAATGGTGGTGTTCCCACATGCAAACACTGGGAGTGGGGCGCTATTTTTAAACACTCTGAATGGGGCCAAGTTGAGATTTGCTTGTCACAAGGTCGTTGTCCCGAGGTTCTCAAACGTTTGGTTTTGTTTGCTTATCCGTACTGTCAAAGACTGACAATGGGCAATGCCATGGCTGTCACCCATCACTTCATCTGTCCACTCAAAAGATCACAATAGACATCACCGTGTATGTCACCCATCACTTCATCTCTCCTCTCAAAGGATGAGACTGGACAGCTCCATGTATGTCACCCATCACTTCTTCTGCCCTCTCAAAAGATGACAATGGACAGCGCCATTGTGTGACCCATTGTTAACCTGTGTTTATGCCATCACCCAACCCAAATCTCAAGGCACTAAACATTGAAACGTATGATGTACAGATACAAACTCCTGGTTGCTTCATCACCCAACCCAAATCTCAAGGCACTAAACATTGAAACGTATGATGTACAGATACAAACTCCTGGTTGCTTCATCACCCAACCCAAATCTCAAGGCACTAAACATTGAAACGTATGATGTACAGATACAAACTCCTGGTTGCTTCATCACCCAACCCAAATCTCAAGGCACTAAACATTGAAACGTATGATGTACAGATACAAACTCCTGGTTGCT
>CAXITT010000072.1:1067150-1127897 GCA_964033795.1 Lymnaea stagnalis
AAAAAAAAAAATATATATATATATATATATATATATATATATATATTTGTATGGGGGGGGGGGTCGGTTTTTTGGTTGGTTTTATTTTTATTTGGTCTTCAACAAAAGTTTACATTTCACATTGCACTTCAAAAGTTTTAAATTAGTTGTTAAACTTTGTTCATCTCTCCCAAATTCATTATTCATTCACCTCATTCTACTGCCGAAACCTTTCAGCTCTGTTTCCTTCCTTTCTCTCTACTTTTTCATTGACTTCCGCCAAGAACCATAACCTCCGCCTATTTCTAATGCTGTTATTTTTTAATGAAAATTTCTTCTGTTCAAGTTGTTTTGAATGGGGTCAACTTCTGTGATCGAATATCTTGTTACTTTATACCTCATATGTACTTCATATAGTATCGTAAAAATTCCTGTCCATCTCATATCTCCCAGACAAGGCGCAGCGCTCTTGAACAGCTACACATTTAATACCTTTGTGACTCTGATCTAACATTAGAAGTGGGTCATCAACGTTTGAGGCCATTTGAAATATGACCTTTCAAATACAATACATAGAGTCCCTTGTTAGGTCTGATCGAGTTAATAAGGAGCTAAACGTTGTACTTAAGATCACGTGATCAATGTCCTTTTCATCATGTTGGTCCTAAATACCTATGGCGGTCCTAAATACCTGCGTTATGCTCGCCATGTTGGTCCTAAAGACCTATGGAGTTATGCTCGCCATGTTGTTCCTAAAGACCTATGGAGTTATGATTGCCATGTTTTTCCTAAAGACCTATGGAGTTATGCTCGCAGTGTTGTTCCTAAAGACCTATGGAGTTGAACTCTGTGTAAACCTACACCAGGCCAGGGAAACCACGCAGACATATGACGTCATAAATCTAAGTGCTTTCCCCCCAACATTTTCCAGGTCCCCTAACACGGTTGCTTTTCACCTGCGGTCAAAGGAAGCCATGGGCTCTTAACCTGTGGTCCACAGAACTAGAACCCTTGGGGATTCGTGAAAGGGTTTCAATATGTCCATGATTTGCATTTCCGTTTTAACTTTTTATATGCATTTTAAGTTGGGGTTCATGGCCTTAAACAAATTAGCATCTGTCTTTAAAGAGTGGACTTCGATAATCATCTGTCTTTAAAGAGGGGACTTCGATAATCATCAGTCTTTAAAGAGGGGACTTCGATAATCATCGGTCTTTAAAGAGGGGACTTCGATAATCATCGGTCTTTAAAGAGGGAACTTATATTATCATCTGTCTTTAAAGAGGGGACTTCAAAAATCATCTGTCTTTAAGGAGTGGACTTTAATTATCACACGTCTTTAAAGAGATTGCTTATATTATCACATGTATTTAAATCGAGGGATATTTCATAATCGTGTGTCTGTAAGACGAGTTGTGTTACAAAATCCCATGTCTGGAGAGAGAGAGAAGGGGGGGGGGGGGAGGAGCGGGGTCGGGGGGACTGTTACGTTGCATCTTCCGACTGCTATCTCTGTAAAACACGGTCACACCCACTCACGTGAACCGAAGGTCAAGGTCACACGTGTGTTACACAACTCAAGCAGCGCAGGTTGGCCAACAGCAGACTTTTATCTACCTATGTTTCCAGTCGTACAATAAATTTGAATGTTCTGTCTTTCTCTCATCGGAGCCTTCTCGCCACTTCCTGTGGCCATAAGGCTTTCCTGATCAACCACAAGGGTGGTCCCCAATTCGTGGCAGGATGACCCTATGTAACCTCGGTTGTAGTAATGTGGCTTGAGTGTTACGAGGGCGAGGTTAGAATCTGTGTCTTTGCCAGTATCGGTAATTCCCATGCACGGGAGACTTGGGTGAAACACGGAGTCAGTGTGATTGTAGCCTTACTGGCTCTATGGAGCGGAGCCAGTGTGATTGTAGCCTTACCGGCTCTATGGAGCCGAGCCAGTGTGATTGTAGCCTTACTGGCTCTATGTAGCCGAGCCAGGGTGAGTTTAGCCTTACCGGTTCTATGGAGCCAAGCCAGTGTGATTGTAGCCTTACTGGCTCTACACACCTTTCTATGTAATATCACCGTTGTTTGTATGTCATGCTATCCGTATTTCCCACCTTTCTGTGTATTATCACCGTTGTTTACTCATCTCCGCACCCACTTATCAACTCCCGTACAAAACTTGAATTGTTTTCTTCACTGCTCAACTTCCTGCCGTCACGTACCCTGCTACCCCCCCCCCCTCACGTACAGATGTCTTTGGAGGGTGAAAGTGTAGGGGGCAACAGGAAGTAATATCCTCTTTCAAAATGTGTTCCTTCATTTCAACTCCTCACTATCTTGCTCTCCTCAGCCAAGCCACGTCTTCTCCTCACTTTCATCCATAATTCGCCCATCTACGTTGTCTATCTCTTTTCTCTTCGACGTCTCGCTTCTATCATTCCCCCTGCCCCATTCCCTCTCTCTCTTCTCTCATTCCGACTCTCTCTCTCTCTCTCTTCTCTCATTCTCCTTACCTCCATATTTTCTCTCAGTCCCCTTCCTCAATCTCTCTTCTTATTCCCACCCCCCTTCGTCTTCTCTTATTCCCACCTGCCCCGCTCTCTCTTTTCTCTCACCCCCTCCCCCGCTCTCTTTTCTCTCATCTCCCTCCCCTTTTCACCCTTTTCTTATTCTCCTCATCTCTCCTTACTCGCATTCCCCTCCCCGACCATTCTCTTTCATTTCAGCCCCCCTTCCCACTCTCTCTTTCCTCTCATTCCCTTCCCCCACTATCTCTTTCCTTTCATTCCCTCCCCTCTCTCTTGTCTTATTCACCAATCCCCACCTTCTTTCTTTCTTCTCTCATTCCCCCACCCTCCTCTCCCTCTGTCGTCTCGTCCCCCTTTTTCTTTGTTTCTTTATTCTCTTGTTCCTCCTAATCACTCTGTCAAACTTCTCTCTCTCTCTCCCTATCCTATAAGACCCCTCCCATAACTCTCTCTGTCCCCTTTAGTAAACTTGTAAATCCGGTGCCTCCCCTCTTAACTCACACCTCCCCCATCTCAGACGCCCCCACCCCACTGCGCGTCCTACACGTAACAGGTAAACATTGTTCAAGGTCAACCGTTTAATTCACACGCGCGCCGTGCATTGTCTTGATGTGAGCATTGTACTCGCTGGGGGTGTTTTGTATCGACAAATATTGGAGAACACATTGAACTCTTTACAACATTACTGGTCGAGCTTGTTTTGGAACTGTTTGTGTTGAGTTTGTGGCATAATCTATTTATAAGGCTGTTGTTTGGGTTGATCGCGCTTCGTCCCTTCAAGTATTAATCAAGTGGCGTTTTCCGGTATGTGCTGGGAGGGTGAGTGCTGGGGAGGGTGAGTGCTGAGGAGGGTGAGTGCTGGGAGGAGGGAGTACTGGGGAGGTGTGATGTCTGATGCCCTTGGAGTAAGTGTGAAGATGTGGTCAGTGCGTGTGTTGTCAGATGTATTTCTGCCCTCCCTCTTCATGATGACATAAACTGCACTGACATGGGCATTGGAGGTGCTATATAAAACTGACAGGGGCATTGGTTGTGCTATATTAAACTAACATGGGCATTCGTGGTGCTAAATTGAACTGACATGGACATTGGTGGTGCTATATTGAACTGAAATGAACATTGGGGTTCTTTATTGAACTCACATGTACATTGAGGGTGCTATATAGAACTGTCATGGAAATTGGGGTGCTATCATTGACAGTTCTTACATGGGCATTGGTGGTGCTATATTGTCCTGCCATAGACATTGGTGCTATATTTCACTGACATAGACATTGGGGGTGCTATCAATGGCTGCTCTTACATTGGTGGGGCTATATCATATTGACATGGACATTTGTGGTGCTCTATTGTACTGACATGAATATTGGTAGTGCTATATTGTACGTACATGCACTTTGAGGGTGGTACATTGTACTTACATGGGCATTCATTCCTTAAGTCTATCAATGACTGTAATGACATGGATATTCTTTCCTTTTTTTCTATCCTTGACTGTAATGACTGGACATTCATTCCTTGGTTCTATCACCGCCTATTCTGACATGGATATTCATTTCTTGGTTCTATCACCGACTATTCGGACATGGATATTCATTCCTCGATTCTAACACTGATTGTACTGACATGGACATTCTTTCCTTAGCTCTATCACTGACTCTCCTGACATGGACATTCTTTCTTTTGTTCTATATTTGAATGTACTGACATAAACATTCTTTCTTTGGTTCTATCACTGACTGTACTGACATGGATATTCATTCCTTGATTCTATAACCGACTATTCTGATATGGATATTCATTCCTTGATTCTATCAACGACTATTCTGACATGGATATTCATTCCTTCATTCTGTCACCGACTATTCTGACATGGATACTCATTCCTTGAAATATCAGCGAATATACTGACAAGGACAGTCATTCCTTGTTTAATCCACCGACTATTCTGACATGGATATTCATTCCTCGGTTCTATCACCGACTATACTGACAATGACATTCTATCTTAGGTTCTACCAACGACTATACTGACAAGTACATTCATTCCTTGGTTTCTATCAGCGACAATTCTCATGTGGAAATTCATTCCTTGGTTCTATCACCGACTATTCTGACATGGATATTCATTCCTTGGTTCTATCATCGTCTATTCTGACATGGATATTCATTCCTTGGTTCTATCACCGACTATTCTGACAGTGATATTCTTTCCTTGATTCTAACACTGACTATTCTGACATGGATATTCATTCCTTGGTTCTGTCACCGACTATTCTGACATGGATATTCATTCCTTGGTTCTGTCACCGACTATTCTGACATGGATATTTATTCCTCGGTTCTATCACCGACTATTCTGACATGGATATTCATTCCTTGGTTCTATCACCGACTATTATGATATGGATATTCATTCCTTGGTTCTATCACCGACTATACTGACAATGACATTCGTTCTTATGTTCTACCAACGACTATACTGACAAGTACATTATTTCCTTGGTTCTATCAGCGACAATTCTCACGTGGAAATCCATTCCTTGGTTCTATCATCGTCTATCCTGACATGGATATTCATTCCCTTTTTCTTTCTCTGACTATACTGACAAGGACATTCATTTCTTGGTACTATCTCCGACTATTCTGACATGGATATTCATTCCTTTATTCTATCACCAACTATACTGACATTGATATTCATTCCTTGAAATATCAGCGAATATACTGACAAGGACAGTCATTCCTTGTTTCTATCACCGACTATTCCGACATGGATATTCATTCCTCTGTTCTATCGCCGGCTATACTGACGAGGACATTCATTCCTTGAAACGTAAGCAAATATACTGACAAGGACATTCATTCTTTGTTTCTATCAATGACTATTCTCACATTGAAATTCATTCATTGGTTCTATCGCCTCTATTATGGCATGGTTATTTATTTCTTGGGTTATCACCGACTATTCTGACATGGATATTCTTTCCTTTGTTCTATCAGCGATCGTTTTCACATGGATATTCATTTCTTAGCTCTATCACTGACTATTCTAACATGGAAATTCATTCCTTGGTTCTATCTTCGACTATACTGACAAGGACATTCATTTCTTTTTTCTCTCATCGACTATTCTGACAGGGATATTCTTTCCTTGATTCTAACACCGACTATTCTGACATGGATATTCATTCCTTGGTTCTATCACCGACTATTATGATATGGATATTCATTCCTTGGTTCTATCACCGACTATAATGACAATGACATTCGTTCTTATGTTCTACCAACGACTATACTTACAAGTACATTATTTCCTTGGTTCTATCAGCGACAATTCTCACGTGGGAATTCATTCCTGGATTCTATACACGTCTATTCTCACATGGAAATTCATTCCTTTGTTCTTTCTCTGACTATACTGACAAGGACATTCATTTCTTGGTACTATCTCCGACTATTCTGACATGATTATTCATTCCTTTATTCTATCACCCACTATACTGACATTGACATTCATTCCTTGAAATATCAGCGAATATACTGACAAGGACAGTCATTCCTTGTTTCTATCACCGACTATTCCGACATGGATATTCATTCCTCTGTTCTATCGCCGACTATACTGACGAGGACATTCCTTCCTTGAAACGTAAGCAAATATACTGACAAGGACATTCATTCTTTGTTTCTATCAATGACTATTCTCACATTGAAATTCATTCATTGGTTCTATCGCCTCTATTATGGCATGGTTATTTATTTCATGGGTTATCACCGACTATTCTGACATGGATATTCTTTCATTTGTTCTATCAGCGATCGTTTTCACATGGATATTCATTTCTTAACTCTATCACTGACTATTCTAACACGGAAATTCATTCCTTGGTTCTATCTTCGACTATACTGACAAGGACATTCATTTCTTTTTTCTCTCATCGACTATTCTGACAGGGATATTCTTTCCTTGATTCTAACACCGACTATTCTGACATGGATATTCATTCCTTGATTCTAACACCGACTATTCTGACATGGATATTCATTCCTTGATTCTAACACCGACTATTCTGACATGGATATTCATTCCTTGATTCTAACACTGACTATTCTCACATTGAAATTCCTTCCTTGGTTCTATCGCCTCTTTTCTGACATGGATTTTTTTCCCTTGGTTCCATCACTGACTATTTTGACATGGATATTCATTCAGTTGCACTATTACCTGACTATTCTCACATGAATATACTTTCCTTCGTTCTATCAGCGACCATTCTCACATTGATATTCATTTCTTTGCTCTATCACCTGACTTTTCTCACATGGAAATTTATTCCTTGATTCATTCTCCGACTATACTGACAAGGACATTCATTCTTTGGTTCTATCATAGACTATTCTGACATGGATATTCATTCCTTGAAATATCAGCGAATATATTGAAAAGGACAGTCATTCCTTGTTTCTATCAACGACTATTATGACATGGATATTGATTCCTTGTTTCTGTCACCGTCTATTCTGGCACGGGTATTTATTCCTTCTTTCTATCACCGACTATTCTGACACAGATATTTATTCCTTGTTTCTATCACAGTCTATACTGACAAGGACATTCATTTATTGGTTCTATCACCGAATATTTTGACATGGATATTCATTCCTTGCTTCTAACGCCTCTATTCCCACATGGAAAATAATTCCTTGATTCTATCACTGACTATACTGACAAGGACATTCGTTCCTTTAAATATCAGCGAATATACTGACAAGGACAGTCATTCCTTGTTTCTATCACCGACTAACCGACTATTTTGACATAGATATTCATTCCTTGGTTCTTTCGCCGACTATTCTGACAGGGATATTCATTCCTTGGTTCTATCACCGATATTCTCACATGGATATTTATTCCTTGGTTCTATCAGCGACTATTCTTGACATGGATATTTATTCCTTTACTGTACTGACAAGGATATTTATTTCTTTTGATCTATCACTGACTATTCGGACATGGATATTCATTCCTTGGTTCTCACACCGATTGTACTGTCATTGAATTCTTTCCGTAGTTCTATCACTGACTCTACTAACATGGTCATTCTTTCTTTTGTTCTATCATTGAATTTACTTGCATGAACATTATTTCTTTGGTCCTATCATTGAGTGTAATGACATGGACATTCTTTCATTTGTTCTATCGCTGACTATACTTACATGGATATTCATTCCTTGGGTGTATCTCCGACTTAACTGACATGGATATTGATTAATTTGTTCTAACATTTATTGTACTGACATGGAATTCTTTCTATAGTTACATCACTGACTCTACGAACATGGACATTCTTTCATTTGTTCATTCACTGACTGTACTGACATGATATTCATTCCTTGGTTCTATCACGACTATTCTGACATGGATATTCATTCCTAGGGTTTATCTCCGACTTTACTGACATGGATATTGATTCATTGGTTCTATCACTGACTATACAGACATTGATATTCATTCCATGGTTCTAACACTGATTGTACTGACATGGAATTCTTTCCTTAGATCTATCACTGACTCTACCGATATGGACATTCGTTCTTTTGTTCTATCATTAAATGTACTTACATGGATATTCATTCCTTGGTTCTATCTCCGACAAGTCTGACATGGATATTCATTCCGTGGGTGTATCTCCACTTTACTGACATGGATATTGATTCATTGTTTCTGACACTTACTATACAGGCATGGATATTCATCCCTTCGTTCTAACACTGATTGTACTGACATGGATTTCTTTCCTTATTTCCACTGACATGGACATTCTTACTTTTGTTCTATCAGTAAATGTACAGACATGAACATTTTTACTTTTTTTCTATCACTGACTGTACTGACATGGACATTCTTTCGTTGGTTCTATTACTGACTGTGCTGACATGGATATTCATTCCTTGGTTCTCTCACTGACTCTACTGAGATGGACATGCTTTCTTTTGTTCTATCATTGAATGTACTGACATGAAAATTCTTTCGTTGGTTCTAACACTGAAATGTACATTCTTTCCTTCGTTCAAATGCTTACTATACTGACATGAATATTCATTCCTTGGTTCTATCACCTACTATTCTGACATGGATATTCAAGTCTTGAGTATATCTCCGACTTTACTGACATGGATTTTGATTCATTTGTTCTGTCACTGACTACACAGACATGGATATTCAATTCTTGGTTCTTTCACTGACTATATTCAAATGGATATTCTTTCCTTGGTTCTCTCACTGACTTTACTGACATGTATATTCATTCCTTGGTTCTAACACTCATTGTACTGACATTGATATTGAGTAAGTGGTTCTATCACTGACTCTCCTGACATGGAAATTCTTTCCGTGGTTCTATTAGTGACTTTACTGACATGGATATTGATTCATTGGTTTTATCACTGACTATACAGACATGGTTATTCATTCCTTGTTTCTAGCACTGACTGTGCTGATATGGATAATCTTTCCTTCGTTATATCACTGACGTTACTGACATGGACATTCTTTTCTTAGTTCTATCATTTTATTGCTAGTCCCCATACGATTATGTATCACACACTTATGCGTGCCTCATGTTGCTAAAGACTGAAATCTTGGGACACAGAATCCAAACAATGAAAAACGTCAAACCTCCACAGGAATCATTCTTGATGACTTCTCTTTTCGCAGGCATAGTTAAAGATTACCATACCCCATATGACAATTGCGAATGTCACCATTGTTCATATGATAGCTAAAAATGTCACAATTCCACATATGACTCCTACAAATGTCACCATTCCCAAATGACAATTGCAAATGTCACAAATGCCTAAATGACAATTGCAAATGTCACAAATGCCTAAATGACAAGTACAAATGTTACCATGGTCCATATGACAACTACAAATGTCACTATGGCCCATATGACAACTACAAAAGTCACAAATGCCTAAATGACAACTACAAATGTTACCATGGTCCATATGACAACTGCAATTGTCGCCATGGCCCTTATGACAACTACTAAAGGATATTGAACCCCGGGACCATCATCTTTGTTATATGTGCAATGTTTAGCCACCACAGACCACGGTTGACTTCAAGATTCTAGTCTTAAACTTTTAGAACCTGGATCTACGTTGCAACATAACAACTGAGAATAGTGTTACACTAGATGACGTGACACTAGATGACGTGAAACTACATGACGTGATACTACATGGCGTGACACTGGATGTCAACTAGTGAAGTTCTTGATTGAACCATAACTTATGGAGTGTTGAAAGGGGTCCTCATTTTTTGTTTGTTGTTGTTTTTTTTTTGTTGGTTTTTTTGTTTTTTTTTTTTTGGGGGGGGGGGGGGGTGGGGATCCTGGAAAGGGTGTGTCAAACTAAGCAGAGGTTAATCCCACCACTGGCAGGATTACTGGGTGTTCACAGGGAGATGGTGTTGTCACCGTGTTGGTAAACTTTGTTCAGTGGAATGGAGGGCACAATGGTAACTGACAGTCAAATTAATTGTTGAATGCTCTCATGTTAGGCTTCAGGGGTTCTCAAATAATGCTTCTAACGTCAACAAAATTGAATTCCATTAATATAACATTAAAATCTACAAGTATGAATCAAGTTCTTTCAGGTTACTCTTTTAAATGTTAAGGTATAAGTTTAATTGGTTTTGAAATAGATTCCGTCAAGTACTATGGCATCGACTCCATCAAGTACCATGGCATTGACTCCATTAAGCACTTTGGCATCGATTCCATCAAGTAATATGGCATCGACTCCGTCAAGTAGTATGGCATCGATTCAATTAAGGGCTATGGCATCGACTCCGTCAAGTACTATGGCATCAACTCCGTCAAGTACTAGGGCATCGACTCCATCAAGTACTATGGCATTGACTCCATTAAGCACTTTGGCATCGATTCCATCAAGTAATATGGCATCGCCTCCATCAAGTACTATGGCATCGATTCAATTAAGGGCTATGGCATCGACTCCGTCAAGTACTAGGGCATCGACTCCGTCAAGTACTATGGCATCGACTCCATCAAGTACTATGGCATCAACTCCGTCAACTGCTATCGCATCAACTGGCCTACATACACTTATGTTATTTATGTGCTGGACAGTGGACTAAGTTTTAGCCAGTGGTCTCATTATAAAGCTACTGTTCTTAGTGTTAATCTAAACGCATACAATTTAGCCAGCAGTCTCAGTGTTAGCGAGTGGTATCATTGTTAATTATTGATCTCATTTTTAGCGAGGGGTCTCACTTTCATCCAGTGGTCCCTTTGTTAGCCAGTGGTCCCTTGTTAGCCAGAGGTCCCTTTGTTAGCCAGTGGTCCCTTGTTAGCCAGAGGTCCCTTTGTTAGCCAGTGTTCCCTTTGTTAGCCAGTGTTCCCTTTGTTAGCCAGTGTTACCCTTGCTAGCAAGTGGTCCTTTGTTAGCCAGTGTTACCCTTGTTAGCCAGAGGTCCCTTTGTTAGTCAATATTCCCTTTGTTAGCCAGTGGTCCCTTTGTTAGCTGGTGGTCCCTTTGTTAGCTAGGGGTCCCTTTGTTAGCCAATGGTCCCATTGTTAGCCAGTGGTCCCTTCGTTACCCAGTGGCCCTTTTGTTAGCCAGTGATCGACTCACCTGTCTAAATGAAGATGCTAATATTAGTGCATTTGGAAAGTGTCAAACTTCCATGACAGTCTTTTGAAACAAACAGGATTCTTTTCTCATTGGCAAGGAGCCCTAATCACTTATACGGCCCTATGGAATTAAACAAGGTTGTTTAAAATCTTTAATGTGTCCAGAGTTGGTTGTAGCAAAAGGTGGAGTGGTGTGTCAATGAGTTTGTGTTAAGTTAGAGAATTTTATAACATGAAGTCATTTGTCAATGGCTTTATGTATAGTCAAGAATGTTATAGTTGGTGATAACATGAAGTCATTTGTCAATGGCTTTATGTATAGTCAAGAATGTTATAGTTGGTGATAACAGGAAGTGGTCTGTCAAAGAGTATATAATATATTTATTTGAATCTTTTTCTGCAATGACTGCATTCAATGTGCAATAAATGGGTGATTACACACATGAATTCAGCACATATATTTCTGTACCATTAACTGTTATATGAGAACCCTTGTGAACACCACCAAACCCTTCCCCAATAAACACACACACTCACTCATCTTTCCTTCCTCCCAAACAGTTTCTTGTTGTTTGTTCAAAATCCACATCAATGGAGGGAAAATGAACCCAAAAATGCAATTCCCTGAACTAAGAATGTTCAGTACAGGTGGTAGTCCCTTGTGTTGGTCCATTTTTTTGGACCTGATCGTGGGTGTGGACATGATGCTATAGCAAGTACAATTTGATCTGATAGGCTTTACCATTTTACTAGTCCTCAAATTCTTTATATTTCCCATCATTTTCAGTACAGGGAATAAACAAAGCAAGAATCAGCCAGCAAACAAGGTAAAAAAACATTGTCAGGATTTTTAGTACACAAACAGAATTTCCTGAATTGTTTCTGTGACACTCCACCATCTCCTGAATTGTGTCAATGTCACTTGAACATTTCATGAATTTTTTCTATGTCACTTGAACATTTCATAAATTTTAAAATGTCACTGAACATTTCATGAATAGTTTCATTTGTACTCGAACATTACTTGAACTATTTCATTGTCATGTGAACAGTTCTAAAATTGTTTCATTGTCACTTGAACATTTCATGAATTTCTTTCTACAGCACTTGAACATTCCTTAAACTGTTTCAATATCACTGAGAAAACATGTCATTGCTTGGTTCTTTCACTGACCAACTTACATGAAATTGTTACTTGAACATTCCCCGAATTTTTGTTGCAATCCCATAAAGAAGTTCCACATCACTGTTAGATTCTCATTCCCTGACAACAGGAGCCTATGTCATAGAAACACAGAACAGTTTGCTAACATAGACTCTTCAGACTCTTCGGATTAAATTTTTACCTTTGACTTGTGGTTGTTTACAGTAATTTTACAATTCATCTATGACAGACTGACTTGTCATTGTCTGCAGGAGGTATTCATTTCTTTTCATTTTACAAACGGACTTATACTTCAAGAATGTACTTCATTAATTTTTCTCATTCATTCATTCATGATAGACTACCTTGTGGATGTCTTACAGTAATTTTCTCATTTATTGATTTATTTATGGCAGACTGACTTTTGCATGTCTTAGAGTAATTCTCTCATTCATGACAGTCTGACTTCTGGATACAAAATTGTTCTTAAGTGACAAGTGTAGATGCCTAACAGTAATTTTTAATGGCAGACATACCTACAAGCCAGTAATTTTATAATTCATGTATGACAGACTGACAAGACAGTAATTATCTCATTCATGAAACACAGACTGACAAGACAGTAATTATCTCATTCATAAAACACAGACTGACAAGCCAGTAATTATCTCATTGATGTATGACAGACTGACAAGCAAGTGGTTCTCTCATTCATGTATGGCAAACTGACAAGCCAGTAATTATGTCATTAATGTGTGACAGATGGACAAGCCAGTACTTATCTCATTCATGTATGACAGACTGACAAGCCAGTAATAATCTCATTCATGTATGACCAACTGAAAAGCCAGTAATTATCTCATTCATGTATGACAGACTGACAAGCCAGTAATTATCTCATTCGTGTATGACAGACTGAAAACCCAGTAATTATCTCATTCATATATGACAGACTGACAAGCCAGTAATTATCTCATTCATGTATGACAGACTGAAAAGCCAGTAATTATCTCATTCATGTAATGCAGACTGACAAGCCCAAGCCAATCAAAGACAGTTTGTTTAATGATGCTGAATCAGATGATGAGGATTTCTTCTCAGTAGCAGCTAAACCTGTAGACAAGTAGGTTATTAATAATAAACATTTCTTGTAGGTTACAGAGAAATAGTCATAGAGTAGGCCATAGATAAGTAGGTGTATATGAGTAGTTCATAAGTAGAGTATAAATGTATAGATGATCACTTAGGCTGTAGATATGTAAGTAGGTATTCAGGTAGGTTGTAGATAAATATGTCATAAAGTAAAATCTAGATAAGTAGGTCATTGAGTAGGTTGTAAATAAGTAGGTCATCAAATATGCTGTAGATTGTATTGCGATAAATAAATTTGACCACAACACCCCAGGTCTACGAGATCTCCATTGGGTGCATGTGAGTGAGCGCATTAATTACAAAATTCTGTCACTGGCGTAAAGCTGCATAGAAGGCTCAGCACAGGAATATCTTAAAGAACTTATTTATAAACATGTATCCTTAAAGAACCAGTGTGGATGAACACAGAAAAAAGTCTTACGGAGTGTGCTCTTTTGAAGCGATAGCGCCAAAATTATGGAACAGTTTGCCTCAATCTTTGAGGGAAATTGAAAATGAAAAAAAAATCATTTAAGAAACATTTACAAACTTTTCTGGTGAGATAGATTTAAGTAAACCAGAGCGCAGTGAGCATGTTAATGGATGTTAAAGTAGCATGGATACCAGCACTTTATAAATATCCAATCAATCAATCAATCAATAAATAGGTTATCAAGTAGATTGTAGATATAAACATTGTAATTAACAAGGTCATAGATCAGGGGTGGCTAACCCAAATGGCTTCACTGGCCACTTTTGTCACAAGCTAACTTTAAGTGACCCCATGTGATTAAACCTGATACAGAAAATAAATAAAAAATAAATGATGTTAACAATTATTTATATATTTTTACTCTGCTGGTGACATCACACACACATAAATAAAGTGTAATGCGAGGCTTTAATCCAAAAATAGCCGTGAATATATTTCCTACAAACTGTGCATTATTTTAGATTAAAGAGGTGTATGCCATCGCCACTTTGATTGACAAGGTGTGGTGGGGGAAATTTAAGACACCCACCAAAGTTCCTGAGCAAATCAGGAGAGGGGATTGAGGATGGAGCTCGACACCCCCCCCCCAAAAAATTGTTTTTATAATTTCAAAAGCCAGGAAAGCATTTCTGCATACACTTGAATTGAGTTTAGCTTATTCTACACTGAACTGGAGATGTGTTAGTGGACATTTAGGTTTCCTTTATATAATTCCTTTAATTTTGTTGTAGTTACTAAATAGTAATATTGTTTTAAAATGTTTTTTTAAGATAACTAATTTGAATCAATTTTTTTATTACTCCAAAACGGGCCAGTGTACCAAAATGTTGCATATTTTTATATAAAGAAGTGCTTCATTTATATAATAAATGTGCATTTTTGCCAAGAGTGAAAATAATCGCTAATTTAGGGAAAATAAGTTCATTAGTAATCCAGGCCAAACTATTTAACACCACAGGCCGCATATGGCCACCCCTGTTACAGGTAGTTGCTCTCTGATTTAATTAGCTCAAGTCATTTCTTTCAAATCAAGCAAGGCATCATCTTTTGTTTTCATTCACAGGAAAAAACCTGCTGGAGGTTTGTCATTGTTTGGAGGCGTGGATGTACAGGGGGTCAAGGACACCAAGGTCTGTTCATCTTTTAGGAATAAAATATATTTTGTTTTCACTTAGTTCAAACTTTTTAAAAAAGGTGTTGTTTTTTTTAAATTCTGTATTTATATTTTTCAAATTTAGTCGATTTAAACTGCTTTGTGATTTGTGATATTTAATGTTATTTGGTTAAGCTATATACGTGTATGTCAACCATTGTGATGTGTGGCTGTGTATTTAATGAATTGAAACTCTCTTTTTAATTCACAGGAATCTAAAGCACCAGCAACAGCTGCAGTAGATAAGCATCCACCATCAGCAGCATCTACGGCATCGGCCCCAGCACCGACAGCAGCTGCCAAGAAGAAGGCTGCTACCTCCTTGTTTGATGACGAGGAAGAAGAGGATGCTGAGCCCCTCTTCTCTGTCAAACCTCAGCAATCTACCGCAGGGAAACAGGTGGGCTCTTATAAGACAATCTTTCATGTCAAATGTCAGCAACCATCCATAGCAACCATCCATAGCAACCATCCATAGCAACCATCCATAGCAACCGTCCATAGCAACCTGCCACAAGAAAACAGGTTGGCTTTTATAAGACAATCTTTCATGTCAAATGTCAGCAACCATCCATAGCAACCTGCCACAAGGAAACAGGTTGGGCTTTTATAAGACAATCTTTCATGTCAAATGTCAGCAACCATCCATAGTAACATGCCACAAGGAAACAGGTTGGGCTTTTATAAGACAATCTTTCATGTCAAATGTCAGCAACCATCCATAGCAACCTGCCACAAGAAAACAGGTTGGGCTTTTATTAGATAATTTTTTGCTGTCATGTAAAGTTATCACAGTTCTAAAGTCTCACAGTTCTAAACTTAAATCTCACAGTTCTATGTCAGATTCACAATGTTTAGATTGCAAATACTGTGTCATTAGAAACATTGTAATTTATCTTGGACTTGAAAATGATTTGTATCAACATAAACACCTTTGTTGCATGTTATTTGCAATTATTATGTCAGATTAATCCATTAAAAATAAATTGTTCTAATGATATTTGAACAGGCTATTGTCTTCAGAAAAAAAAAATTTGTTTGTTTTCTATTTTCTTGATAGAATTCCAAGCCAGCCGGCCAAGGATTGTTTGATGATGATTTGCTGTTCAGAGCTGGAGAAGAAGCAACTCCATCTGTTGATTTGTTCAGTAACAAGGGACCACTGACTCAGGTAAGAAGCAACTCCGTCTGTTGATTTGTTCAGTAGCAAGGGACCACTGACTCAGGTAAGAAGCAACTCCATCTGTTGATTTGTTCAGTAGCAAGGGACCACTGACTCAGTTAAGAAGCAACTCCGTCTGTTGATTTGTTCAGTAGCATGGGACCACTGAATCAGGTAAGAAGCAATTCTGTCTGTTTTGTTCTGTAACAATTGTCCACTGAGTCAGGTAACAAGCAGTTCATTCAAATAAGATTTAGGCTAAATAAACACATATAACTTATAATTGACCCTACCAGGAGGGTGCACTTTTTTCTTGCTTGTCTTTTTTATATAATGTAAGAGATATTTATGTATGTTAACATGAGTGTTTGATGAATATTTAATGTTTGTATCTCCTCGCCTTTCATTTCCGTCCGTCTCTTCTAGGACCAAACTAACAATTTATATTTAAACCATTTGAGAACTTCCTCATTCATTCATTTTGTGTTTGCTTATTTCCAGCAACCTCAAAAAGAAAAAGAGACCCCGAAAACTGGTGTCCCATCCAAAACCAACGCCCCACCCAAGTCCAGTGCCCCACCCAAGTCTAGCAAACCCGTTACTTCAGATTTATTTGGGGACGATGCTGATGAAGATGACCTATTTTCTCCAGTACCAGTAAAGAAACCCCCAGCCACTGCAGCTTTGCCACTGACACTAAGTGGAGTGACAGAGTCAGAGTCTAGTGACATAATGGAGGCCAAGGTTAGTTTGATACAGTCCAGGGATACAGTTGTTAGTATATCTCCTTTCTCAGCTTAATCCTACAACCCTTCATTGTTTAAATCACCCTTTTTCTGAGTCTTAATGCAGTCTGACCCAGATGTTTCATTGATTATATCCACCTGTGTCTGATTCTAAATAACAGCAACCTATCTTCATCCACGTTGTGATTCTTCTTAGGACATAGGACCCCCTATAAGAGTCCTCCAGGCATCACAATCCTGAACCAATCTCTCCAGCTTCCCCCAAGTGTGGCCAAGTTTCTTGGAAACTGTTTCCACTTCATGACAACAAGTGTTCCTGGGCCTGCCTCTTTTCCATTTTCCTTGAGGGTTCCAGTTCAGGGCTTGTCTAGTTATGCTGGGGGCAGGTTTCCTGAGTGTATGGCCAATCCATCTTCTCTGGAGGATCTCTTGTTCTACTGGTTTCTGCTTGGTTCGCTGCCACAGTTTCTGGCAGCTGATTCTGTCAGACCAGTGAACCCCAAGAATCCTTCTTAGGCAGTTATTGATGAAAGACTGGATTCTCTTCATATTCACATCAGTGGTTCTCCATATCTCTGCACCATATAGAGGAACAGGTCTTACCATGGTGTTGAAGGTTCTGATCGTTAAGTTGTTACTCAAGTGTTTGGAGACCCAGACATTATTGAGTTGTTGGAAGGCTGCCTGTGCCTTTCCAACCCTTATATTGACATCAGGATCCATCTCACCTTGCTTTTCCACTATACTGCCAAGATAGACAAAGCTCTTCACGTTTTGGAGCGCTTCCTCTTCGAGCCTAAAGGGTGCTGTATTGGTGGTATTGAACTTGAGGACCTTGCTCTTCCCTTTGTGTATATTAAGACCAATACGTGCAGAAGTGGCTGCAATAGTTCTGGTTTTCTCCCGCATCTGTTGCTGGGTATGGGAGAGAAGGGCAAGATCATCAGCAAAATCGAGGTCGTCAAGCTGGTCCTACAAGGTCCATTGTATATAATTCCGCTTCTGCTGTGTGGATGTTTTCTTGACCCAGTCAATGGCCAATAGAAACAGGAAAGGCGAAAGCAAACATTCTTGCCTCACACCTTTACTTGGAAAGCATCTGTCGCCTGTTGTCCGTGGACAACTCGGCAGTTCATCCCTTCATAGGAGTTCCTGATTAAGTCCATGATTTTCAGCGACACCCCATAATGTCTCAACATTCTTCAGAGGGTTTGCCTATCCACACTGTCAAAAGCTTTCTCGTAGTCAACGAAGTTGATGTAGAGAGACGAGTAAGGTGATCCCTCTATATTTAGAGCAGGAGCTTAAGTCCCCCATCTTTGGGATTTTAATGAGTTATCCCCCTTTCCACTCAGGTACCTGTTCTTCCTCACAGATCTTCATGAACAGAGGGTATAGCATCTCTGCACTGGTGTTCATATCAGTCTGCAGTGCCTCTGCTGGGATGTCATCCAGTCCTGCAGCGTTGCCATTTCTAAGTTGTTTGATGACAATACGGAACTCTTCTTTGGTGGGTGGGTTGCAATAACCAGGTCACTGTCAGCTGGCTGGGTATCTCGTGGGTTTCTTGGCTCTGGCCTGTTAAGATGTTCCTTGAAGTGTTCTTTCGATCTGGTTCTCTGTTGCTCCTCATTTGGTGTGTTCTTACCATTTTTGTCCTTCACTGATCTCTCTGGCTTCCTGAACTTCCCAGACAATTGCTTGATGGTAGCGAACAATGCCCCCATATTCCCCTGGTAGGCTGCTTCTTCCACTTCTTTGGCAATCGTGTCTACAAAGTTTCTTTCGTCCATTTTAGCACTTTTCTTTACTTTCCTATTTGCTTCTGAGTACTCTTTCTTTTAACCTAACTTCATGTACGGCTATTGTTAATTTCTGCCTTCTTCCCTTTCTCTCTTCTTTCACCTTCAATATCTCTACTTTTATTCATTCTTTGTGTGTATGTTTCCTGTTTCCCAACACTTCCTGACATGTTAATTTGACCTCTTTCTTCACTCCCTGCCACTTTCCATCGATCGTCTCGTCTCCTAGCAGTTCATGTAGGACTTGGAACTTGTTGGATGGAGTGATCTTGAACTCTTCCTGTTTGGCATTATCTTTCAGGAGGGGGATTTTGTAGCGCAAGCTTTATGTTGTCTGCTCAGTGTAATGCCTTTTCAATTTTAGCCTCAGTCTGGAAACTAGGAGATGGTGGTCTGATTCAACATCAGCTCCTCTTCTGACATGTACATCTTGGAGAGATCACCTGAATATTTTCATAATACACACATGATCTATTTGGTTCATCGTTTGGAAGTCCTGTGAAACCCATGTGGCCTTGTGTATCCTCCTGTGTTGGAAGAAGTCCTGCTTATGACTAGATTTGTTGTGGCACATAGGCCAACAAATCGTTCTCCATTGTCATTCATCTCTCCTATCCCCTGTCACCCCATGGCTTCTTCGTAATCCGTATTGTCACTGCCAATCTTGGCATTAAGGTCTCCAAATACAATTACAATAGGACCCTGGACAATGGTCAGTAATCTGTTATAGAATTATTCTTTGTCTTCCTCCTCATTTTCGTTCGTTGGTGCGTAGCAATGGATAACATCCAAATTGATTCTGTGTTTTTTTGGTCCGAAGAGTTGCTATGAGGATTCTAAGTCCATGCGCCTCCCATCCAATGAGTGCTCCTTGGGCTGTCCTAGATATCATCAGGGCCACACCCAGAGTGTGTAGGTGGCCCAGAGTGTGTGGTGCATCGTCGTCCTCGTGACCTTAGAATAACCGCATCTCTCCTGAGACTAGTCTCTTCTGTCCGCAACCGATCTGTCTTGCTTCGATGATTCCTAGTATGGCCAGTTTATAGTTCCTCATCTCAGCGGCTACTTGTGCAGTCTTTCCAGTGTCATACATGGTGCTTACATTCCATGTTCCATTGACGGTGGTGGTCCTGGTGGAGATGATGGTCGTCTGCCTAATAGTTTCCTTATTCTGGCTTTCACTACTTGGCGTCATGCATTCCTCAGCTGGGAATCCTCTCCTAGGACCGGAATGTCTTTTGTTGCTCTTGTCTGCATTTTTACGTGGAAGAGTTGTTAGCCCTGGGCACAACCGTCTGGGGGGATGTCCCTCACCACTCTCTGGAGAGCTGCCCTTAATTTTGGGAAGGGTACCCTAGCCTTTGCGGTTTTGCTCACTTCCTGTCAGGCAGCAGGCTCTGATTTTGGTCCACCCTGGATATTTGATTTCCCCAGTACCTTCTAAATCTGGTGTCCAGTCCCCTATCTGCCACCTGGGAAGGCGCTCAATGGGAGATCAGAAACTCCACACGAGATATCAACCTGTGTCTGAGTCTCAATACAGTCTGACCCAGATATTTAACTATTCTGTTTTAGGGTGTGGGTGAATGGGTTTTCCTCAAGTAATATTCTAAATAAATATATAATCTCCTGAACAACAAACACAAAATATTTGTTTAAAAAAATGTAGGTCCCTAAAACAAAGAATAAAACACAATAGTTGATTCACACTCTGATCAATTCAAGTAACAACTTTTATGCCAATGTATGTCACTGTTGGAGTGTATTGACACTGACTTTCTTACCTAAATGATTTCTATTGACCAGAGTGAAGAAACTAAAAAACCTAAAAAGCCTGCGGGTGCCGTGTCCATGTTTGGTGGCTTGGACCCAACGGCCCTTCTGAAAAAGAGAAAAACGTCAGACTCTGACGAGGAGAAAAAGGAAGCCAAGGAGGAGGAGAAAGAAGAAACCAAAGGTGCACAGAAAGAAGAAGATAAGAAAGTCCTGTTTGAGGAGAAAGAAAAGACCACGGCTGTAGAGACGCCTGTAGCTAAAGTACCTCCAGAAACTGCCGTCAAACCCAAGGAGCCGGCATCAAAGGCCAGTGAGTCAGCTGTTAGACCAAAGCCACGTAAGTGACATCATGTAGTGGTCTCATCCTGTGTTCATTGAGAGATGTGTAGGCCGAGAGTACCACCACAAGTACACAAAGAATTTAAAGTTCACTCTAGAGACAAGGTTTTACAATAATTGCATCAACAATTTTTTAGAGATTTTTTTTTTTTAAATTCTTTTACCAATATCAACAACTGTCAAACTTTCAAGGTCCTCTCTTCTCTCGCTCTTTACTAAGAAATGTCAAATTTTGTTTACCCTAATTCCTGTAATAACCTGTAAATGATCACAATTTCAACAAATCATTACATAAAAATATCATTGTTAATGTCATTTAATATTGACACCCTCTCCTCCTCTTGTCAAGAATTGTCAAACTTTTTCCTCCAATCCCTCCATATTTTGTTGACATAATTAATGGACCCTACCTCCAAGTTGCCAAAAAGGTGATAAAAAGGTGTTATATGTAAGAGAACATATGCATCTAATATCCTCAGAATTTTGTTTAATTTGTTTAAAGACACCTTTAAGAAATTTTGACTTCCATTCATACAATGAAAGTTTAGCTGTGTTTCTTACATTCCGGACACAGCTACAGATTTGTTTGGCTCAGCCGAAGATGATGACGACGACCTGTTTGCCCCTAAATCTGGGGCCGCTAAGAAAATTGACGGGGTGACAACAACAGAATCCTCAGATTCTCCTGTTAAGGTGAGTGAACCAGAGGCAACAACTTTAAGGAAAGGGCCGCAACTTTAAGGAAAGGGTAGCAACTTTTAGGAAAGGGCAATAACTTCAAGGAAAGAGCAATGGAGTATGATGGTTGACAAGATGGAGTATGGTGGTTGACAGGATGGAGTATGGTGGTTGACAGCATGGAGTTTGGGGGTTGACAGGGTGGGTTATGGTTGTTGACACGGTGGAGTATGGTGGTTGACAGGATGGAGTATGGTAATTAACAAGATGGAGTATTGTGGTTGACTAGATGGAGTATGGTGGTTGACAGGGTGGAGTATTGTGGTTGACAAGATGGAGTATTGGGGTTGACAGGGTGGGTTATGGTTGTTGACAGGGTGGAGTATGGTGGTTGACAGGATGGAGTATGGTAATTAACAGGATGGAGTATGGTGGTTGACAAGATGGAGTATGGTGGTTGACAAGATGGAGTATGGTGGTTGACAAGATGGAGTATGGTGGTTGACAGGGTGGGTTATGGTTGTTGACAGGGTGGAGTATGGTGGTTGACAGGATGGAGTATGGTAATTAACAGGATGGAGTATGGTAATTAACAGGATGGAGTATAGTGGTTGACAAGATGGAGTATGGTGGTTGACAGGGAGGGTTATGGTTGTTGACAGGGTGGAGTATGGTTGTTGACAGGGTGGAGTATGGTAATTAACAGGATGGAGTATGGTGGTTGACAAGTTGGAGTATTGTGGTTGACAAGATGGAGTATGGTGGTTGACAAGATGGAGTATGGTGGTTGACAGGGTGGAGTATGTTGGTTGGCAAGATTGAGAATTTCAGTGACATGACGGAGTATGGTGTTGCTAGTATAAATGAAGATAAACTGATTATGTATTTGTATTTTAGGACGAGCCACCAGTCACAACACCGACCAAGTCAAGAAAACCAGCTGGTGCAGTGTCCATGTTTGGTGGGGGCATCGACCCCTTTGCCATTTTAAAACGGAAGAAAACAGAAGAGTCGGATGAGCCGAAGGAGGAAGAGGTGAAAGAGGAAAAAGCCTCACCTCCAGAAGTTGCTCCAAAGACCAAACCCAAGGTGGCCATTCCTGTGAAGGAGGAAGTGAAAGACATAGTTACTTCCCCTGATGTGCCACCTAAATCCAAACCAAAGTTGATAGATGAGGATGAGGATGATTTAAAACCTAAACCCCGTACGTTTCAACATAAATCCCTTAATGCTTTTACTGTAAATGTTTATGGCTTTTAGTTCAACTATCAGATTGTTCGAATGTTCATAAACCAATGTTGATTAAGACACAACTTGTCTGTAAGTTTCATTGTCATTGTTTTTCATTGTCATTTTTTTTTTGCTTTGACTATCAGCTGCCCTGCTGTTTGGAGGAGATGATGATGATGATGACCTTTTTGGGGCACCAGTGAAAAAGGCAGCACCTCCCCCTACCGCCCCGAAATCACCCCATTCGCCTCTACTTGATGGTCCCAAACAAGAGGTGAGTTGCAATAGATTCATCTCAAATAGCTAAAACTGCTATTGAAATAAATGATAATAAATGATGGACTGCGTTCAAACTGTGTTAAGAATATAGTACAACAAGGTATGTGGAAGCTTGAATTAAGAACCAGGACAATGAGACAAGAACCTTTCCGCTAAGAACCTTCATTAGCAGACATGAAAGATAATAATAGAAAAAGTTTAAATAACTTTTCTCCAAGTTGGTAAGAGAGAAGTTTAGCATAACACCTATGCTGAGTAGGTTTCATCATCTACCTACACCCTTTCCCTACACCCTAATCATACACCCTAACCCTACACCCTACCCTACACCCTAATCATACACCCTAACCCTACACCCTAACCCTACACCCTAACCCTATACCCTAATCATACACCCTAACCCTACACCCTAATCCTACACGCTAACCCTACACCCTAATCATACACCCTAACCCTACACTCTAATCATACACACTAACCCTACACCCTACCCTACACCCTAATCATACGCCCTAACCCTACACCCTAACCCTACACCCTAATCATACACCCTAACCCTACACCCTACACCCTAACCCTACACCCTAATCATACACCCTAATCATACACCCTTATCCTACACTCTAATCATACACACTAACCCTACACCCTACCCTACACCCTAATCATACGCCCTAACCCTACACCCTAACCCTACACCCTAATCATTCACCCTAACCCTACACCCTACACCCTAACCCCACACCCTAATCATACACCCTAATCATACACCCTTATCCTACACTCTAATCATACACACTAACCCTACACCCTACCCTACACCCTAATCATACACCCTAACCCTACACCCTAACCCAACACCCTAACCTTACACCCTAACCCTACCCCCTACCCAACACCCTAACCCTACACCCTAACCCTACACCCTAACCCAACACCCTAACCCAACACCCTAACCCAACACCCTAACCATACACCCTAACCATACACCCTAACCATACACCCTACCCAACACCCTAACCATACACCCTAACCCTACACCCTACCCAACACCCTATCCTTACACCCTAACCCTACACCCTAACCCTACACCCTACCCAACACCCTAACCCTACACCCTAACCCAACACCCTAACCTTACACCCTAACCCTACACCCTAACCCAACACCCTAACCTTACACCCTAACCCTACACCCTAACCACCATTGCTCTAAAGGTCAATTATTTTATTTAAAAAATAAATAAAATAATTTTAAAAGCATTTTTTGGCATCACATGTTAAACATTTATATAACATTATATCTCAAGTGGAATTTTTTTTTTCCATTATTTAAAGTGGATTATATAGAATGCTATCAAAACCCTAAATGAAATTTTTCAATATATATAAAGTGCACAAATGTGAAATATTTTTATTGATTTATTACACCCACCTCCCCCCCCCCCCAAAAAAAAATTGTTTTCACTGGTCATTTCTATTCAATTTAAACACATCATCATTTCATTGTAAAATTTTTACCAAAAAATGACGTATTTATTTATCAGCTACGAATTAAAAACAATTGTTTACATGTGTTGAAATTTCTTAAAAGTTTTACATTACATTAGCTGTACAAATCAAAACCTTCCTCTCAAATTTCTTTTTGAGAAATAAATTGCCATTAAATATCTCCCACATGACTGTTGAACACACTTATTTCATGTATCTTGAAGGTCGAGGTCAACTCCCATGAACCCATCAGACCTAAGAAACCAGCTGGAGCTGTGTCAATGTTTGGGGGCGTCGACCTATTTGCAGGCATGAAGAAGAAATCAGTGTCCATAGAAGAAAAAGAAGAAGTCAAAGGTATGTTTTACAACTTCATGTATTAAATATATGTTGTATTGATACTTTAAATGCAGGATGTGGAGTAACTAGAAGTCCACATCTAGGCTCACAAAATTTTACAGTAATTGGCCAAAACTTTTAACATTGGAAATAGGTTGTCTCTTAATTTTTTAGAATTTTTAAAGTCTGTAAACAGGAGACTAATTCAAACATGAATTTATCTTTTCTTTCTTCTTCAAACAGAGCCAAGTCCACCAGCAGAAGAGCCTGTAAGTCTGAAATAATTCAAGGGAAATAAATGAAATAATTCAGGGGAAGTAAGAGATATAATTCAGGGGAAATAAAAAAAAATATTTTATGAGTAGGAAAAAAAATCACGAAAAGGACAAATATCTCTGGATTGATGTGTAATTTTGTGTCATAAAGTTTGAGTAAACTTGCCTGTAACAAAATTAATATTGTCTAGCACAAGAACTTTCTAGGCAACACTTCTGTCTCACAACCTTTCAGTGTTAATATTTTTCCCTGAGAAAACTCTGGTTGCTTTACATGTTCATAGTACTGTTTCATAGTGTGTAATAATATTTTGTACTGTATCCAGAAATTAGTATGACACCAATTTGTTCAAAAGAAAATTCAATGAAGGCATCTTTTTGGAATGGAAGTTTGTTTGCGCAGATATAGGGTGGGAGGGGAGTTTATTAAAAAGTTTACAATTTCTCACTCACATCTTCATTGAACAAATATCAAAACGTTCTTCTCAAACAAACTTCTGTTGGAACAAATGTTCTTCATACCCTATTTATTGCTTTCAAACAAATAAGCTTAGAAATAGTTGGTTTCATGTTATTTCCATTAACTGTTTTTTTACTGAGTAAAACCAATTCATCGCTCACTAGTACAAATTCCTCTTAGACTTGATATGTTTGTCTCCAGCCCCACATATACAAAAGTTTAACAATAGAATTATATGCATGTTTTTTTGTGTGACCCAAATTGCCATAAAGGCATGCCTTAAGTCTAACATCAACTTAGTTTTATATATTTGTAAATAAAAATTATGGGACTTATAATTTTTTATGAATACACACATCTGGTGCCTAAAGTCTAATATTAACTTCACTAGTTCTATATTTACTTGCATTAGGTGCATCTTGTTTTCCTTTCAGACTAAGAAACGAACTCCCAAAAACATACAGAGTCTAATGCATGTAGGTTTCCAATCATGAAATAAGAGAAATCCCCACAAACCAATCACCCAACCCGACATAAAATCTCCGCAATAAATTCTGTAATCCTTCACGACCTTTTGTAGTGTGCATTGAAACTTAAAATAAAAAAATTGGTTTCCTCATTTTTCAGAACCCACTTTTTAAATACAAATAATGAGCAAGTGTTCCAATCCTTACCTCTAATACTTTCCCCACATGTTTTTCCACCACAATAGACTTAGTTCAACAAATAACCACAGTCAGTTTAATTAACTGTGTGAACCCATGTGTTGAACCAAGGGGTGCACAGGCTTGATAAAATTGTACACAGAATTGATACAATTGTACACAGACTTGATACAAGTGTAGACACATTTATAAATAACTCATTGCTGGCTTTTCTGTATTTAATCCAACATTATCAAATATGCTTTACATTCAATATTAAGTTCAACCAAGCCTTCTTTCATTTTATTGATTTCTTTTATTTAGTTTATATGTTTCATTTGTACTGAGTTTTGTTCATTGTACTCTCCAACTTAGGTAAACTTAGGTAAACCTGAAACTGATGCCAATTTTTGCACCATTATTTTACCATGCCCGAAAAGAGCAGTTGCTATAACGCGAGATTCAATAATTTTAGATAAGACTTACAATTAATGACAAACAATAACAATAGTTACATAAGTGTCCTGGGCTTATATTAAGGACGGCTGCCACTGTGTTTATTATAGTTGCAGTGAATTAGGGTTTAGGTCAGGTTGAGGGATCGATTTAGGGTTCAGGTTAGGCATAGGGATCGATTTAGGGTTACATTCGTGAAATTTGATAAATTAGTGGCAGTCGTCCTTAATATTTACAGTGTCCTGTCTACCATTGATTCCCACCTTCCCCAACCTTTCCTCTCTATATGTCTCCCTTTAAGCTTAAAACCCACCTCACCAAAAAATTCTCACCTTGTTCTTCATGCCTGGTTGTGCCCCTTAGTGGCTCCTCTGATCGTCATGCCCCCCTTCCGTTCACTTCACCTTGTTGATTGTTGCCTGCTTGGTTTGCTTGCTTACAGCCGCCCTTCATTGACCCTCTCTCTGTGTTAGTGTCCCCCGTTGCCATGCCAACCACCAAATCAAAACCAACCGCCCCTGTGGTCAATACCATAGATAGGAAAGCCGGCCCGTCGACATCGGTTGTGATGTCCAGCACTGCAGCAGTCGTGAGTAGCCTGTTCTAGTCAACAATATGTTAATTTTATATCATGTGCTGTGGAATATTTTGTGCTCCTTATATTCCTAATGGCTATTTCTATACATTAAATTATAAAAATTTACATTTATTTAAACCAATTAATTTAAAATAATTTTTTTAAATATCATGTTTATTGTTGGTAACAGTGCACTAGACTGTAGGAAGACGTAGAAATGTTTGCTATATTTATTATTGGTCACAGTGCACTAGACTGTAGGAAGACGTAAAAATATTTGCTATACCGGTATTTATTATTGGTCACAGTGAACCGGGCTGCAGGAAGACCTACAATTGTTTGCTAGTTGTTGCAGCAATTTTTTTTTTAAATCAGGCAAAGTAGGATTCTTATGAGCAGCACCAAATATTTTTGTATTGAACTTTGTTTGTGCATTAGTTTTACTTTTGCAATGCATTTTTGTTTTGGTTGTTTCTAGCAAGTTATTTAAAGAAGAAAAAAATATTTTCATGCTCTTATTTTATTACATAAATTTTTAGTGGTGGCGTGGGGTTTGCAGGATAATGTGGGTTTTTTTTAGACTGGTTGCAGAGCAGCCAAAATGTTAAGAACGCCTGCTCTTGGGGGTACATGCTTAACAAGACTCCCAGTTAGGGCCCTATGACATAACCAGACTACAGTGGCCCTTGATTTCACCAGACCACAAACTTGGGCTGATGCCTTTGAAAGCCTTTGGTGGTCCCAACTTGTCCATCGTTGTTAACACCCCATGTTGTGATGTCATACTTTGTAATGTCGTAATTTAAGATTGTTGCATACAAGAGTGCCAACAAAATGTTTCAGCATGTTCTTTGATCAATCCTCCCTGCTTCACTGTCCTTCATTTTTTTTAAGTATTTATTTTTGCAATGTAAATTTTGCTTGTGGATATTTTATTTTAATATATTGGTTATGGGGATGGAGGTACAAAAGAGTGGAATGCTAATCTCATTCTTTTTAATGTGGGGTTCTTGGTTTGAAATGGCTGGTGTGGTTAAAGTTTGGAACCACTTCTGGAGGTAAAGTTTGGAATGGTTTGTGTGGGTAAAGTTTGGAACCACTGGTGGAGGTAAAGTTTTTATATGAGTTAAGGTGGTCCAAAAATCTGATCAAATTTGCCTAAATGACATCTGAAATCAGTTTTACATGTCTCTATTTTTGTGTTGTTTTAGAAATCCCCAACCTTCAACCCAGCAGCCATGTTGCCAGGGGCAACCCACCCAAGCCTTGGCAAGACCCTGGAGAGGTCAGAGTCAGTGGACTTTGACCAGCCAGTAGAAACAGAGACCTTGGCCAGTGCCAGCAAGGTGAGAACCATATCAGACTTGATGTTATATGGAAGTCAAAAGTTTCAGAGACTTATTAGTTGTTAAGAATTTGTTTATTGTTAGAGATGTATTGATTATATGTAACTTATTGATTATTGGGCTGTTATGTTGATTCAGCTTTTCCACAACAACAAAGATTTATTTTTCAAATTGTTCCTATAGCATTTTGCCTTGAGATGACATCATCAAGCTATTTTATTGTTTCGCTTTGTTTTTGTTTCTCAAGGATCGTCCAAAGCTCAATCGTAGACGTCCGCAGAGTAGGAAAGCCCGTGTGTTGGCCGCAGGCAGCAGTGGAATCAGTTTTGAAGACACCACCCCCACCACCCCTACCACACCCACAATCCCAGAGGTCCCTTCGTTACCCGACCTGGAGACATCCCCATCCCCCAAGGCCGGCTCCCCCGTCGGGAACCGTGTGGCCTCACAGGCAGATAACTCTAAGCCGGTTTCCAAAGATTTATTTGGAAATGGCGATTTAATAGAAGGACCCTCGCTCTCTGGGATTAAAGGGGACAAAGAAGACCTGTTCAGCAAAGATTTATTCGCAGGGGAAAAAACCCTTGAGAAAACCACTTCCGATGATTTATTTTCATCGCAAGCTAAAAATACAGATAAAAAAGATGGAAGCGATGATTTGTTTCAGTCGTCTCCTGCGATTTCATCAAAATCAAAAAGTTTGGAGAAAAAAACAACTTCTTCCAGTAAAAACAACTTAAACAAAAATGGTGTAAGCAATGATGATGACGACCTGTTCAAAACACCAACGACCAAGTCAAAAGTGAACAGTGTTTCTGCAGTCTTGGACGGCGATGACCTATTTGCCCCGTCTGTGGGGGACAAATCTAAAGTTAATGATCATCATTCAGATTCTTCTTCTGGGAAGAGTTCCACTGCTAAAGCCGATGGCAAATCTAAAGTTTCTAATGACATTGAGAAGACAGTTGGTGCAAAGGGGTTTAACTCAACTAAATCAAAAGCATTAGAGGATGATGATATTTTTGGGGATTCTAGTCTGGGTAAAAAAAAAGGTAAGTCAAACAACATCAAATGAGATTACAGCCATGACATTATGGCTTTGTATCCTACCTGCTGTACAGCCATGACTTTATGGCTTTGTATTCTACAGCCTGCACAGCCATGACATAAACAGACATGACTTTAAGGCATTGTACTCTACAGACTTTTTGAAATAGGTAGCATGCTGGAGGGGAGAATACTCAGTTTTACTCTTAAAAATAGCAAATATTGTTTTTATTTAAAAATATATTCAATTTATAATTAAATAACTATTTTATTTTTTAGTAGCAGTAGCTGTTTAAAGGGGAGGGAATGGAGTAGTTAGCAGATATATTTACATACTAAGGGAGATAACTCAGGACAAACCCAAAAACTAACTGCCTAATTACGAACAATTCTGGGTAGCTGTTTCAATTATCTTTGTTCTTATTCTCTAACACACTGTGATATGAACTGGATTAAAATAATATGTGATAAATGAGAATGATTATTAGTAAAAGCCTTTGGCAATCAACAATCACTGTGAAAGTTGTCTTAATAATATTAATAATCATAGCAAACTTTGAAATTATTCTAAATGTATTAGCAAACTATTAAAAGCATTATTTATTAATGAAATGAATTTTCAAAGACCATCTTTCTTTAATGACACATACAAAATTTTTAAAAAATTATCTTGAGGCTTTGGCCATCTGCACAACAGCTTTCACACCCCAGTTATAACAAATGTGAATAGGTGACTTAGAGGGGACTGAACAAGTATTGCCTTATAATATATTGATACATAATGCCTTACTGCTCTTTACTATGTTACAGAATCCAAACCTAAAGCAGCTTTAGCCGGTCTTGATGACGAAGATTTATTTGCCAGCAAAAATTCTAAAGTGAGTGCAGTCACTTCTCATTATGATTTTATTTTTCACTTTGCCTTCCTGAATTTACGTACTGCCATCTATAGTGAGAAATTAATCTCTTTTTTTAATTGTATGGCTCATTCTAAACAGTGCATAGCAAATGACGATACCATATGAGAAATATGATAGCAAAAATACGACACTCAAAACAGTAATAATTACAATAAATAAGATTTATTTAGTTATCAGTATAATTACAAAATAAAAGAAAAATAATTTAAAATTCATCAACTTACAGAGTATGGTATGTCTTGTACCGATACACAGTTAATACAATGTGCCCCAAAATTAAGTACAATGATGAATACGAAGTCACACACAGAATAACACACTATTGTCATTTGAAGTAAATATTATCTCTTTTTTTCTTCAATATTGTGCTGTTTGCTTTTATAGTCGGTTCTACCAAAAATTTGGGGCGTATTCAGGATTGTACTAGTAACTAGAACATTCCACAATTTACTATAATTTTCCAAGGCCTTCGACTCAACCAAAACGGGCAATAGCTTAATTTGTGGTAAACAAGATCAAAGGGAATAAGCCACGCCCAATACGAACACAGCCTAATTTGGGGTCATACAGAGTTCACGGCACAGGGAAAGTGACGTAAACACGTCGTCTGCATAACAAGTAGAATCCAAGATTAACTTGCAGTCTAGCCATATTATGCTTGAAAATGAGATATTTCTACATCCCGGAGCCACCAACAGCATATGTTTAACATAGTAACAACAAAGTATTTTAAATAAATCTCCCTTTGCTGTGCCTGTATTCTAAAGACTTATCCTCTTTCCTCTATTTTCATCGTCTTCAATGGTCTTCTTTCTCAGTGATCATCTTCCTTGGTGGTCGCCTGACACAGATAAACAAAAGTGGATGTTCCTCATATTTTTTATGAATTTGTTTATCCAGAATAATGGCCTTTTTGTCCCACCCCTGCCCACGAAAATAAATTGCCTCCCATCAATAATGTGCCCCTCATGGATAACATGACCTAGATTGGTAATAATTATGTGTTAGATAACACTATCTAATTAATTACTTGACCCAATTATTAATTTCCACATCTGACAGGATGAGAAGAAATCCAGCCGGCCTAAGAAAGCTGTGACCAAGGACTCCCAGCTGCTCAATGACCAGACAGACATTTTCAGTGATATTCCTGTGGCCAGCAAGGAGCCCAAGAAGAAAGTGGTCAAGAAGGTGACAGAGAAGAAAACTGTTTTCAAAGATGACGTGGGTGAGTGTCTAGTGTCAATTCAGATTAGTAGTAACATGGCCAGGATACCCCATCATCTGTAGAAACATGCCAGGTGTGCGGGGACAGAATACCCCATCGCCTGGTTTCATGGTGTGGGAATATCATGTTGGTCCTTTTATTTTAATGTCAAAAAATTTCTCGGGCTAGGCACCAACTTTCAATGAGCTGATGGAGGGATGTGCCATAGGGACAATGAGGCAAGTCACCCTCACTAGATAAGCTTTCGTGAAAGCTATAAAATAATAAGAATATAATATTTGAAGTGTTGAATGAAAATACAGAACAATGAAAGAACATGTTTGCTGAAAGCCTTCATCAGCAAACACAACAATAGAATAGAGAATGAGATTGAAGCATTTAGCTTGCTATTATTGACAGGAATATTTTCAAAATGAGTTATGCTTAAAAGATGATTCTGTCACATTAATAAGTTAAAACGATGTGGCTCAGCTCTTACCCCATCAAATGATCCAAGCCCATCTCTACTCAACTGTTTTAACGGGGTGACTCAACTCTTACCCCATCAAATGATCCAAGCCCATCTCTACTCAACTGTTTTAACGGGGTGACTCAACTCTTACCCCATCAAATGATCCAAGCCCATCTCTACTCAACTGTTTTAACGGGGTGACTCAACGCTTACCCCATCAAATGATCCAAGCCCATCTCTACTCAACTGTTTTAACGGGGTGACTCAGCTCTTACCCCATCATATGATCCAAGCCCTCCTCTACACCACTGTTATTTTTTCCTTTCCTCAGATGATATATTTGCCGACACCTCAGCGGCAACGGTCAAGGTCAAGAAAGACTCCAAACGGAAACCGGCAAAAGGAGCGCCCGTTGACACAGACAATATCTTTGATGACCCCCTGAGCTGAAATGTCCCGCAACTCTAGCCTGCAACATGTTACTCAGTTATGTTCACTTGTTGGTGTAAATATTGCAGCTCTCAAGTAGGCATGAGCCCAAATAAATCAAGTATATTACTTAAGTCTTGAACTTGCAATAATATTTCCTTGTTTGTTTCTTATTTATAGATATTCCTTTTTATTTTTTTTTCTTGATTTGTTTTGGTTTTGTTGTTTTTTTGTGTAACCAATCATTTATGAAATCAGATTTACCAGCCTTCCCAGTGTTGTATTGGGGAAACTTGTGCCAGGAATCTATATTTTATCATGGTGAGTTTAAGTGGTCCTGGAGCCTATATTTTGTATCTCAGGCATTTACAGGAATGTCTTTATTTTAGGGTACACAATGGCTGCATGAACAAACATAGACCCATAAAATATGTGTGTTTTTTATCAAGCATATGTAAGCGTTGGATTGGACAAGATTTTGTTAAAATAAAATGGTAGCTGTTTTCTATGTACATGATGTGCATGATTTAATCCCCAGTGTTTTATTGATGAATGGAAAGCTGGTTAGATATATGGTAATATCCCAAGTCAGTACTATGTTTATTGATGTAATGTTTGTAGAAGACACTAGTGCTGGAGTATAGTTGTGGTCTGCTATACAAACTACAACCAAATATGCTTTTTTTAAATATCATCTCCCATTTTTACTTAGAAAATGTATCTACAATTATTCCCTGGGGATGTAAATGTGAGGAGAAAATTATGTCTTAAGTAAACTTCTTTTTTGCCTCACCTGAGCACCTAAAAGGTTTGATGTCCTCCATGGCATGTTTCACTTTGCCCCAGCTCCCGTTTTGAAATAACATGCCTAAATGTTCCCCAATAACTGTGAGCTGTACAATGGGCAACTATTTACACATATTTCTCTCTACTTTATTGTTTGTTCCTTTACACACATATATTGCCTACAACCGATTTGAAAAAAACAAAAGTCTGGAGTTTTGGTGGACCCAGTCAAAACATCTTTTAGTCTGATATATGAATAACTGAAAACTGTTTTGACATGTTTGTTTACATAATTACCCCCACCCCCTCAGTGAACATAGTAGTGACCAAATGATTAATACTGAAACCCATTTGATCAGTTGAAACCATTCACTACTAGACTTTACATCATGTGTTCTCACAGGGACTTTGTGCCTTACCATCATTGAGTTTGTCCTGGTCAGCTTGAACACTGGAAATGTGGGAGGGTAATGCTGACCTAAGATAGGGCCATGTTTAACTAGCTGAGGATCATGTTGACCTAATATAGTCCATTGCTACACCATAAAAGATAGGGCCATGCTAACCTATGATGTGCCCATCTTAAACCAGCTATGAGAGGGTCATGTTAACCTCTGAGAGACCCATGTTAAACCAACCACATGAGTGTCATGTTTAACCTATGATAGGGCCAGATATAAGAGGTTGTGTTAGTTGAACTATTTGAAGGCCATGTCATGTTAACCTAATAATTATTGTGAGCATCATGTAACCTATCCATAGATTACGTCTATGGGAAGATCCTATCAACATAACTTTGAAACTAATAGCTACACATTTGCAGTTCATATTCATTAAGAGTGTTTTGTTGTTTAATCACTTTGTTCACCTTGTGTTATAAAAATAAAATATTTTATGTTTATGAACATGATTATTTATATCAATGCTTTTTATAAAAAGCTCTTTTTAAGGTTTTTTGGGTAAAAATGTTGCAAGAGAAGAAAAGAGGCCAAATTAATTGAAACCTGTAAAACCTGACAAGTATGAATTATGCATAATCTTTCTTTAAACTGGGTGTTACATGTATTTCAATATATCAAAAGCTTTAATGTTGATACCTATTTCTGCCATGTATAAAAAAAAAAGTAGATTATAAAAAAGACAAAATTATGGTAATCATTTCTCCCGGTCAAAGTTTTACATTTACACAAGTTTATTTCAAGTAAAGCCTTTTTTTAATTTGTTCTACAATTACATAGCAGATTTGTGTACAATATTAGTTTTGATATTTTGTATATTTTGAAAAGGGGCTGGAGTGTTGGGTTGTGCCATGTACCTGGCTGGAGTGTTGGGTTGTGCCATGTACCTGGCTGGAGTGTTGGGTTGTGCCATGTACCTGGCTGGAGTGTTGGGTTATGACATGTCCCTGGCTGGAGTGTTGGGCTGTGCCATGTATGTGGCTGGAGTGTTGGGTTATGTCATGTCCCTGGTTGGAGTGTTGGGTTATGTCATTTTCCTGGCTAGAGTGTTGGTTGTGCTATGTACATGGCTGGAGTGTTGGGTTATGGCATGTACCTGGCTGGAGTGTTGGGCTGTGCTTTTCACCAAAAGTGTCATGTCCCCCATTCTGATAATTTACCTGAGTTGTGTACAATGCATGTTTGTTGTTTTTTAATGATCTTTATGACACGATAATGAGATTGCTCAGCATTTATTTAATCAAAGACAAGTCAGAATTAAACTTTTACATTAGTTTTAACCAATGAAAAGCATGCATTTTATATGATTGAGCAAGGATTAGATATCAGATATTAGATCTTATTCCAGAGTATATTTATTTTAGATTAGGTCCTTTGGTAAGTCTAAGGCAGAATAATGTGTGTGCAATAATTTCAGCTGTTTACAGATAAGTAGCAGCTGCAATGACAAGTCCATTTAAATCAATTCTTGCATTTATACATCTTGATAATAAATCAAATTGATTTTAAACATAGATCTTACTAAATTAATCATTTCACAACAATTATTTTGTTGATTTGTATATGTATCATTTTTCTTTGTACTTGAGAAACATTGAGTTATAGAAATTTAGACAGCCAATTTATTTCCCCAACACCAATTTGTCTGCCGTCTTGCATCTTCAGTAATTGGGGTATTATACTCCCAAATACTTGCTACCTTGCCAGGCAGATGAGTCAATTTAACACGCGTTAAATATAGTTGGAGGAATAATTAGTTTGATTGAAATGCTAGATAATTAACTAATCGTGTGCAAGTTATATTTAACCTGACCACATTTCATTTATTTCTTTGACTTAAGTCATGGCCAAGCATGATAAACTGAGATGTAAAGTTCATGGATTTCTTTAATTCTTTAAATTGTATTTATTAATTTTCTTGTTGCTAAAATATAACTTTTTTATGTGTGCTTAGATGAATATGGTCCATTTGTTTTGTAGCTGGCTATAAAAAATATTTGAGAATAATTGGCTGATGTGTTGTACATTTATGTCAACCTAGTTCCACTCCAGATTTTGTGTGTGTGTGTCTGATGTGGTTGTTGTTTTTTTTTACTATTTATGTTTTGTTCATATTTTTACGTGAATTTAATTTGATTACTGCAAGTACTAATAATGATTGTTAGATGACAACTTAAAATATGTGATACAGAAATTTGCCATTTCAAAAATAAAATATATTCTATCGAATTCAAATTGTTGATTAAATTGTGTCACCCTTTTATGTCAGAGTGGTTGACCTGATGTTGAACTGATGTGGTTGACCTGATGTTGAACTGATGTGGTTGATCTGATGTTGAACTGATGTGGTTGAGCCAGCCCCATGAATGTCCCAGTCATTCAGTGTAATCTTTGCTGCATAAAGTATTGTAGCAGAAAAAGTTGGCTGTGATTTTACACACGACACTATTATGAAGGGGTAGCGTAGTAATTTTATTATAACGTTGTAATAACTTCTAAATCACGAGAAATGAGGAACTAATTTCTAGAGCGGAAGTACACAGGCCGCCTATTTAGTGTAAAGAGTAGAGAATGATTTTATCTGAAGAGGACCGACCAATGTGTCTTTGGGTTGGGGCGGAACCCGGTCGAGTGGAGTCGGGTGGGTGCTGTCCTGACAAAGAGACATCCCCAACGTGCCTCTCCACGGCACGATACAGGGTGGTGAGGGATGTTTTGGGGAGGGCATAAAGAGCGCAAGTTCGACGGCACGCTGACGCCATTTCTTATTATTTCAGTGTTATGAAAATGTGTTTGGTTTAAAAAAACAGGACATGTAGTCATGTAGGCGTCCGACAGACTTTTTCGAGACAACGGGTACGATCGTGAAAAAACGGGACAAACCTGTTTTTACGGGACGTTTGGTCACCGTAGGCTCAACATTTAACAATTTAAAAACACTAGACATCAAAAAATATTTCTGTAGCGTAGATATCCAGTCGTCGATGAACTCCTTTAGTTACAGTAATGATTTAATTTGTGATAATTATAGATTAAATAACTTAAGAATCTTAATAAGGTATCTTTAAGGGGTAGGGTTGCAAGGTCTACTTCCAAAAAGTACCGCGCACCTGCGGGGGGGGGGGGGGGGGGGGGGGGGGTCAGGGCTAGATCACGTGAAACATGACGTAGGACAGGAAAATACCAAATTTTCCTAGATATTACCGGCGATCGAAAGGCTCGGTTGCCGTCCTCATTTTCTTTATGACTATGAGTTATATTTATCTTGAACCGGAAATCACCATCTTGCCAACCATACCAAATACATTTAGATTGGCTGATTCCAAATACTCATAACAAATGGGTAAAAACACTTTAAAATTTGGAAATTTTGACATTTTTCTGATTGATAGGTCAGAAAACTTGTAATTTAATATATTTTATAATTTTTTTTTAAAAACAAATACAAAAATTTAATAAAGAAATGGTTCATAAAAAAAAAATAATCAATAATAAAAAAAATATTCAAAATTTGCCATTTTCGCAAATTTCTCACCCGCACCTCCCCTTAAGAGGTTAGGAATTTTTATAACATTTAGTTTGGGGCTGGAGGCCCAGAATGTTTTTTTTTCCTACATTAGATACATAAATAAAATTACTAAAAAATACTCCTGCATGAATCTTGACTATACTTAGAACGCAGGCACTTTATTATCCATATTCAATAACCAAAAGGAAACTAAACTAAACATTTCCATCCCTCTGGGGTCGGAGGCCCCATTTCATAAGCCATATAAATATCACTATGCTTAATACTCCTACATGGATAGATGGATCTTTACCAAACTTAGTAGAAATACACTTGATTATCCATATTCAAATGCCGAAGGGGACTGAATTAAAGATATCCATCCCTCTGCGGCCGGCGGCCTCATTTTATTTTTCCTAATTTTAGCTATATAAATATTAATTGGCTTAGAGAACACTGAAGGTTCTATGTGAATTGATGGATACATTCCTAGATTGGTAGCAATGCACATCCGTGGATTTAAAACTAAGAATATCTAATCTAGAATTTTTCAGAAAGTTGCGTTACTATAAAAAGCTATATCTGTGGCATTTTTAAATGGATTTTAATTGCACCCATTTTAAATTTTAACTCCATACTTCATCTGAACGATTTCTATGGGGTTCCCAATCTCAGGCAAAACGATTCGGTAAAATTATGGAAAGGGCCCCACTGGGCCCACTATTTCAGCGTAAATGTATTTGAGATAAAGCAGTGCATTTAGTTGTATAATGTTTCGAGTTACCGAAATAATTATTTAGAAAATTATTGTTTACTCGTTTTGAGGACGTTATTAAATTTAAACTAGAATTTTCCTGAAAATTCTATAATTTTCTATAAATTTCTATATAGTTCCACTGGGATATATCAAGGGAGATAAAACGTATAGTGTAGTAGAGTTAACGAGATCAAGCAGTAAATTGAACGCAACGGTAACTCGATCTAATCGGGCAACGGGATCAAACCGGGATCGGGATCCTATCGGTAAATGGGATCCTATCAGAGAAAAGGTATTCTAACGGGATCGACATAACGGGATCATTATTCGACTCAGATCGGAATCTTATCGGAAAACTCAAACCCACCGAGATCGTTATCCCACTAGTATTGAGATACCACCGGGATTGGAATGCCGAGGGGATTGGGGTCATACATGGATTTGGGATCCAAAGGGATCGGAATCCCGTCAGGAAACGGTGTACTAAAGGGAGTGTGATCACTGCAAATGCCGGGTATATCCGCTAGTATAAATATAAAAGTGAAAAATAGTGGATTTGTTTGTTTATGGCCTTGTTCCACAAATGCTTTTACATGGATTGTTGGATCTTGACAAAACTTTGCACGTATATCCATCATTAAGGGGAGACCTCCATAAAGGACGTCATGCCAATTTTGCCGATTCCCCCCTTCCTTTCCCCACCGTCACAAATCGTCAAAAAAATTAGTGGGGGGGGGGGGGGGGCAAAGGACACCCCAAAACCCCTCCCCCTTCCCATAAAAAATCAGGGGGGGGGGGGGGGGCATTTGCCCACCTAATGTGCAGTTTTTTCTTTAATTGCTATTATTGTAGCGCCTCGGAGTAATAATCAACTTAACAAGCCGATCAAGTTTTGGTTTTGCCCCCCCCCCCCTTTCTGAAAAAAAACTAAAACCTGATGGGCATAGTCTGTAGCAGCTTATTTACCATTTTCATCTTGCGGCACTGATATACCAGACAAGTCAACCTCATCCTCATTTAACCATTCAGCACTTAAAATAGAAGCATTGTCGGTGTGAGCAATAATTACCACACGCTCTCTCTCTCTCTATCTCCTTGCAGCTCCTCGCATTGGTCGAGTCCTTTTTTGTTGAGGAGCAGGTGATAATTTCTTATAGTCAAGAGGGCATTGTCGGTACTGTTGAACATGCTTTATCAAAATGACTTGTGATGCAAAATAGATGTTACAGATTTTGCAAACACGTTCAAGGAGCGTTGTTATTTTTGTTACTCAATTTACTTTTCCTTAATTCTCAAAACATCGCATTCCTTCTCTGTCAAAACCATTTATCTTGACTGCATGACACTAGAACCTTGTCGTTCCATACCTGCAACAGAATCTACAGGTGAAGAGAGGCAAACTTTTGACTTCTCTTGCACTAACAAAGTGTGCTAACATTCTGAACACCCATCTGCAGTGCACAGACACACATTAAATAAATCTTAAATTGTTAATCCCTAAACATTTTATGGCTATTTAAACTCATTTACACTTAGGCCTATTCATTTATCAAAATAATATAATAACCAGTCAATTTTTAAGATTAAGATTTTAATAGAGTAAACATGATTGTTGACGTCAGCTAATCTACCCCCTCCCTCCCACCTCCTTGTCGACATCTGACAAAAATTTCCAAATCTCTCCACTTATTTTGTTGACATCATTAATGGACGCCCCCTAAATGACAAGAAGCCATACTTATCTAAATTCTGAACAAATAAAGCTATCCTTTGACAACAATGTGCGATTCTAAGTATATGTAACAGTTCTTTAAAAAAACTTGACCTCTGACCTTCAATTAATTTGTTTTCGTTCTTTGTTATACTGTAGAATCAGTTTAACAAGAAGAATTAGATCGTGTAAGTCGGAGCGTGGTGACACCACAAGTTTACCGGAACGGATGACACCAACCCTGGCAACGCCACTGATTGTCTTTGCTGCCATTGGACCGGGTTACACCAGCCCTAGCTACGCACTAATTTTATTTGCTGCCATTGAACCACAAATTATGTATTTCACGTGAATTTTTTGGCGCATTACCTGTTTTGGTATTTTTTTTCCCTTACTTATAAAAGGTTAATTACAAAAAAAAAATGTAATAACTTAATTATTGAATTATTTCTATTGTTATTACAGTATAATGTATACGGTTGGAGGGGATGTTTGAAACGGAGTTTGTCGCAGTGCTGCAAAACAGGTTAAGAATCCCTGCACAATAGCATAATTTATTAAGATACCCTCCAACCCCCGGTCAGTCTTTTTTGTTTCGTTCCACCACAATTCACGTGGTAGTCTTAATTCTATGAGTCCAGTGTCCACATTTAGCCATTAAATTCTCACGACTGTCATTACAACTACATCCCGGTTCTAATCCTCCTTGGCATCCAGTAACTTGATCAGAGGCCATTTTTCCGACCTCGCATACCTGCACTGATTCTCTCAGTGATAGTAGTTTAAAGGTAAAATAATTAAAATTGTTGTAAAAAAGGAATAATTTTTAAAATGTCTGTTATTTAGGACTATTAAGTGCAATTTTTTACTACATTATTATAAATCATTACATTATGCAGTGTATTTAAGTGTGTTGCCTTATAGCTTATTACATTATGCCGTATATTTAAAAGCGTACCTTTATAGCTCATTACATTATGCAGTCTATTTGAGAGGTAGCCTTACAACTTATTACATTATGCAGTCTATTTGAGAGGTTAGCCTTATAGCTTATTACATTATGCAGTCTATTTGAGAGTGTATCATAGTCTGCAAAACCCTACCCCGCATAAAAATATTGTAAAGAAAAATTTGAATGATAATTATTAAATAATGTAGATTTTGTCATTTTAATTCTCTTATTAACTTTCTAGAAACAATATAACTATTAATAATCCAAGTAATGCACAAGCAAAATTAACCTCAAATCTTTTACTGCTGATAATCAAAATGCAAAAAAAAAAGTTTTCTTTTTTAAAGCAAACAACAACTAGAAATGGCAGTAAATAAAATTGTCAAGGTCTTTGGCACCTTAATGGGGTTGCTTTCATCTCTGAATAAGAACCACTGTTCTTGGGAAATGTTTCTGCCACAGAAGCAATTATTCGATATCCATTGGAGGTGAAATTTTGATGGGTTTGTAAAGGACAGTATTTGAAAAAGGGAGTTTTATATGGAGGGTTGAGAGTTTTGTGACGTCATATTTGAGGGGGTTGGGTGGGGGGTGTAACTTTTTTTAACAATTGCGGGAGTGGGTAAAAAATTGGCCAAATTTGAGTGACTTCATCTATGGGTGGCCCTATAGCCCTCATAGACTAGATCAGAGATACGAACTTATCTTGCATAGACCATATCTAAGAATTAACCATAGCCTTCACAAACTAGATCAGAGAATCGACTATAGCCTGCAACTGCATTGATCTGAAAAACGACTATAGCCTAAATAGACTAGATCAGGGATCGTCCATTAATTATAAAACGACTATAGCCTAAATAGACTAGATCAGGGATCGTCCATTAATTATGTCAACAAAATAAGGAGGAAGGGGATTTGGAAATGTTTGACAGTTATTGACATAATGGAGGATGGTTTAGATTAGTTGACGTCAACAATCATGTTTTCTCTATACAATTTGTAATCTTAAACATTGACTGCTTTTTACATTATTTTAACAAATTTAATGAGTGTAAATTAAATTAGTTACATATTTTTTAGTGATATCAAATTGTTACTTGTTGATTAACAGTCTAACAATTTTGTCGTATTAAAACAGATCAGCAAAATGTAAGTAAAATGTATTTATATATTTATTTAAATTATAATTCATTTTTTATAAGGGGGGGGGGAGCTTATAGACATGTTGACAATTACTTAGGGGGGTCATTGAAAGCTTGACAGGTGTTGACAGGTGTTGATAAAGTGGGGGTGGTCAAAATTGGTTAATATTGTTCAGGCAATTAATGGACGGCCCCTCAGCGTAACGAAAATGGCCTGCATAGACTAGATGAGTGAAACGACTATGGTCTACATAAACTCTATCAGAGAAACGGTTATAGCCTGCAGAGACTAAATTAGAGAGATAATCACGGCTTGCAGAGACATGATTAGAGAAACGACTATAGCCTGCATAGATTGAATCAAAGAAACGATTATAGCTTGCAGAGACTGGGTCTGAGAAATGATTATAGCCTGAATAGACTAGGTCAGAGAACCGACTATAGTCTGTAGAGACTCGATAGAGGAAAAACTATCGCTTGCAGAGACAAGATTTTTTGTAAAATTCATTGGGAAAAAACTACAAAAAGACAATGCTATATGGCACAGCTCAGCAGATGGCACTAGTTAGCAAAGTAGTAGCCGAGGTTTTAAGAGTGTATGCTCAAATGTTCATTAAAATATATGTGTTATTTAATAGTGTGTGATCTATAGCTATTCGGTTGTATTATTATAGGGAAGATATTTTAACTACGAATTCTAACATGATATTTTATTTGTGTAATAAATCTACAATATTAATGTGCTTGTTTTGTGTGTGCGCACTTATATGTGTTATCTGTGTGTGCGATTTTATGTATGTGTTTGTCCGTTTCTGTGTGTGTGTTATGTGTGTGTGAATGAGAAATAAAGAGAGAGACAGAGAGAAAGAGAGAGAGAAAAATATAGACCGAAAGACAGGGAGAAAGAAATTAGAAAGAGAGAGAAAGAGACAACGAGGAAGAGAAAGAAAGATAAATAAAGAGTCATAGAGAACGAGAGATATATTGAAAGAGAGAGATGAGGTGAGAAATAATAAGAGTAATAGGGAGATAATGTGAAGGCGAGAGAGAGAAAAAGAGCAAAAAGTGAGTGATCGATTAAGATAGAAAGAGAGAGAGAGAGAGAAAGGCACAGAAAAGAGCAAGAAGAGAGATATAAAGAGAGCAAGAGAGAGAGAAGAGTGAAAAAATATATACAATAATAATAATAATAAAGTTCATTTCAAATTACGCTTCATCCCAAAAGGCTCGAAGCGCGGTACAAAGTCAACAAATCTATAATTTACCACATTGAAAAAAACGCAACACTACAAAAACTAATTACAAGCATACAATGGCAAAGTCTTTCAACCCTAAAATAAACAGACATTATGCATTAACTGGAAAATAAGGCAGACAATCATCCCAGAAGGTGTTTGCGAAATAGATGTGTCTTTAAATCGGTTTTAAAAAACTCCAGTGTCTGATTGTTTCTGAGATCGACTGGAAGGGCGCTCCAAATTGTTGGAACAACAAATGCGAAAGTGCGCTTTCCGTAATGAGCAAGAAAGATCAGGAATGAGAAAGAGAAAGAGAAGTGAGAGGGATAAAGAATAACAGAGAGACAGAGAGCGAAAAAAGAGATTAAAAAAATAGAAAAGGAAAGAAAGAGATATGGGTTTTTTTTAGGAACCGTTTCCATAATTTGATCAGGGGACATAAAAGTAGCATGTAAAACTTGATTGTATCAATAAGTCTGATAGAAATGTAACATGTACAACTTGATTGTGTCAGTTATTTTTTATTACATCGTACATACCGTATTCAATTTCAAAATATAAATAACTAAATATTTTAACCAATACTAAATTTAACAACTAGACAAACAGTAGAGTAAAAAAACTTCTTGATTTTTTCAGAGAGCGTGGGGCATGGAATTATCCAGCACAACCGAAAAAAATAGAATGAACACTTGTCAAATTATGGGAAGTCACCGTTTGGAACTTTTGGATAAAATACAATTTGCTGAGTTATCTTTCTTTGTTCAGAATCCTTGTCCGACACGTTACAAAATTACATTACAAAATATTTTTATTTTTAACATTTGGAATGAATTATGTTACAAAATTATAAATTTGAACTATTTATTAAATTGTATCTATTTTTTTTTTTTATGTCCCACTACTGATAATTATATTCACTAATAGTTTTAGAATGACGGGACAACCGTTCTGAGCCACTTATTACAAAGATCAATCACAAAATAACTGGACATGTCTGAGTCTTATTATTAAAATGCCCTCTCTCGTTTCAATGAACTGTTTATTTATGATTAACTTCGGTTTAGGATTGATATCTAATTTTAATTGTCTCTCTCATTTTAACTAGTAACTAACTGTTCTATGTGTTGCCTAGGTTTTTAGAAGATGTGGAAAGAAACTTTTTGTTTTTGTTTTTTAAGATGTTAAATATGAAACGATAAGTATATATTAGATACATTTTTCATACGCTAATTAAAGAATATATTTCATATATGGAAACTGTAAAATTTCTCATCTCAAATACAAAATGTGACACGATAATAACATTTCAATGTTGTTTCTTATGTCAAGTGCATCCATTTTACTATGTACAGCAATTATAACAATTTTTACAATGTGCTACCATTATATCAAAAGTATCATTATATCAAGTGGTACCTTTATATCAAGTGCATCAATCATGCACTGTGCTAACATTACATAATGTTATTTCATTATATTATACTATTACACTGTGTGTTATATTATATTAATTGCATACATTATATAATGTGATACCATTGTATCAAGTGCATTCATTATTCAATGTGCTACCATTATATCAAGTGCATCCATAATACAATGTGTTATCTTTACATCAAGTGCAAATATTTTACCATGTTTTACCAATATATCATGCGCTATCAGTAAATCATGCACTACGATTATATCATATTATTTGCTACAATTATATTATTTGCTACTATAACATCATGTACTATCATTACGCCATGTGACACCATTATATCACTAATTGTTACTGCTGTATACAATGGAAAGATAGTTCCTGTCAATATGATATGTCCCGATTATTTTCAAGGCATACAGAGTCCATCAGGACCATAGATAAAGATCAGGTTACAGAGCCCACCAGGACCAAACGTAGACATAGATCATGTTACAGAATCCATCAGAACCGTTGATATAGGTCGGGTTACAGAGTCAATCGGACAGGAGATATAGAGAGGGATACAGACTCAATAGGACAGGAGATAAAGAAAGGGATACAGAGTCCCCCAGGGCCGTAGTTATAGAGTGGGGTACAAAGGAGACCAACAGGACCGTAGCTATAGATCGCGCTACAGAGTCCATCTAGAACATATATCGACAAACATAACAGATTGTATAAATATATCTGCTCGCCCCGATATCTGCTCGCCCCCCCCCCCCCAACCCGGTGTCGTTTTAAAACTATTTTGCAGTAGAAGCAATGTTGTTAGCTTTACGTGTAAAATGTTGGTGTTACTATTTTATCACTGGGAATTTTAAAAGCCATGAAAAACGATAAGGCATCAATTAATTGACTGTTTTATTTTAGATCTAGTCAACATGATATTAATTAATTGACTGTTATTTCAGGCCTAATGAACAAAATGTCAATAAATTAAATCAAATTAGGTACCTATCACCCCGTTTCACATGTTAATTAGAAAATTTGGGGCTTAAATTATAGAGACTTTATCAATACATAAGGATTAAATCGTCTGCTATATTTGAATGCTACAATCTTGAACAACTACATTGATGTCATTGATATTTCCTTATTTCCCTGTCTTTGTGTACAAAGGAGGATTAACGCAACGTTAATTTATTTCAAATGTTAATATTAGTTGAGCCAACCACTGTTTGGAGACATACCGACCAACACGGAGGTTGTAGTGATAACAGGTTATAGTTCATGACTAGATATCAACCACCAGCCACTGATGGGAGACAGACCGACCAAGCCGGAGGTTGTAGTGATAACAGGTTGTAGTTCATGACTAGATGTCAACCACCAGCCACTGATGGGAGACAGACCGACCAACCCGGAGGTTGTAGTGATAACAGGTTGTAGTTCATGACTAGATGTCAACCACCAGCCACTGATGGGAGACAGACCGACCAACCCGGAGGTTGTAGTGATATCAGATTGTAGTAGTCGACCCCAAGCTACTTATGTATTGATGTAATCATTTGATGTAAGCATCGATCGCCTTCCAAATGTCAGCTGTCTAGATGGTAAATTCTACTATCCATGTGTTCTAAAGTAACCTTTAAATATAATTATTTTAAGTAACGATAGACATTACGGTTTCATATGTCCGTGTATGTCAATGTTAATTTTAACATAAACAACAAACATACAAGAAATAACAAATTCAAAAATAAAATATTTCTCAGTTTATTACATCTTATAAAGTTGACAAAACGTGTTAAAATGGTATACAATAGAAGAAATGGTTTTAAATAGAACATATTTTATACATTTAATTGATTCAACAGTTTAGAGATGACATTTTAAAATAAAGTTTCTAACAAATTGTGATATGTTATAAATACTTGAGATGTGATAGTTAAAGGTAGGGGCGCCGATACTGCAGGTGGGGGCGTTCATGGGGCGTGGTGTTGGGGTGGATGGTGTTGTCTACTACAACACTAAACAGTTGATACAACTTTGTATAATTGTATAGAATTATTTCAAACATTAAAACATTGTTTGTTGACATTAGCGATATTAGCTCCACTCCCGACCAACGCCACTAAAATTGTTTCCCTTAGAGTTGACCCCACTGTGGACATGGAGGGCATAACACCAGCCATCATGATACCCCAGTGGGTGGACATAAGCCCCACTACTGCCTGGACATGTACATGTTGTGTACGTGAACTTGGTACTATACTCATCATCCTCATTATCATCCAGCACGTACCTGTCTATCCATTGTCCTACAGAGACCTGTTTAGGACATCCATGTGGATGTGATACTATGAATGTCAACTTGACCTCATCTCTAGAACTCTTGTATTTGTCGTTTACTTTATCCCATAGATCATACCAGTGTCTCCACATCTTGTCCAGTTTATCCAGTAAATCTATGTCACATGTCACACATTCCAACTCACACCTGTCTTCCTCAATGTCTGCCCTACGCACCGTCCAGCCATCAAGAGTGACCCGTGGACTATCTTGTGTATCAAAGAACAATCTACACGTGGTGTGTCTCGCCTCAAGGTCATCAAACACCACGTGTGTGGCCGTGTACATGCTTACCTCCCCCCACACTTTGCTGGGTGTGTCTGAGTGTTTACACTTGTGACATCGACAAGTTCCCTTGTTGTATTCCTCGATGACTTCCTCTGTCAACTTGTTTACACCCCGCACCATCCCAGTCCCTACCCTCATGACGACACTCTCTCTCATGTTATAAAAGGCGTATGGGACTGTGGTGTTTGGACAAAATTCTGGTCTTTCTGTACTGGTCATTTTAACATGTACCCTGACAGTCAGGTCAGCTACAGCTTTGATGAGCTCAACTAGCTCGTTGTCATGGTGACCTTCAGGCAGGTGACTGATGTTAAAATCGTTGACAGGTACAAACTTTGTGTGACCTGGATTCTTCTTACAGCCAACAACATGTTTGTGTAGATCTGCTTCTCCACCTTCTGACACCTGGGTTTCATGTGTACCTGACAAGGTGATAAAAGAAAGTACATTTTAATGAGATTATAATCAAGTTATTCTAAGCCATTTACCATTTTAATTCAATTTTTACACATGTCCTTAAATGTAATTTGTCAAGAATAAAATCTCAAGAGTTCAATTTACATGGCAGTTTTGAGGTATAGAATGTTGTATTACATATATCAGTAGGAATGATTTGAAGTGTTGTATAAAAGCAGATCAATGAGATTTATAACAACAAATAATTACCATAGAAAAGATCTGCTTCATCTTTCTTGTTACAACTGTCATTATATTCGTCATCAGATCCATCATCTTCTTGACTGTCATATGTGCCATTATCGTCTTGTCTGTCATCTATGCCATCATATTCTCGACTGCCATATGTGCTATCACCTGTATAGAGTGATATTAGTTCATACATATTAAACAGCAAAATAAAGAGAAATAAGATTTTTTAATCTTAATATTTCTTTAATACCACTTCCATCAACCCATAGTTCCTCATTTCCACCAACCCTGTTATTTCCTTCATTCTGTCTCTCACTTTATTACCCCCTTTCTATCTCAGACACTAACACACTTTTTTTGGCTTTATAAAATTAAAAACTCAAAGGACTTCATATAACAAAAAATGCCCAATCTCAATCTAAAAAAAAAACATTTATTATTAATAATTTACCATTAGGTTTTTTCAATGTCTCTGGTTCAGGAAGGGGCAATCTTTGGTCAGTCTGCAAGTTAGAGTATTAATTATAAAATTGATAGAATCTACACATTTATTTTTATACCCTTAAATTAAATTTTAAGTTGCCATAAGTTCCCGTTCCAAAGAGACTATGCAATTAAGAATACTCATAAAATAAGTCACGATCAATTAAAGTTAGTTACCGGCATATTGTCCTATTTTTTTTTTAAGGGTATTTAATGTAATAATATTTAATTATATAATAATAAATAAACGCACGCAAACATTGGTCGATTTTTAATTGAAAATATTTGAGGTGAGATATCTTCTAATGTCCGTACTTTAAAACGAATGCCGTCTGCAACTCCAAAAGCCAAAAGTATGAGAAATGTATCGAGTAATTTGAATTATTGTAATTATAAATACAAATAGCAAAAGCACTGTCTTATTAAGAAATTCGCACATATTTTAAAACACTTTTTCATGCAGATATATATAATATTTAATTTTTTTAAATAAAGTTATTTAGTTGAAGTTATTTTTATTAGAAGAATGGTTTTTAATTAAAATAAAATTATATTTAAAAAGGTATCTCATTTATTTAGTAATCGTACATGGACACTGAAATTCTACTTTTTAAAAATTAGAAACTGTAAATAAAGAAACAAAACGATCATCAAATGCGCCACTTATTAATAAAAATAATTTTATTTGTTAGTATAGTATGAAGTTAAAATCTATAATTAATTTTTATTTCATTTCAAAAAAATTTAAGACCTTCCTCTTAAGCCGATCTGTTTTAATTTGAACTTCTGCAAAAAAAATAATAAAAACCTTTTTCTGCTTCTCACTTTTAAATAAACCTAGTAACTAAGGAGACCGTAAGTTTTTCATCTTCAGGAAATCTGAACTAAAATATAATAATATATTAATAAGACACGAACAAATTGTGTCAATAGAACAATATGAGTTAGCTTTAATAATAATTGTACATTATACAGAATTAAACGTTTCGGCACATGCCTTCATCAGTACAAACAAACACAACACATTTAAATAAGTAATAAATACAAAGCTTTCTACATCTCTTTACTTTGTTTTTGTCAGGTTTAAGCGCCCTCTCCTATATTTTTTCTGTTTTAGGTAGGATATATATATTGACATTATGTAAATTTAATTTATACAATAAATTTACACAACAGTTTGTTTGTACTGATGAAGGCATGTGCCGAAACGTTTAATTCTGTATAATGTACAATTATTATTAAAGCTAACTCATATTGTTCTATTGACACAATTTGTTCGTGTCTTATTAATATATTTTAAAGCTTTATTGCAGTCCAACACCTTTTACTAAAATATAAAAGTGATTTTAGAATTGCAGGGTCGTAGCTGTGACTGCAACATATTAATACTAATAATATTAGAAATAAGGGGAGGTCGGTCGAGAATCCCGCATATTAACTGGTCTTCCGAGTGTTGTAGTAGTCAAGACCAGTTACTTTCTCCAGCGTGAAGTCCATGCGTTGTCCTCATTTAAAAAACACGCTTCATCCCTAATTAAGGCTCGAAGCACGGTATAAAGATAACCATATATTATGACACTTTATTTTTTTCCGCAAATAATTCAATAAAATACAAAACGCAAGAATAAAAAATCTACATACAAGCAGCAATGGACAATACAAGCCAATATGTTACCCAAGTGTCTTGCCTCAACTTAAAAATTTCTCCTGTCTGTGACTCTCGAATTACTTACTTTTGTTTATGTTAAATTATCATTTTGCAAGAAAATGTATAAATAAATATATAAAAATGATTATGAGACCTGTATGAAACTAGGAAAACAAAATTTATATTTGATATGCCATGAAAATAAAGACTTGATTTAAATGAAAATAATTAAGAGATTCAAATATATAAAATTATTACAATTATTGTATTCCTTTTATTTAAATAAAATCTGACAAATTGATTTATTAATAGAATACATTGCTATTATAGTATAGGTCATGTGGTTAAAGTTACTGGTTATTCATGTTGATAAATAGATGTCAAAAGTTTAAAGTCACTAGTTACACATGTATATAAGTACGAAGTGGTTATGCGCAGCCGACTGCGTATAACTCTGAGAGTTATACGCAGTCGGCAAGTCACGTGAGGTCTATATTTTTCCTGTGTTACAGCATCAATCAATAAGGGTGCCTCGTAATCGGGGTGACTGGGTGGTCGAATGGTACAAACTGACCAAACCTCAAGTTGATGGTCTTGAGCTCAATTCCAGCCATCGGCAAGCCATGAATACAGAATGAACCAAAAACAGCTATGATAATAATAATTGTTTTACTTTTATTTTGGCTAAAAAAATTTAAAACATGATAAGAATTAACTTGACCAATGTAATGTTAATAATGTTATTCTTATAATTATCAAATATATGTTTGTGTTGTTAACATATATTTTGTGTTGTTAACTAATTTTGTGGCAGATAAAATCATGTTTCTCTGGTACAGTAATAAATATAATGATGGGTTGAGAGGAGCAGTAAAAAAAATCGCTGTAGGGGCAGGGGTTCTGTAGAGGGGTCAGTGTAAGTAGGGCAGGGGGTTCTGTAGAGGGGGCACTGTAAGTAATACTTTCACACAGTTATAGTTTTGCATGGAAGCTGAAAACTGTTACATTTACGTCATCAAAAAAAAAATCATAAATGATATAATTTTTTTTTAAATAAATAGAGTGTATTTCCTGAATTAGTGAGTAAAACCAACCACATAGTCATAGCAACATATAAAAACCTAATCAATCAAAATGCATAACTAGACTTAGACCACGTTAGGCTTAGACTCTAAGAAATGTAGACTTTGACTTATACTTATAATTATAATATATAAGATACAAGCAATAATACTAATAATAGCACTAACACTAATACTATTTCAGTATTGCTATCATCAATTTCAATATTAAGTAAAATTAATTCAATTAAAATTTTCCGTTAAACACATTAAAAGTTCTAGTTCTAAACAACCCATCATGCAGCTCATTACGCATCATAATTTTTTTTAAATTGCCAAACAAGCGATTGATAAACCTTATTTGGCTAAATTCCCAGCCAACTGCGTATAACCCTGAGAGTTATGTGCAGTCGACTGTGAATAACGCTTCCCATTTATATAATATACTTGTTACCTTTGTTCTTTTATTTGGAGGGTCAAATACTTCTGAATCATTTTCTGATTTGCACAAACGCTTTAATTGTTTCTGATTGCAAGAAGTATCTTTACTTTCACAAACATCAAAGCCCAAACTGTAATATACTGTCTCTTTGTTGTCTTCAGATTCGCTTGAACATTCTTGCAGAGCATATGTTCTATTTAATCTTGAATTATGCATTGTCAATGGCTGATAGAACTTTCTGTTTTTTTGCTCACTTCTTCAATAATGGATATTTACTTTTCATGAAACCTGTTGAAATAAATTTATAATTTCATGTTTTATTTTAAACAATATTATACAAATTGTATTGGCTTATTTATTTTATCAAATATACACAATTTTGATACCATAAATATATATATATATATATAATGAGCTTAAATTTAATTTCAAAGATAATTAACTTTTAAACACAAAACTTCTGCATGATGTAAGCTAATATAGGCCTACTGTATATAATCAAATTTAATTATGCATCATATTTATTAAATTAACTGACATCAATGTTTTATTAAACTATGTCTTGTCTTAATCATATCAAGTGTACACACAATTAAATATAACATCTATTTTTTATAAATAGAAGACATACATTTTAAAGATGTTTTTATAATTTATGTTACTTCGATGAAAGTGAAGTTCTTAAACAAGTATTTTTTATTATTGAACATTTATATTTTCAATAAGTACATTTGAATTAAAAAAGAAAAGTACATTTTGTTACAAAATAAATGTCAAAATATACAATTTGAAACAACTAGAAGTTGATCATTAAAGTATAGCCTACAATTTAAAACATCTAAAAATTGATATTCCAATTATACAATTTTAAACATCTAGAAGTTGATAATTGAATTCTGAAATTTACAACATCTAATCATTAATCATCAAATTATACCATTTGAAAAATCTAGAAGTTGATAATAGAATTATGTGCTAATACAAATACTTTTCTGTTATACATGTAAGACCTTAGACAGAGGATGTAGTTAATTATGTTTATGTTTTTTTTTTAATATTAAATAAATTAGGATTATTTCCCTATTAAAATAAGATAATTTGCTTTAAAACATCATTGTAAGATAAATGCTAATATAAATTCTAGTAAAATTGTTGAATTGGCTTTGTCCTTTTGTTTTATTTGTAGTTTTTTAATGATAAATCTATTTTAATCCCGGCCGTGTTGATTAAATCTTTGAAGGAGCTTAATAAATCTTAAAAAACTAATTTAATTATAATATTTATAATAACCATTTGAACATAAATTTCATTGTGACTATTTAATAGGAAATTAAAATATTTTTGCTTTTGTATTATTTTTCTGAAGAATATTTAATTCTAATTCTACTATTTAGAACTTATGATGTTAGCTGTTTCACATGTTATTTTTTTTTTTTTTTAGTTTATATTTGTTACAAAATTATTAAGTTATATCACCATTTTTTATTGCCTTTAGTAAACCATTCTTCTTATTTATGTATTTAGTGAGAAACTTTCAATAAGTTTATTTTAAAATTTATTGAAGTTCATTATATTTTTTTTTTTTTTTTTTTTTATATTTTTTATTTTTTTTTTTTTTTTTTAGAATTTTTGATTTTAGTTGTTTTCTTTTTTTTTTTTTTTTTTTTTTTTAGTTTATATTTGTTACAAAATTATTAAGTTATATCACCATTTTTTATTGCCTTTAGTAAACCATTCTTCTTATTTATGTATTTAGTGAGAAACTTTCAATAAGTTTATTGTAAAATTTATTGAAGTTCATTATGATTATATTGATATTGTAATCACAAATTCTTTACATCATATTTTTACGTCTCTTTTCACTTTATTAAAATTTGCCTTCTTTATTTTATATAGTTATATATTATATAAATATTTTTCAATATACTTTTTTATCCTATCATAATTTTTTTTAAATGGTGCAAGAGACTTTTTGTATATATATATTCTAATTACATCAATTATCCTAAAACTATTTGAATTACATTTTCTATTAATTAAAAGTTCTAAACAGAGGTTCCTTATTTAAATTTTCCATTAAAATGCATAAAAATATAATTATTTATTGCATTAAACATTTTTATTATATAAATATTTATTATATTTTTTTATATACTATTGTGATTATAATTGGTTATAATTGTTACTTTATACTATTGTAATTATAATTGGTTATAATTGTTACTTCATCCAACATTCTTCTCTTCAAGTGTAATGTCATTATATGAACAGATATATTATAAGTGAGCCTGACATGAAGTAAATTGAAAATGGATTAATTCAACATTGCTAAAGTGGTTTTAATCAACTTTTTTAAACTATAAACTTGTATATTTTTATCTAATGAAGCAAAAATATATATTTTAATGTTTAAAATTTTAGATAATAATATATGAATATTTATTGACATTAAATTTTTTAAAGGTTTTATTAATGATAACTTTTTTCCATTAAAAACAAAAATCTTGTTTCAATTTTTGTCATAGTCAACATATATAATATGTTCAGGTTTCCTTTATTCTTCATAGCATGTTTATTTTACAAAATGTTTATATGGTCTTTAATGTCAAATGTAATAAATGATACTTAAAAAATAATTGTAAAAATTATTATTAACCAATTGATTTATAATTAATTTTTCACAAATAAATGAATTCATAAGATGGTCTTTCGTTAAGGAGAAAATGAATAAAGGTTTCCTTTATTCTTCACAGCATGTTTATTTTACAAAATGTTTATATGGTCTTTAATGTCAAATGTAATAAATGATACTTAAAAAATAATTGTAAAAATTATTATTTACCTATTGATTTATAATTAATTTTTCACAAATAAATGAATTCATAAGATGTTCTTTCTTTAAAGAGAAAATGAAATGTTTAAATGTTACTGTTACCGGTAATTTGTATGTTTTAAAAATATATATCATATATAGCATTTATCACACTGTTTTGATATTATTTCCTATAAATTATGTAGTGTATTGAATATTTAACAAATTTCTAAAGTTTTTATTTATCTTTATAAGATATCTTGATATTTGGTGTTCAATCATCCCTCAGTAAAACTCACCAGAATTGTATGTGGTGTTATAATATTGGTGATGACTTTAGACAGGAACTATATTTTTGGTCGGCTTAATTGAAAGCGTGTTTAATTAAATGGATGAAAGAGGATTTTTTAGTGTGGAAATATGTAGAGTTTTTATTGATATGATATAATTCTTCTTCTTAAGTTCATCAATGAATTTATAGTGTTCAATTACTGTTAGACACATTAAATATATATTTATGAAGATATCTATGTTAAAGATATTCCCATAATAAAAAGGATGTGGGAAGAACTCTGACTTTGTTTTATTTTACAATTGAAGCTTATGACGTCATAGTCACTTAACATGTACTAATCTTAATATGAACAAGACTGACCACACAGGAAATACAACAGGTTAAACAATAAACACAACAGCTTACACAATAAATAGAACAAGTTTCACAATAAATACAATTTGTTACACAATAAATACAAGTTACATGACAAATAATACAGTTTACAGTCCAGAAAATACAACAGGTTAAACAATAAATACAACAGGTTTCACAATAAATACATTTGTTACACAATAAATACAAGAGGTTAAACAATAAATACAACAGGTTAAACACTAAAGACAATTTGTTACACAATAAATACAGCATGTTAAACAATAAATACACTTTGTTACACAATAAATACAAATAAATACAACAGGTTACACAATAAATACAAGTTACACGACAAATAACGCAGTCCACAGTTCAACAAATAAAATTTGCCAAAATCTATTAAAACGTTTAAAATACTGAAATATAAAAGAAATCCTTGTGTTTATTTATTTATGACTTTGTTTTTGTTTTACAAATGACTTAAAATTTTAAAAAATCTATGATAGCTCTAATCTAAGAATACTTACTTCTGTGCTTTATTTGTGAAATAATAACGTACATGAGAATGTATTCAAAATGATTATGTAGACTATATTCAAAAGGATGTATATATTATACGTCACTACCTATAGTTGGTGTACTCGTGACCAACTTTAAAATTGAACCTACCTACATGAATAAAAACTACGTGGCCACTTTTCTTAATTAGAAATTGCTGAGCATTAAACAAAATTAATTAATTTTCATTCCCTACTTTATTCCAAGTAAAAAAGAGTTTGAAAGAGGAGTTTATTCGCGATAACTTAGTATATTTTCAAGTCTAAATTTTTAGGGGGCATTGTAATATTAAGCAATAAAAGGGAGCTTTCACATTCATCTAATGGTGGGGGGGAGGGTCGTCCAACCCCTTCCAGGGGTTGCCAACCGTCCGTAAATTTACGGACAGTCCGTAAAGATGTGTCGTAAAATTGCCTGTCCGTAAAATTCCGTTAAAAAATTAAGACGTCCGTAAAAAAAAAATCGACAAAACGTGGCATCTCAACGTTTAAAAAAAACAGTAAATCATTTTTGTGATATCTATTTTCTGGATTTAAATTTTCATTTTGAAATTGGTTTAGTGGCATCCCGCGCTCTATTAATAAACTGTAGGAGCTTTCTGGACAGCTAGGCTCGCGCGTTGAGACGCATCGCGGCAAGATGGACTTGTTTAGACAGATCGTTAGTCGTTATGTCACAATTACGCATAAATTATGACGACATAAATATAAAAATAGTATCTGTTTTTAAAAAATGGCGGAGAAGATGAATAAAGCGAAGACGATAGCCGCAGTGAAAACTGTGAAATAAACGAAAATGCGGATAAAATTATTGTTAAAAAAGCTAAAGTGAACAGAAAATGCTATTTTCAACCTACATGGATTGCAAACGAAAAATTTAAGGACTGGATATCAACAGACAATGATTCCAAATACAACGCTGTATGTACGTGCTGTAGAAAGATATTTAGCGTTGCATCTGGTGGTGTACGAGACGTTCGCAGCCACGGTAGAAGCGCACAACATATTCAGGCAATGTCAACAAGGAAATTTGCTGTTGGAATGTTGCAGTTCTTGACTAAGGATAAAAAACCAATTCCTGTAACTGCGCACAACAAACAGGTAACAGAATGTGAATTAAAAGTGGCAAGTTTTGTCGCAAGAAAAGACTTGCCACTAAGTTTAATGGACGACATCTGGGGAAATGTTGCAGATTGGTTTCCTGATTCAAAAATCGCTAAAGATTTCAGCTCTAAACGAACAAAGGGATCTATGATGATTAAAAATGTTATTGGTAAACTGAACAAAGAAGATTTGTCCACTAAGTTGAGATCATGTCATTTTACTCTGTTGGTTGACGAATCAACTGATATATCAACCACAGAAAAAATGGCCATGGTGGTGATTTACGTCGATGTTGAAATTGGTAAGGTTCAACATAGATTTTTATCGTTTAGTTGATTTAAAAGAAGCAAAAGCAGAGTTCATTTTTTCATGCAATTAAGGCATGTCTGGACGAAGATAAAATACCACTGGCCAATGTAATGGCACTTGAAACTGATGGAGCTAACGTAATGATTGGAGCCAAAAATTCCTTGCTTTCAAGTTTCAGAAGTGTACAACCAAATATATTTCATATACACTGCACATGCCATGGAGCTGCTCTAACATTTCCCAAATTTATTGAACAGCTATGCAAGGGACATTCACAGCAAATTTTTCACATAGTTGCAAAAAGATGGCAGCTGTACAAAGAGTTTCAAGAGTTCGTGGAAGCAGACACTCTACGAATATTGCAGCTATGTTCCACGAGATGGTTGAGCCTGTTGGAGTGTATTAATCGTATTGTTATAGACGGGAAGTAAGAGATTTTCCCGATGGTCGCGTGATGTAGATGCTCTCTGGTTTGTCCGCAACGCTTTGGTTTTTTTTATGTAGGACGTGTTTACGTCACATTTCCCCCGTGCTGCCAAAATCGCAGACGCCGCGTTCGTATTGGGCGTGGCTTTTATCTTGACGTGTTTACTACCGCTACCAACTAAAAAATAATTAATCCTTTCTCATAGTATTTTGTGGAAAGTTTGGGAGTGGACTAGACAGATAAACAATGTGTAAGGCGTTTCTGGAATGCGTCTTACGCTCCTGGATAAAATTCAAATAGCACAGAATAATGCGGCTTGCAACCTTATTTTCCAGTTAATCCATAATGGCTGTGTTGCTCCGGTTGAAATGGCTAGAAAGACTTTGACATTGTATGCTAGTAATTAGTTTTTGTAGTGTTGCGTTTGTTTTAAATGTGGTAAATTATAGATTTGTTTTTTGTTGACTTTGTACCACGCTTCGAGCCTTTGGGGATGAAGCGTGTTTTTGAAATGAACTTTATTATTTATTATTATTATTATATAAGGGGTTCAGAGAAAATTGAGGGACGGAGATAACTAGGGAAGATATTTTTACTTCACGAGAGAAGTGTATTATTATGAGTGTACTCATATCTGTTTATTCGCATTCATCATTGTACATTATTATTTTGCACATTGTACTAACTGTGTAGCGGTACAAGAGATCACATATTCTGTAAATTGATGATTGTAATTATATTTCTTTTGTTTTGTAATTATATTAATACTTAAATAAATCTTATTAATTGTAATTAGTACTGTTTTCAGTGTCGTATTTTTGCTATTGGATTTCTCTATGGTATCGTCCTTTGTTAGGCACTGTGTAGAACGAGCCATAAACTTAATATAAGATTTTAGTTTCTCACACTAGACGGCAGAGCATAACAGTCTTATTTAAGATTGCACTAACAAGTTTTTGATTCGAAGTTTCCAACGCATCCCTAAAGTGCGCCATTGTCAAAGTTCAATGCGGCCCCTTTGGACGCTCTGTAAGTAGAAGCAAATACGTCATTAAATGTCTGTGTTGGTAGAATGCAATTGTTAGCTGTTAAGCAATGAAATATTTCTTTTCATGACTTATATTAGGCAGTGTTTTAATCACGTGTTAGCTACGTCAATGTGACGTATAACCATACAATTCTAACATGTTGTACACACAACCGTGCACTGAATCCTTAAATATAATTACTTAGATCCCAATGTGTGGAAACATAACACGAAGCCGTATATCGTTCTGATTACACATACTGCAATATGCTTATAAACTACTGATAGTTGATAACATACAACCAGGGAATGTACGTCAAACATGTGTAATAGGCTAACATCCCCGCCGTGTGATACATTCTCACATAGGAAATGGTGCATGTGTTAGAATAATATTACATTAATTAGACAATCAGGGACTGGAACCATCTTTCAAAAGGAACAGTTGAGGCGACAACACTAGACACATTTGTGTCTATTGCCTCAAGCCTTCAAACCCCTAGTGCATGATTTCCTCATCACCACCAGTAACAGAAACATTGCAAATCCCATCTACATGCATAGGAGCCAAAATGATCAATAAATTGATCGTGGGCCCTTAAGATATAGAAGAAGAAGACATTCTGCAATTTGCTTTTGTCTTAAAAAGACGCACAACGATTTTTAGATGCAAGTATCAAACTAACAGTGGTCATACTTTATACCATTGGATTAACTGTCCAGCTTTGTGTTCATCTTACATAGACACCACACATGGAAGACATACAATAATAATTTCTAGACCTTTATGTTAGCCCTCACATCTCAAACTGGCTGTGCATGTAACACTAACACAGTGTACATGCTACAAATTAAACACGGTCACGTGATTTCCTTTTTTACAGTAATTAAACACTATTACAATAATATAATTTTTATTGACGTGTGTATAACTTATAACATGTACTACGATATTCTTAGTTAAGTATATTTAGTCGCCACTTGTAATTACCTAGTTATTTAACATGTTTATTATTTATTATGTTAGTCAATGTTAGTCAGGACTAGAGACCGACCGAATTTCGGCTTCGGCTTCGGTTTCGGCGCCGAAAGTGGCCATTTTATCACTTTCGGTCAAGTTTCGGTTTCGGCCGAAACTGAAAAGTTAACTTTCGGCTTAATTTCGGTTTCGGTCGAAAGAGAAAAGTTAACTTTCGGTTTTTCTTCGGTTTCGGCCGAAATTGACTTAGACTTTCGGTCATCCGGCCGAATGTGACTCAGGTTTTCGGTCATTTTAATACTCAGAGAAAGCGATATTTAACAACAAACTAAGCGACATTTAAGAACAAATTAAGCAATCTTTGAGAACAAACTAAACGATATTTGACAACAAACTAAGGGACATTTAAGAACAAACTAAACGATCTTTAAAACAAACTAAGCGATCTTTAAGAACAATCTAAGCGATCTTTAATAACAAACTAAACGATCTAATAGAACAAACTAAACGATTTTTAAGAGCGAACTAAATGATATTTAAGAACAAAACAAATGCTCTTTAATAGTAAACTAAATGATTTATAAGAATAAACTAAGTGATCTTTAACAGAAAACTAAATGTTCTATAGGAGCAAACTAAAAGATCTTTGAGAACAAACTAATCGATCTTTATGAACAAACGAAAAGATCTTCAATAACAAACTAAACGATCTTTAAAAACAAACTAAACGATCTTTAACAACAACTTAAGCGATCTCTAAGAATAAACTAAACGATCTTTAACAACAAACTAAGCGATCTTTAAGAACAAAATAAAGATCTTTAACAACAAACTAAACGCTCTTTAACAACAAACTAAACGATCTTTAACAATAAACTAAAGATCTTTAACAACAAACTAAACGCTCTTTAACAACAAACTAAACGATCTTTAACAATAAACTAAAGATCTTTAACAACAAACTAAACGATCTTTAACAATAAACTAAAGATCTTTAACAACAAACTAAACGATCTTTAACAACAAACTAAACGATCTTTAACAAAAAACTAAACGATCTTTAACAAGAAACTAAACGATCTTTAACAACAAACTAAGCGATCTTTATGAACAAACTCACCGATCTTTAAGAACAAACTAACCGATCAATAACAACCAACTAAACGATCTTTAAAAACAAATTAAGCGATCTTTTAGAACCACATTTTTTTGAGACCCTGTTTAAAAAAA